>JASXSY010001635.1:0-376302 GCA_034509805.1 Sipha maydis | reverse complement strand
GCTACCTTTCCCCGATGTTTCATTTGAAAATTATACACACATTTTACAAAACGCACCTTCTAATTTACTCGAATGTACTAACCAGGAGAAACGTGTAATCCATGATAGTTGAAATTTTAATTTTCTTGTTGAAACTACTGGAAAGTTGTACGAAGTAGGAGGCTGCCATGGTTTTTTCAATAAATCATATTTAAACTTATCGTCAGATACAAACCAATATCACGAATATCTGTGAGATCAGTGGTATTACTTTCAATTTCAATGTTTTTAACCAAATTTGATGAACAAGGAATTTCAATAATTTTATCACTTTTTTCAGGTTCGGCCACAGATACTTTTTTATTAAAAAAATGTAATAATGAACGTTGAGATGTCATACTTAATATTGATATCTCGTCACAGGAATCACGACAAAATACACACGCACCAAATACAAGCGATGTCTGAAAGGCGAAAAGCAACTAAATAGTAGATAGTAAATTCTGTTCGTCGTAAATCGTAATAATCCTAATATCACTAATATCTAATAATAGTACCTATACCAAGAATAAGGTTTATAGTTTGACGTCGACGTCGCGTGACGGTCCGTTATCTTAATTCATAGAAATCCGGAATAAATAATAATAATTTTACACATACACGAGTATACGACAAACAAAATAATAATCTCAAGCTCCGCTATAATATTATGTAGTTACGTATACTCGAATCAACTTTTATTATTATATCATGATATATTAGTTTATTACGCTGAATTAACTATTTTTTTTTTTTTTACGTCTGCACTCTTTTCATTTTTCCTATACTAGCCATTTTGGTTTTAATTAATACATAGATTAAAGAAATGCACACGGGGGTCGTACTAACCATACATTTCGGGGGGGGGGGGGGGGGGGGGGTTGAACTCCCAACCCCCCCTATATACGCCACTGGTTATAGCGTCTACTAAAATGTTGTCAACCAAAGTGACTTATGCAATTATAAATGTCCTTAATGAGATAATTAAGCTTAGACGATCTAAAAAAAAAAACGTATTTGGGTTAAATCATGGATTTGTAGCAAATTGATTAATTTAGTAAACAATTTTCAATAAACAATTAATAAATCAATAGTTAATAATTAAGACAGTTGATAAAAAAAAATTGATAGTATGTAAGATATTTTACTCTCGCAGTCATAGAAAAATCACGTTTACACGGCGATAAATACTATCACACTCGTGATAATGACTCTCGTACTATCATGCATGCATGATAGTTGAGAGTCTCTCTCATGATAGCTTGAGAGCCACTATCACTCTGTTTACACAATGATAGTATCGCGATAGCTTCTACCATGAGAGCAACTATCGCATTCAACTATCATCGTGTAGGCGCGGCTCAAGAGTGAGAAAATTATATTATTTGGAGAACAAATTGGTCGTGTGAAATTTATTTAAAGCGAACGTAAGAAATTAAAAATTTTTTTTTTGTAGAGGTAAAAATATATGAGAAATTAATAATTATTGAAATATTTGATAATTTGATTTTATGGAAAAGGTATTGAAATAGTTAATCACTTTATTAGTATAAATTACATTAATGATATAACATATAATTAGTGACAAAAGTATGAAAAATAAGTTGTGAGAAGCGCTATTAAATTCATGAATTCTAAAAATCGTGGTGAATAGGAACAGGTCCTACTGTCTAGTGCACGGTCTACGAAGGTAAGATAATTCTAAGACCATGGTCAAGTGTGTCGACGCTTGGTCTGATAAGAGCTTCCTGGGGGTTTGGCAATGATGGTGTAAACGACATTTATCTGGAGATCTGAGTGTTATTAAAAGTATTTTACATATTTTTTTCGCTTCAATCGTACTAAAATGATAACTTTTTCAAAACAGAAAACGGATTATTAAAATGGGTAAATTATAATTTCTATAGTGTTAACAATAATTAATAACAATTCAAATGTAAGGTACCGCAAAATATGATGGTTCGAATATTATGGTTTGAGAATCAATTGTTTGGAATGACGTCAAAAGGCCTAGTGGCGTTATCTTTTAATGTCCAATCAAACGTGGATATCACATCACACGCGCACTCATACATCCACATATTTACACACAGACGCGCGCACTCACACACGTACGCACACTGACGCGAAAATTGGCTTTGACGAGCTTACTTGTGTGCTGCAAGCTTTCCGTTGTATTGTCTTTCCAAGTAAGTTTATCTGCTGGAAATCGATGATTTCATTACTATGCTAATTCTGATGTTTTTTTTTCTCTCGACAGTATTCATTGACGCAGAGTGCTGTAGATATTATGTCGTCCGACAATGCTGTCGGCGGTGGCCAGTCAAACCCAGAAATGGTCAGGGGACAAATATTTGATGTAGGTCCTAGGTATACAAACTTGTCCTATATTGGTGAAGGAGCTTATGGAATGGTTGTGTAAGTATTTCATTGGTATTATTTAATTACCCACTTGACCCATCATTCATAGTTCAATAGCTCTGTGACAGGCACCTATTTTGTGTTTTGTGTATTTACTAACTTTTGATAGTGAGAACTATGATCGCTTTGTTTTATTGCATATTTTTTATTTTTAGTTTACAATTTTAACATTATGATTTAAATCCTTCTTGATTATCTTTACCATGAATGTTTGATTATGATAATATGAAGTGTCTTCCCAATTAACTATTTGAATATTTTGAATATACATTTTTTAATTTTTTATGACATTTAACTATTTATTGTTATCTATTTATGGTTTAACAAAAATTATTGATAAAGTATTAGACTGCAAAAATATTAATCTTACTTTATATAATAGACTGATTTTTCAAAATAATGATAAATACATAAACATGGGTTCAATAAAAATAACATTTTGGGAAAACTACTTTCAAGTTGTTACCTTTCATATTTTCAATATTCAACAGCTTAAGTATTATGTGTGTTATTGTTGTTTATTAAAAATGCAATCATTATAATGAATTTGAATATCCCCAATATATATATATATATATATATATATAAAAATAGTTGTTCATTTATC
This sequence comes from Sipha maydis, assembly GCA_034509805.1. NCBI lineage: Eukaryota > Metazoa > Arthropoda > Insecta > Hemiptera > Aphididae > Sipha > Sipha maydis. The sequence continues at coordinate 373,256 of JASXSY010001635.1, read as the reverse complement.
TCAAAAATAATATTAAATATAACTATTTTATAACTATTAACAAGTTTTAATGTTTGAAAATTTATAATTTAAATGTATATAATAATTTTCATTATACTTCTACTTTATCTTTATAACCTTAAGATATTTGACGAGTAATTTTTCAACAATAAATATGATACTTTTTACAGTATGAGGGAAAGTTTAGATGTAGAGATGTTTTCAAAGTATTTTTTTTTCATACTGCTAAGTTATTTAGGTGAAACAAAACTTTTTAGATGATTGTAACCCATTGTTGTAAAAAAAAATTGCAGATAAAAAATGTTTTTAAATTATATGAATAGTTTAGATTAAAAATGTACTTATGCTTATGAGTGACTCTACAGTCCACATTTTGTCAGTTTTGGTTATTTTTTCTTTTTTTGAAACAATATTAATGAAAATTATTTAAAAAATAGTTGTAATATAATGAATGTACATTTAAAGATAATTAATTTAATAATTATTTACTAATACATTTAAATTTATCAAATCATTATTTTTTAATTTATCAATACAAACCTAATTTGAATTTTTAAATCTTATATAAATGAAAATCGAATAATGCATTTGTGGAATTTTGAAAGAAAAAAAAATTTTAATTTGTTTTTCTATATTTGCATATATTTTATAATATTTAATTTTTTTTAATTTTTACCTTTTTGGATATGCTTGGTATAAGTATTATATCTGTTCTTTGAAAGTGATTATTTTTTTATATATTTTTGTTACATATTAGTATACTTATTTCATTCAAACTTATACAAATTTTCATCAAAATATTAAAGTTTATTATAATTTTTTTTTTCAAGCTTATAATATTTGAACATTTTGTAATATATGAACACTGGTAATTTAAACTCCATATATTTCTTTTAATTCACCTATATTTATATTTTTAATATAATTCAGTTCAACTCTAATTGATAATATTTTTATATAAATTAAAAATTAATAAATAAGTAAAAATATTACCTGAAAAATGTACTTGTAATACTGTTGTAGTTTGAACCAAGAGTGTAACCTGGTTTTTTCCATTTAGATAAATATTATAAATTAAAATGAGGTACTGTTAAAAATTATTTTTGTTATATACTTCATTCAACATAAATTATGTATAAATTATAGGAACTGTTTTATGTAGGATTTATATTTGGGTTTATTTATCACACAATGCAATTTAAGATGTGTCTAAATAGGCAAAAATATAGTAATTAGGTAAAGTAAAAGTAAGGCTTTTTAACGGGATATTGATGATAAATTGTAACCCAATAAATTATTCTGATTGAAGTAGAATAATATTTAAAAAATATTAAAATGTATGTATATATATTAAATATACTAAACAACTTTTAATATTTTAAAATTTAAAACACAAATAAATTATAGTTATGTAAGTCTCTTTGAAACCAAATGTTAGGTTGTGTACAGATTTTGTTAGAAATACCTACTTTAAGATGATATCTTTTTTTTTATAGCTTTAATGTTTAAGACACTATTTAAATTATTATTAATTTATATTTTTCTTAATAAATGCAAATATTAATTCTTATTTAACTTCCTAAATGACAACACAACAATTTTTCTTTAAATGCTATTTTATTTTGTCATTTTAAATAAGATGTTTAAATTTAATTTAATCAACAATAATTGTTTCATAAGCATTTCATATAAAAATATAAAAAGAACATTTAAATATATTATACATTTTTTATTTTACTCTATTATTTTCATAAGATGTTGAAATATCAGAAATAAGAGAAGAAGTAACTAATTTGAATAACAAGTTTCATGTTTCAACTCCAGTAAAAAATATTATAATTTCCAAAAAGACAGTTACAAATGTACATTTTTGTTATTGTTTATTCTTGTTTAATGATTGATAGAGGTATCAAGATTTATTTTTATGAGGATAAAAGAGTATTAACAAATGATGAGGATGTGAAAAAAAGATGGAAAGAATATTTTGAGAAATTACTGAACGAGGAATATCCAAAAGAAGTTTTAGAGAGTATGTCATGGAATGAAGGATTGATTGGTCTAGTGGGCGAGGAGAAAGTGAGAGATGCGGTGAAGGCGATGAAAAAGAAAAAAGCGGTAGGACCAGATGGAGTACCTGTAGAGGTGTGGAAAATGTTAGGAGATGTAAGCATTGGGTGGTTGAAAAATCTTTTTAATAAGATACTGATAGAGGGAAAAATGCCAGAAGATTGGAGAAAGAGTTTTATTGTACCAATATTTAAAGGAAAAGGAGACATACAAGAATGTGGGAACTATAGAGGAATAAAGCTCATGAGTCATAGTATGAAGATCTGGGAAAAGATTATAGAGAAGAGGATAAGAAGTGAGACCTCGATATCAGGAAACCAGTTTGGTTTTATGCCAGGAAAATCGACAATGGAGCCATTATTTTGTGTTAGGCAATTAGTAGAGAAGTACAGAGAAAAGAATAAAAAACTATGCATGGTGTTTATAGATTTAGAAAAGGCGTATGACAGGGTGCCAAGGGAAGTTTTAAGGTGGGCATTAATGAGGAAAAATGTCCCAAAAATGTATGTTAATTTGATCCAGGATATGTATGAAGGGTCGAGTACTAGTGTCAAGAGTCGGTGTGGAGTATCAGAAGGTTTCAGTATAGGAGTAGGTGTGCACCAGGGGTCAGCTCTAAGCCCCTACCTGTTCTCAGTGGTAATGGATGAGGTTTCAAAGGAGATACAGGGTGAGATACCATGGTGTATGATGTTTGCGGATGATATAGTTCTGATAGGAGAAAACCTAGAAGTTGTCAATAATAGGTTAAATGAGTGGAGGTTAGCCCTCGAAGAAAAGGGATTGAAAATTAGTAGAAATAAAACTGAGTATATTGAGTATGATTTTGGACACAGAGACCAAGAAGTTGAAGGAATGAGGAGACAACTGACAATAGATGGTGATGTGATAGGTGAAGTTGAGAGCTTCAAATATTTAGGATCTTATGTTCAAAAGGACAGGGGGCTTTGACATTGATGTAAAACATAGGATTAAGTGCGGGTGGATGAAATGGAAAGAAGCATCGGGCGTGTTATGCGATAAGAGAATTCCAATTAGGCTGAAAGGTAAATTTTATAAAAGTGTAGTGAGACCAACTATGCTGTATGGTTCAGAGTGTTGGGCGGTTAACAGGAGAATAGAACAAAGTATGAGTGTCGCGGAAATGAGAATGCTTAGATGGTTGAGTGGAGTGACAAGAGAAGATAGAATAAGGAATGAATACGTGAGAGGTAGTGTTGGTGTAGCGCTAATTGTGGACAAGATGAGAGAAAATAGGCTGAGATGGTTTGGGCATGTGATGAGGCGAGAGGAAACGAATGCAGTAAGAGTGGTTATGAAGATGGACGTTGAAGGGAAAAGAGGAAGAGGAAGACCAAAAAAGAGATGGTTGGAGACTTTGGAGAATGACATGAGGGCTGTCGGTGTGTGCAGAGGAGATGTGATTGACCGAGTAAAGTGGAGGTGTAGGACAAGGGTGGCCGACCCCAAATAGTTGGGAGGAAGGCGAAGTAGAAGAAGAAGAAGATCAAGATTTATTTTTATAACTGTTGTGAATTATTTTATTAAATATCTCAAACTGTTTTAATATTTGTACAAAATTTACATTTCAGGTCGGCTTTTGATAATGAAACCAATTGTAAAGTAGCCATAAAAAAAATTTCGCCTTTTGAACATCAAACATATTGTCAAAGAACATTGCGAGAAATAAAAATTTTAACTAGATTTAAACACGAAAACGTTAGTATTATTAAATATATTTATTAAGTTACCTATTAAAATATATTTACTTATTACTCTGTTTTTTATTTTTTTTTTTATTAGATAATTGATATAAGAAATATATTACGAGCTGAGACCATTGAACAAATGAAAGATGTGTATATTGTTCAATGCTTGATGGAGACTGATTTGTATAAGCTATTAAAAACTCAGGTTAATTTAATTTTAAATTAAAATAATACTTTTATATAGTAGAGTGTTAATAAAATGAAATTATTTGTACATTTTTTTATTTTCATTGTTATATAATAGCAGTATTTCTACTTATTTTGAGTATAGTTTTTATTATTATTATTATTTACATAGATATTATTTTTACACTTGTTATATTTATTACAGAGACTGAGCAATGATCACATTTGTTATTTTCTTTATCAAATTCTACGAGGTCTAAAATATATACATTCAGCAAACGTCCTTCATCGTGATCTCAAACCTAGTAATTTGCTTCTTAACACAACGTGTGATCTCAAAGTAAATAATTTTTAATTTATTTAATATTATATAAATACACCAATATTATTATTTTGGAACTTTTATATGTATTGTATGTATGCACATATGTATATTTGTTTTAATTTATATCATGTTTAATATTTAATATATAAATAAATATTTTATACATTGAAATAAATAAAGTCAAATTAAGCATTTATTTCTTTATTTTTTTCTGTATATAAACTATTTATTTATATATGAATTTATAAGAATTAACCATTTATTAATTTTACTTTATTTTAATTTTATTATGTATAATATCTGTAACATTTTATTTTAGATTTGTGATTTTGGTCTTGCTAGAGTTGCAGATCCTGATCATGATCACACAGGATTTCTTACTGAATATGTTGCCACAAGGTGGTACCGTGCTCCTGAAATTATGTTGAATTCAAAAGTATAAATTTAATATATTAGTAGTATCAAAAAATCAATACAATTATAAATTACTTTTAGGGATATACAAAATCAATTGATATGTGGTCAGTTGGTTGTATTTTAGCTGAAATGTTATCTAACAGACCAATATTTCCTGGTAAACATTACTTAGATCAATTAAATCATATATTGGGAATACTTGGTTCTCCAACTGCAGTAGATTTGTTGTGTATTATTAATGATAAAGTAAGAATTATATTTACTAATTTTAGGTAGTTTCCACTTTATATTTTCTATGTTTATTTTTACAGGCTCGGAGTTATTTACAATCCTTACCTTTCAAACCAAAAATAGCGTTTTCAAAACTTTATCCTTCTGCTGATCCTAAAGCTTTGGATTTATTAGATAAAATGCTTACATTTAACCCTCACAATAGAATCACAGTTGAAGAGGCTTTAGCTCATCCTTATCTTGAACAGTATTATGACCCTGCTGATGAGGTATGACTAATATTTTTAATTTTTATTAATTATTTTTATGTAAAATATTAGATAATTGATAAATATCAGAAATAGTATGTTATCATTTTGATGTAATTTATTATTTTTATAAATTTGCTATCATGAAAAATATATTCATAGTTTTTTTATTTTTTTAGCCTGTTGCTGAAGAACCATTTAGATTCGTTACAGAGTTAGACGACCTTCCCAGAGAAACATTAAAACAAATGATTTTTGCTGAAACTGTGAATTTCAAACAAAACGTGTAAGCAAAATATGGATACTTCAGGCTTATTAATTCCATATAATGTTTAGACTCTAATTCTTCTAAAAATTTGAACATCATATTGCATTTTGATATTCGATAAATTTCTTGCTTCTTTATTCTTTATTTACTATATGTCTATATAATAATCCTACCCTTAAGTCTATAATATTCATATTAATATTAAGTATGACTTATAAATTAGTTAAATTATATGTATTACTATTCTTATAAATCGAGTATTTAATTTATATTTTTTGATTTTATCAAATTTGTTGTTGCATAATTAGATATTAGCCCTATGAAGTATTTACCCTTTAGCATAATGTTTTCCTTTTGAATGACAACATTAAATATTGTTAGTTTATAAACATTTAATGTTTCTAATGTGATCATTTAAAGGCAATCACTACATTATGATCTAAAACATTTAGTTAGAATTCAGTTTACATTTTTTACCCCCATCCGGCCATTTCCCAAATTCCCTATCATTTGTGATAATTCATGGTACTTATACAATATATTTATTTATATATTTTATTAGATGTTGTTTAGAAATAAAATTGATGTTAACATTGTTGAATGTAAAATTATGTTGTTAGTTGAATTAAGGAAGGTGGGTGTTTATAAAAAAGTATATTAACTACATACATTTTAAAATTTATTATTATCTTTCAATATTTCATGAAAAAAAGTTGTGCTATTCATTGACCATAAGTGACCTATTTTGAAAAGAAAGTCGATTAAACATTTAATAAAGTTCAATTGAGTGATTATGTTCCTTTATAAGCAACTTGTAAATAATTTTTCTTAATATATATTTATTTACTATTTTTATTCAATATATCTTCCATGCTTTAAACTTGTTTATTATGTTAATAATCAAAGTATTTAACAGTTTTCTCATTAGGTTTGCTCATTGTAAACAATTTTGTTAATTGGTCATTATTACGTATATATTTTTTTCCAAGAAATATACTTATAAAACTATATACAATTTCAAATTATAAATGATACCTTGTGTATTTTATCTTTAATTTGTTATTAAAATTATTACTATTGTATAATAGTATAATTAACCATTATACTATATTATTGTTAAAAATATTCGGTCAAACACAAAAAATAAAAGTAATGATAATGGCTTATAATATATTTAGTGACCAAATTGTATTTTGATGATTCGAACTGATTATTTTAATGTGTTCTCAGAGGCCTATCATTTTTTATATTTATTATTAATATTAATTAAAATAATACTGTAGATTACTTTTGTTATATATCTTAGAGGTTACCAGTGGTATTTTCTTTTATTTTTAACTTAATATATACATGAAAACTGATATAAATGGCAAGTTTTTACTTCTTATTGTGATTTTAAAAATATTCTTATTTTATCTATGTTTTGTAATATTTTAACGTACATGATTTGTGATTGAAAATAATGTTTCATGTTCAGTTTAAAGTATTTTAAGTACAAACTGATATTAAATTTGGTTAAATTATGAAGTACAAAGATGAATTTAAAATAACAAGTGTTTAACTTTCATATTATGTTTGTAGTTTATATTCATATGTTGGCATAAACACTAAAATATTCATTCATTAATTATAATTAAAATAAATCTTTGAATATTTTATATTGGATAATATATTGAAATAATATAAAAATTAGATAACTTATTTATTTTACGTGTCACATATGTCATGTTATTTCAAGTAAAAAATAATATAATTATACAGTGAAAACTATTTAAGATCCTTTATAATGATGCAGAGGCCTAATTGAAGTATATATTTAATTTGGTCAAGTCATAAATTATAATTAGTATAATAGATATAGTTTTGGATTAGTATTAAACTTTTCTAAAACATTATATTTTCAATTTGAATTACCATTTCCATCTTGAACAGTTTTCATTGTATGTATTTTCATAATTTATATTTTTTAATCTAGTATATTTTATTAAAAAGCAATTTGTAATTTTAACTATATTTTATAACTATTTCATCTACATTTATTAAATGTTATTTACAATTTTTTTTAAGTACATAAAAAAAAAATATTAATGATTTTTTGAAAATGATTAGTTAAATATTTCTCTTATTTTTACTGCATACAGTTTTATTAGATGTTATAGTAATAAAAAATAGGTTAAAATGACTATCAGTTTTGATTAATATTATTAATTTGTGTTTGTATGTAAGTGTGCAAATATTTTACTATTTATGAGCAAAAGACCAACAAGTTTTGTTACTCAGTATTTTTTATCTTTACAATTAACATTGGGTAACAAAAATTTCAAAAAAAATAATTACACATAAGTTTTCAGAATTGTATTTAAATCTCATTAAATTGGTTATATATTTATCAGTGTACTCTTTTGTTTTAACTAAATATTATACAAAATTATTGTATTGTATTTATTATGATTATGTAAATTATTGAAATAATATTGCATATACATTATTTATAATAACCATTATTCCGTTAATTTTATTTATTGTTCGCTTTGTCAAACTTTATTGTTGTTATTTATTTAATACTTGTTGAGTAAAAGTATGGAAAAGTATAATATGTGATATATTTTTATCATTGAACAGTATCAGTGGCAATAATATTATACCTTTTTTGACTATTTATATATTTGTATTAAAGAAGCTGACAATATATACTCCACAGAATTAATTGCATTGGTGTTATACAAAATTAAGATATGGTTTGGCAATAATTGTAGTTATTTGAAATGTTGAATATGAATACATTTAACAAATGTGAAGTTTTTTTACTGCAAGTAGGTATGTATAATATACTCTTTATGAAAAATAGATTTTTAACTGTTGATTTTTATTGATGAAAATTGTTCAAAATTACCTCAGTATTCAGTGAACCCAATCTGGATATAATTTTCAATTGAGATTTTTTAAGCAGATTTACAACCTGAAGAGCGTTAATAGATTTGAAAGAGCAATCATTTATGAAAATATTAAGTTATGTTGAATTTTTAACATTGATTTGTATTATGATACTTTTATTATTTTACATTCTATTGTAATGCATCCCAACCTCACCTACTCTTCCAACTCAATGCTTCCTTGTACATTTTCAAGAATTTCATGTAGTAATTTAAATAAATAAAAATATTTTTATTAATTTAATAGTTTTAATATTTTATTTAAAAGGGTAGCAGTGTAAAAAAAAATATTCATTAATAATTTTTTGTCATTTACCTCCACTTAAAAAAATTTTAACAAATTTTACCCTGTAATGAGTGATCACTTCTTAAGTCTCTTTAGCAACGTGTTCACTTTCTCTTTCCTCTAAAGGATGAGTTCCATCATTAATAAAAATGCTAATAATTTGTCACTGCTATATTGTTTTCTTTTTTTGTAATAATCTTTCATTCCATATCTTCTATTTTTCTTTTGATGTTTAGGGAGAGTCCATAAGTGTTGCAGTTGTAACTTCAACAAGTTTAGTTATCATAAATTATCTAATAATAATATACTTAAATATTATGAACTAATTTAGTTAAAGTATTCAGTATGTGTCACAATAATATATAGTGGTCGCTGCTTATAGTAATCATATTCGTCTGAGTATTCATAATTTCCGATTATTTAATGGTATATATTTTGTATAAGCACTTATTGTAATTAACTAAATCTGTTAACAGATAATTATAATTACTTTTATTTATTCTAAAATATTAATATTAAATATATAGTTATATCTAATAGTTAAGTCATAAAAACAAACACCAATTAATGAAAAATAAATATGGTTTTTATAGAGGTAAGAGAAAAAAATATATGTAACATTGAACTTACATATTAAATAAAATAATTTTTGTTCATTTTTATTTAACTTAAAAGCGATTTTTAAATATTTCTCTCATGTTGAATTGTTATTTATAATGCTGCATTCTAATATTTATAAATAGGAAGGTGATTCTAAATTAGGGTTGCCATACGTCCCGGTACACCGGGACATGTCACCAGTTCATGACTTCGGTCCCGGTCGTCCCACTAGACCCTACAAAAGTCCCGGTTATGTGTAAATAATATTAGTACCAATAATTATATTAAATTATATTTTTATAAAAATTATATTTGTATTCTAAAACCATGAATTTCACGTCGGAAACTCCTAACTTATCTTCACTGATAATAATTGAACTGTGCTATCTATCCTGTGGTGCTATTATGCCATTATGGTTAGTTAAATATAGAACATGCAAAAATACTAATATGATACACCATCGGGCGTCACTTCGTCAGTCAACATACATGCATTGAGTTCGCATTAGTTCGAATCTAACCAACGTCGTGTATTGTCTATATTCTCGTTTATCGTAATTTTGTATTTTCGTATGTGTTCTAAATTTTAATATTCAGAAAAAGGTTGTTCAAATTATTTTTGTAAATGTCCCGGTCAGTTCTTGAACTTTTATGGCAACCTTATTCTAAATCTACATTAGTAGTATGCGGATTAGGAAAATAAAAATGATCACATTTACTCAAAATGCTTTTTCGAGCGCTCTGAAGTATAAGTAATTTTGAATTATCATGAAGAGTTGCTCTTTTACAATTATAAGTTGAAATGATTTTTCTAGTTCCTGTATAATTAGAGATGTTTATTAATTAACCCCCACTTACAGATGTTTTAAAAATTGAATTGCTATATTCATGATCAAAATTGTTTTTAATTAGTAAATTAATACTAACCAGATAAACAATTGTATGCAGTATACCTTTTACAATACACCCATCAATATAATATAAAATTTCCTTAACATAATATCCTAAATTAATACAATATAATCGATATCAATATGTTTCCAGTTCATTCTCTATTAAAATTGTATGTGATTCAATTAAACAACGTTTTTCTGAACGGAATTCTATAATATCTTCCTTTAGAAGATCAAAGTTACAACAATTTGGAAAAATTTTTAAGTTATTATAGAGTTAAAAATTTTTCCAAATTGTAATTTTCGCTACATCTTTTTGAACTTAAGTTAATATAGAGTTAAGTTCAAAAAGATGTAGCGAAAATTACGATTTATATGTAAAATCTACCGGGTTTTTATGTTCAAAATGACATTTCTCCAAAAATATGTTAAGTACAAAATTAAATTGCATATAATACTTTTAAGCATATTATGTTCTATCAGGAAAATATAATTTATTTCAATTTGGAAAATTTTAAGTTTTTATAGGGTTATGTTCAAAAAGATGTACCGAAAATTACGATTTATATGTAAAATCTACCGATTTTTTATGTTCAAAAAAAAGATTACAGTAAAAATATGTTATGTACATAAACAAATTGCACATAATACTTAATCATTTTTCGTTATAAATAATATATATAATTTATTTCAATTTGGAAAAATATTTAAGATTTTATAGGGTTATGTTCAATAAAAGATTACAGTAAAAATATGTTATGTACATAAACAAATTGCACATAATACTTAATCATTTTTCGTTATAAATAATATATATAATTTATTTCAATTTGGAAAAATATTTAAGATTTTATAGGGTTATGTTCAATAAAAGATTACAGTAAAAATATGTTAAGTACAAAAACAAATTGCATATAATACTTTTAAGCATATTATGTTCTATCAGGAAAATATAATTTATTTCAATTTGGAAAATTTTAAGTTTTTATAGAGTTAAGTTCAAAAAGATGTAGCGAAAATTACGATTTATATGTAAAATCTACCGGTTTTTTATGTTCAAAATGACATTTCTCCAAAAATATGTTAAGTACAAAATTAAATTGCATATAATACTTTTAAGTATATTCTGTTTAATTAGGAAAATATAATTTATTTCAATTTGGAAAATTTTAAATTTTTATAGAGTTTTGTTCAAAAGGATGTAGCGAAAATTACGATTTACTAGCTGATCCCGTGCACTTCGTTGCTCGTTAAATATACCAACTCTATATGACTCTAACTTTGTTCAATTCGTTATTTAATATTTGGTGGATGATGTTCTAGATTTATCTTAAGTTTTCTCTCCGGAATAAAAATTCTGATTCACAGCAGTATATTATCAGGTAGGCAATCTACCTGCGGTAGATCGCGGATCTAGTGCTGTTTGTACGTACCTTAGTGTACGATTTAAATCTAATAAAGTATCAAAGTTATACCAAGTTTGACATAATACGGTGGATTAATATAATCAATTAATACATAATCCTAACCTAACCTTAACGTACTAAAATCCGTAGTATAGAATTGTATTGTTGACCATTTGCATTAGTATTACGAACTATTTCTGTTGCTCCGAACGATGTCATTTGAAAACATGAATTGAATGTTCTAATTGACTTCAGGAACACGTTAGAATCTGGATCTATACCGATAAGTAAACCGTTCAATGGTTCAGGTGGTGTTTCAATTTCAGGTAGTTGCATCTTTCTTAACGCACAACACATCCAGACTGGCTCATTTTTGAATTTGAGAGCATAGCAGTGCGGGCATTCCTTGTCCATAGCATAAATTACTACTTTTGAATGAGCATAATATTCAATATCGGGCTCATACTGGAATGCTAGACGCAGGAATGAATCAGATATAAATGTTCGATGTAACTGTTGGCGTAGTTGGTCATTTGCTCTGCGTGAGTCAACTACGAATCATTCGCACTATCGGATTGGCATTGTTCGTCTGTTATTTGCGCTTTTCTATTTCTCATGTTTGTAGCTGCATTTGTTCTACGAAAAAAATTGGCATTCTGGCGTCTTCTTGGCATTTTTAATGACACAAACAAATAGAAAATATTCAAAGTACTTATTTATGTTTTTTTTTTGGTTACCTTGCAACGTCGGGTAATTCATTATATTAACCACTAATAAATAAATATTATTCTCAAATCTTATAACCTCCATAGCAACCATTTATAAACAAAAACAAAAATTTCTATCGTAAATCTCAAAATTCCTATTTGACCACCTCTCGGGGGTGGAATTAGGTCCATATTTAAACCCTATAAACCCGCTCCACGACATTCTCTATCATTTAAAAAAAAATCAAGATAATCGGCCCAGCCATTCTCAACTGATGCAATTTCGAATTTTTTGTCTCCATTTTTATATATATAAGATATGTAAAATCTACCGTTTTTTTATGTTCAAAATGACATTTCTCTTAAAATATGCTAAGTACAAAAACAAATTGCACATAATACTTTTAAGCATATTTCGTTATATTAGGGAAAAATAGTTTCAATTTGGAAAAATATTTAACCCAATCAATTCTGGAAACATTTATATAATCAAAACAGTATTTGATCAAATACTTAATTAATTACCTACTCGTATTTAAAAAATTAAAAACTAATGAAATACCAATTTTATCAAACGGTAGAAAAATGTTAACCCTTGGCTTTATTATAACTAAGCAAAGTACCTTGAATATATTATGCCAGTTACTTTAAACTTAATAAAATCACAAAGTTCACTGGAATTTGTTCTTACAAATAAAATGTCACAAGATCATTTGAAATTTTTATAGTTGGTTCTAACAATAACTAATTCAGTTAAATTTAAAAATATTTTGAGACAGTTATTTTATACAAAAAATATTTCAGTTAAAAGTGACAATTGTTTTAACTTTGATCTTCTAAAAGAAGATATTATAGAATCATATTTTAAAAAAATTCCCAAGACGGCGTAATATATAGACAAAAATAGACAAAAATTATTATCCCTCACTATGGCATGATTTATTCGTGGCGCTCTGATAAAACACAGAGAAATATATTTTAATTGTATAAATACATTTTTTTTTTTGTATATACTCAAGCTTTAAGTTTTAATAAATATAATTTGTAAGCATATTTTCCAATAAGTTGAGAGGATATTTATTTATAGCCTTAAAAGTATAACAACTAATTATTCTATAATAAAACAAACAATTGTATATCATGTTTAATGTATGCATTTATATAATTAGTAGACATAAAATGTTATGAAAGTTAACTGTACATTTCTACAATTCAATAATTTTGCAGCCAAAATCAAATGCTGCATATGCAGCATCTTTTACCCTTGCTTACTTTTATTTATGGTATAAACTATACATATAAGTTACTATCAATGATTCATAAATGTTCTTTATTTCATAAAAACATAGGTAGTATACAAAAATAAACATTAAAGATATAATTATATATAATCAAAAAGATTATTACCAAATACAAACTAAAAAATAAAATGTTTATTGATACATTCAATTTACTGTACTTAAAATTTCAAAGAATTATATATGATGGCTTTAAAAACAGGTAAAAAAATCAATATAATTCAATTTTTCAATTTACATTTCACTTTTTTTTTTTAAATGCTTTTTTGTTATTGTGAGAAGTACTAGGAACTCTTTTTTTTGCTACAGCTGTTTTTGATGTGTTATTATCATTCGGAAAAAGATATTGATAAATATCATTCTTTATTACATTCAATTTTCTTTCAATAAGATTTGATGGAAGAGTTTCATCTGTAATGTTAGGTGCTTCTAATTCCAATGCCAGTGCCTCTAGCATAGCCCAGTGAAAATTTATTTTTGGATTTTTTATTATTGATGGGTAATAATCAAAAGACATTTTTTCACAAATGTTTTTTGCTACATTAATATGTTGTTCAGTTATTTTTGGCAAATTATAATTTGGTTCTTGTATTTTAATGGTTCTAATACAATCTGAAAATGGCAAGTAAATTACATGAAAGCCGGGTGGATATTTTTGAGTACCATACTCATCTATAATTTCAGTTTGAGGTAATAAGGCAGCTAAATGACCTCTTCCACCTTTTCGAATTTTTAAGAAACAAATTATTATTTTATTCATTTCTAAGCAACATTCAAGTAAAGAATTAAAAAATAAGGAACTTCCTTCTACTGTAATATTATCAGGCTGAATAAAAGAAGAAGTTTTAAAATGATATAATATTAAAATATTCTCTTTATTTGTAAAACCAAGTAATTTAATTGTACCAGGTTCAATAATACTGCTTTTTAAAATTGGAAGATCTTCACTTTTAAATACTATTGTCTGCTGGGCTATAATACAATATTTGCCAAGATTGGATGTACACACTAGTTCATTGGTATCAGTTGTAAATACTTGGCTCATAGATTTCAAAGGTTTATTAGTTTTTTTGTCTAATTTAACTTTTGATGGTATTTTAGATTTTGTATAAAAATTGTAAATTGAAGTAGATATAAAATTATTATCATCGATAAAAAATTTGATTTTAGAAACACTTCTTCCATGTTTCATTTTTTCATTAATTTCTGACATAATATCATCAATATTTTTTAATCCATTGGAAGGTATGGTGATATTGTTGAATTTATTCAGAATTTTTTTATAAAAAATATTCATATTAAAAGTTGAACCAAGAGGTATAAATTTAAAATCAATATCATTTTTAATCACATCATCTAATCTTTTTCTTAGGTTAAATTGTTTTTTAGAGTTTCCAATCATTGGTTGATCGTTGCAAGTTATGAGTATTATTGAGCTACAACTTTGATTTTCATTACATTTTTTTATAAGGTAGTTACTATACCACAAGGCATCTGCTAATGGTGAAAATTGAGACTGTCCATATCTTGTTGCATCAGATAACATAACATCATCAAGTATTTTAATAGTATGAATGCCCGGTTTTTTTATTTGGCATAAAATATTAATATTATTAGGACAAGTCTTATTATTATCATTTGTTCCAAATAACATTACACCTATTTTATCATTTTTATTCTTTCTTATGAGTTTTATTACAATGGCTTTACAAATTTCAATACTCGTTGAAAAAAAGTTTTTGTTATTAAAAGTATTAAACATTGGTTTTGATGCATCAATTAAGAACATGATATTTTGTCTTACAATCCATTTCTCATTTTCATTATCTTCTTCCAATTCATGCTCCCACTCCAAAGGTGAATCATTGAAACTTTCCATCCTTTTGAATTAATGAACAGATAACTAACAACAAATAAAATACACAATTATTTTACCATTTAAATATATTTTATGAAAGAAAGTTCCTATAACTTTTAAAATTTAAATAATTATTAAATTAAAAATGATTAGAGCTTAAATGAGAATTAATTTTTTCATAATTGTAATGTGTACAAAGATACATAATAGGTTGGGTTTTTTATTTCAGAATATGAACCAGACTGAGCATAAAAAAATCAATCCAGGCAGTTCTAGTACAAATTAATGCTTATTGTAGTTCACCTCAATATTATCTAATGACTAATCCTACATTTTCTAATAATTATTACTGCATATGCATTGCAGTCCTACTCTCGTTGAACAGAGTATAGTGAGGTATAAAAATTAAGGTCTGATTTTACCTTGATGACTAATTTATCTTTAACTAATAAAGGTGTGTATCAGCATAATTCTTCATTAGTAATAAACTGTAGTTTACCAAAATGTAAATGTACATTTGATCCTAAAATAGTTAAAAATTGCACTCGAACTAAATAATGGTAGAAAGGGATTGAACAATACATAGAACTGATTAAATTGTTATAGGCTGAATACATTTTTAATCACAGAACATTAGAAACCAGTTTTATTGATACATATACTTGAATAAACATTATATGTCTATACTAGTACCATTTATTACCATTATTCTACATATGCAAAAAACATAGATATTTTTGGATTTTTAATTTCTATTCATAATTGGCTTGAAATAAAATGTAATTATTAAATTAAAACTGATGTAATACTTTTTAGTTTTTAGTATAGTTTGATTTATTCATTTAAAAAAAGATTGATTTTTATTTAGGAATTGTTTTGTCCAAACATAGTAAATGTTACCACCTTTAATTACAAGTAAAATTTTAGATCTATTTATGTTTATTAAGTCATAAGAATTCTAAGAAGTATGTTTTTCACACACAATTTTATTAATGTTGTAGTCTTCCATAGTAATTATGATTTATCAGAACTATTTGGTTTTTGTAAATTCAAGGAATAGGATGTTTAATTGTAGTTAGAATTTACCAAAAAATTATAATATTAATTAACCATAATCATAATAATATAATCAACCATGAATCTAAAACCAACATGTAATCATACTATTATTCAAAAATGTATTATGTTTAGTAAAAATACCAAAAATATAAAATTTAAATATACTATTTAAATGAAAGTTAATGTTCATACTTACTTTGAATTTTAGTACTTGAATTGATTACTCTTAAACTGCACTATTTAATGGTAATTTGTTTGAAAATATAGACATCCTAATAGTGGTGTATTACTGAATTATGGTTTTAATTTTTGGAATATATTATTAAATTACACTACACACAACACTTAAAAAATATAATTTTTAACACCTAACACAAATGAAAATTTGTAAATAATACTCTTGAGACTAAAATATGGAATATATAAAACCTAATTGAAAAAAGAAATGGAAAGAGACAATATGAATCTATAAATAAAAATAAAGGTTATAATATTCATACAATAATCGGTTTACTCGATATTTTTATCAGTTTTACCGCCTCTTTTTAATATTGTTCTATGCTAATACTGATAAGTGATTACGGTTTATTATTTTTATCAGGGTAACCACAGGTTACCTTAAACGTTCAATCTATATAGAATAGAATAGAATAGAATAATTCTCTGGTGTAACTATGGATTATAAAATATAAAGTTGCGCCACTTTAGTAATATAATATATAAATTTATTTTATACAATATGTAGTCGAATAGTCGTATAAAAAACCTATTACATATTATATCCAGTACTGTAGTGGAGGGTAAACGATATGCGGTTTTTTTTTTTTATTATTTGTTCGCAATATGTATTTTGTATTTTTTTTTTCTGTTATAAATTCGTAGATTTGTTTTTTGCGGTTTTCCATGTTTCTTTTTCATAGCACAACTCTTTCAGGTTTTTGTAATTTTCCTTATTCGTATTCTGCATTATCTGTGTCCTGTATTCTGTTCTTGGTCTTCCTCTTGCAATGTGTTCTTCAACATCTTCAATTATTTTCTTTAATAAACTTTCATGCTTTAATATGTGTTTTATCATACTGCCTCTACTTGATTGAATATTTTGCCATATTTGTCGTTGATCCTTTATTTTATCTAGTACTTCCTCATTCGTTACCTTCTCGGTCCATGATATTTTAAGCATTTTTCTGAAATATCACGTCTCAAAGGCTTCTAGCATATTTATTTCCATTGAGTTTATTGTCTAGGTTTCGAATCCAAAGAATGCTACACTTCATATATAACTTTTTAGGAATTTCTTCCTTATCTCCAGGCTGACACTATTGGTAGTTAATATATGTCTTGTCTCGAAAGGATCTTTTCTCCTATGTTATCCTACAGATTATAATTGTTTTGCTGCGGCAATCCTTTGTTATATTGCTTTCTAGGTATGTGAATGGCTGTACTTGTTTTATTTGATCATTGTCGATGTTTATGTTGAGTCGAACCGTATTAGCATTACTGCATATCATACCTTTCGTTTTCTTTTTGTTCAGTTGCATTCCATACTTATCTTTTATTATTCTATCTATTGCTAATAGGGTATTTTGTAAGTCGTCTTAATTTTTCGCACAAAAAGCTATGTCGTCCGAAAATTTTAAGGCATTGTTCCACTCCTTTCTGTTCTCAATTCTTTCATTGTCTCTTCAATGTACAAGTTCAACAGCATCGGCGACAAGATACACTCCTGCCTTACTTCTTTCCTTATTTTTGCTTCTTGTTCTTTCCCATCTATCTGTATTACGACTGTTTGGCTTTTGTACATATAATATATAAATATTCTATAAATATATTTAATTCTTATTATTTTTGCATTTTGTATATTTATACTAAAATACCTAATGATTGATTATAACACTTATAGTATACCTTCTGCATACACCTTGACTTGTTTGGCTTAATCATAGAACATTGTAATTTGTTTGTAGAATAAATATGAAATTTATGAATCAGAATAATTGGTATTATGTACAATGGCTTCATAGATTATTCCGCATAACTTATACCCAGTGGCGTAGCCAGGGGGGGTTTTAGGGGTTAACCCCCCCCCTTGGCCTTTAAAAAAAAAAAATGTTATTATTGGATGATTTTAATACTTTTATTTTTATTATTATTAATATTATTTTAGTATTTTCTATGTACGGCTGTGGGATGCTATTCGGTGATCGTCGCGGGCTTATCGCACCGACGACTGAGCGATCCCACATCTACTCTGAATTATATAATATAAACATATGTATATGTCTATGGCGTGATGAGGCGACCCGACGACGGCGACGGGTAATATTGTTCTATTTATACTTTTATCAATTATTCTTTTATACCATATAGGTACGATAGTGAGACGCAGACGACGCAGCACAGCGCAGCGCAGTTTTCTGTAATCTATTAGTTAGAATGTATTAGCGCTTATTGGGAGGCAGGGTAGGTCAGAGCAGTGCAGTGCCTGTATTGGCCTGCGTCACGCAGTGTTCGTGACACAGATTACTGCACACGTGCCACGAGCTTTGGAAATTACGAGTTTATATAATTTTAAACTTAACTTATTAAACTTGTTAATTAAGAT
The DNA here is from genome assembly GCA_034509805.1 of Sipha maydis. Classification (NCBI taxonomy): domain Eukaryota; kingdom Metazoa; phylum Arthropoda; class Insecta; order Hemiptera; family Aphididae; genus Sipha; species Sipha maydis. The sequence continues at coordinate 354,163 of JASXSY010001635.1, read as the reverse complement.
TTTTTAAAAATTACGATGGAAGAGACTTAAATCGAAGCCGTCAGACATTACAATGTCATTACACACAAATTAATAAATAGTATCTCGTGTTAAATGAAGAACTTAAATTAACATTGAATTAATTTCTGTCTAGGCGAAAGTAGTTCAAAAATTGTTTGACAGAAAATTCCGACGACAAATTGAATTCACCGTGACTATTTATTTTTTTCATAAAACTACTTTTCCACGATATTTTTTGTTTAATTAAAGAATATAACGAAATAAGTTAATCAAATTCGTCATCAGAATCTTATTCAGAATTTAAATTTATTAAATTTTCGGCTATCATATTATCTGACAATGGACTGTGAAACGTCAGACCTGCGTGGTAATATGCGTTCACTTAGGTAACGCAGTTTTTCCTGCGCATAAATATTTTTACTTGTTTAAAATAATAAGTCAATAAGTGTGTACTGCGTGTTTAATATTAACATAAATAAATATAATTATTCAGCTTCAGTTAATCAAAAAAAAAATGTATTATTGTATAAGCGTATAACTCGATACATTTTAGCGCATTTAGTTTTCCATGACAAAAATTATAATATTGTTGTGTGACGCATTGCGGTTTGGTCCGTCGGCTTCACGTAACGTTGTAAGTTCGCAATTCTCTTGTTTCGGTTTTGTTGGGTTTATTCCGGAGATAGAAAAATATACACAAGAGTTTTAATACCTACTAAAAGATGATTTATTATAATTGAGTCGTTGATTATTTGAAATACACTACATTTATGCTTATGAATAGTTTTACGATTGACTGTCCAGACGTCCGGTGAACGAAAAATGCTTACACTGCATTAGTCCCCACATAAAATAAAGATATATATATATATATAAACCAATGATACTAATAATACAATATATTATAATAATAATAATAATAATCGGGATCATAACAATATGATGATTATTCATGTCTCGGCCTCGCAGTTGCTGTCCACAACGTTCATTATTCATTGACACATTGGATTGTTAAAAGATGGGCATACTAGAGATATCTTTATTGTTTTAATAATTGGGATATTTCTATTACGATGAAAATAATAGAATAATCGATCAATTTTGATTATGACTAAAATAATCGAATGCTGCAGGAACATGCATCTGTTTTCTTTTTGCTCTGGGGGGGGGGGGGGGGGGGTCAACTTTTAATTGGGTTTGTAACTACAAACATTTGTAAAATATTTATTTTAAATATACTTATAAAAATTTATATAATAGATACATTTTATTTATAATTAAGAATTTAGAGTATTTTAGACCAGTAAATTACTTTCAATTGACAATAATTATAAGTAAAAATATAAATAAAAACTTCTTTTAGTTATTTTAAACACTTTTAAATATTGCAGTATATTATTATACTAGATATTATTAAATACATTAATATATGGTTAATATAATTCCTAAATTATAATTTAATAAATACTTAATAATATCGCACTAACAAATGAAAAAAGCTAAACTAGATTATTTATTTACCAAGTATAAATATGTAAATATTTCAAGTAATTTTTTCGAATAGTTATAAAAATAATCGATTATTTTAATGTCTAGTGATTTTTCGATTCTCTCGATTACTAATCATTTGATTATCAAAATTTTAGGATTAGGCCCATCACCATTGATTTAAAAATATAATTTTATATTATACTAGCCAAGTGTTATATTTTATGTTATTTATTATAATGTTAATTCTTAAAATTACTTTTTATTATATTGTTATTTTAAATATTTAAATATGTATTTACTATTAATTTTCATGATATACTGTATGTTGAATTCTCTAAGTCAAATATTCAAAAGAGTCAATAAGCAATTCAATAAAAGTGATATAAATATAATGTATTAGTCTTAGATGTATATTTTTTTTCATTAAATCATAATATAATTATGGCGCATAGCGGGAATGGAAATTGTTTATATGTACATATAACCATTAACCAGGATAAATTACCATATTAGTTGTCCTTTAATTTTTTACTTTGTACCCCCCGACCGACAACCACTAAAAAAAATCCTGGCTATGCCGCTAAAACTATGGTATATAAATTGGATATAAATAAAATCAATGCATTCACAATTTATTATCATTTATCACTGCACACGGCTACGGCTGAGGTTATCATTTATCAACAACTGTCTGCTTATAATTGCCAACTTCATTTTGTTATTGTATATGTTCGAAACTTTGATGTAACACAGTCAGAAACGTGTCATTCGTACGAGTGCGTTGTACGAAACGGCTTCAGGTTCGAAATTCTGTTTAAAGAAAACTATATTTGGTATTGTAATTTATTTGGCAATGTTGACTGTGAACTGTGGTACTGGATAAATATAGGCCCAACATTTTATTATTTGCCTAAATGGTCGAGTTTCAAAAACAAATACATTGAATTGGTAGGACGACATTCTGAAAGGTTTACTGTCGTCTGTGCATTAGTACGTTGATAAAATTCGGTAAGTATTTGGCATTTGATAGAAAATAAATTGTAAGATTTTGGTTGTTAACCAATTTTTTTCTTTCTGATAAATGTTTGACTGTGTGTATTATGGACTAAGGTATTTGTTACAAACCCTATAAATCTTAAAACATTTTTACGTCTGTTAATTAATTAACCTATTAAAATTTATTATTTATTACACCGATCTATCTGTTTTTCTGTTACAAATATAATTATGATTCTAAAATACATTTTAATACATTTTTTCTGTTTACAATTTGTCCATATATATCAACAAAATATTTTTAATTTTGGTCCAAAGTAAATTATAAATTTGTATTTAGTAATTGTTTTAAAACCCTTTTTGTGACAATCAAACCCATAGATACATAATATTTAAAACTAAATAATTACCATTGAAAATTATTAAGTTTAAAATGTAATTCTTAAGTTAAATTAACAGCCAAATAGCACTTCTATTATATTATAGTACATAAATATTACATTTTTTAGTTGGTATGCAGGATGAAAATCCATCTCTTGAACCACCAGTGGAAAATATTACCCCAGTATTAGAAAACTCTGTATCAATAAAACATTTTGTACCAAAAGTTGGATTATTACATCATAAAGAATCTCCACAGCTGGTACTATGTAAACCTAAATTAATGCCATTGAAATCTATGACACTGGAAAAATTACAAAAGATGCAGTCTGAAGCTGAAAAAAAATTGTCAAATAGATGATTTCAAAATATTAAAAATGACTGTAGGAATATTTAGTGCAGAAGTTATATTTGCTTTTATATTAACCACAGTATTACTTAATCGTTATGGGAATTGGAAAACTCAAAATATTGTTGTTACGTTTGCTGTTCTTATTGCTTGGTATTTTTCCCTTTTAATTATTTTTGTTCTTCCCATCGATATATCTTTAGTAAGTAATTTTCCTATTGTTTTATTTATATTAATTATCTTTTCAGATTTATTCTTATGTTATTATAATTATTTATTTTATCGGTAGATAAATTATTTAGTGTTTAAACCTTTTGATTAATTATTTGTTTATTTATTATTATTTTCAATAAATAATGTGATATACCTTTTTTTATTTTTTTAAAAATGTAGGCAGCTTATAGAAAATGTATTCAAGATGAGCCTTATCATAACATCACAAATTCTAGTCAAGAACCAACCACTTGTAAAAAGCCATGGAGTTATGTGCCAGAATCTACGTTACCAAACATGTGGAGAGTTGTTTATTGGACTTCTCAATTTTTAACATGGTATATTAATTATTATTTATTTATAATTCTCGGTAGATTGAAATTTATTCATATGCTTTAGACCAGTGTTTCTCAACCTGGGAGTCGCGATCCCCTTGAGGGTTGCTAACTTGTTATTCAGGGTCGCAATCGAATGATTTAAATCAATGCAAAAACTAAGCTCTCTCATTAAAATATAAAATCAATAAAATATTATAATACTGCATATAACAAGCATTGATTATTTACATTAAAATGAAAAACACACTATTATTATTTTTAATTATTTTTACTGTTTGACATTTATTGAAGAATCTATAAAAAACGTAGAATCTAGATTTTCAAGTAACAACCTGAAATAAGGCCTATATATATATATGCCTTTATATATATTATTATTATATATTTATGTTGCAGGTCATCGTTAACATCGCCGTGCGCCATTGTAAAGTAGATTTATAAGTTGCATTTTTACATCGTTTTTCACATTTTATATATATATATATATATATATAGGGAACACTAAAAAATTGAAATTCAAAAAGGGGGTCGCTACAGTAAATAGGTTGAGAAACACTGCTCTAGACTACATTTATCAATATCAATTTTAATTTTAATTTTACTTTAAACTTGTAGTTGAAATATAAAGTATATTGATTACTTGTATGTATAATTATAATACTATATATGTATTATATTAAACTTTTAGGTGCTATAGATCTTAATTATAGTGGTCAGAATAATCCTATTAATCTTGAATATATTGTACAAAAAAGAAGCTCTATCTGAATTTATATAAAATTATTTCTTGTTAATAAATCACATTTATAAAATAATTCAAATTAATTAAGTATTTTTATAGGTACCTATGTGCCTAAAGAGCAGTTTTAATTTCTTAAATATTTTAAATTTGTTTGATTGAAAATACTGAAATACTGACTATTTATATTTTATTTTGTTAATACAATTATAATTTTATTATTCATGTTATGATATATATAATAATAAAAAATGCATAGGTTTATTATGCCAGTTATGCAATATTATGTCAAATCTGGAGAATTTACACTGAAGGACAAATTAAAAAATGCTATCAAAAGTAATACACTTTATTACAGTACATTATTATCAATTGTTACAATACTCATAATTTACATTGCTCTTAAACCAGATGTACATTTAGATTGGTGAGTATACTATAATAATTTATAACCATAGATATATGAATAAATTTACAAATATTAAAATTTGAGAATTTCAGCAAAGTATAATTTTTAACATTACATAGTATTTAAGCTTAAAATTATTTGCTGTTAAAGTTTTTTTTTTAAAGTCAAATATCATAATTTTTAACTATGGTTATAAAATTAAAATTTTACCTTTAAATTATTGGGTTTTTACATGTTTATTATAATTTTTAATTGTAAATGCTGTACTAAATTTCATTTTATATTTATAATCTAACTACATACAATATAAATGTAAACTAATAAAAGTTATTTTCAATGTTACATTAGTCTTCTTTTTTTTTTTTGTATGATTTCAGGCAAAAATTAAAAGCTATTGCATCATCTGCTAGTAATACATGGGGATTGTTTCTTTTAATATTATTACTAGGTATTGCATTAGTTGACATTCCAAGAGAATTATGGAGATCTAGTCAAATTGAATATACATTAAAAAAAGTATATTTTAAACTATCAAAACTTAATACAGAAAAATTAGAATCTGAAGGTGCTTTGGAAGATGTTCTTGAAGTATTTACATTTATAACTATGTTGTTTTAATGAATTAATAATTTATTTGAATATAAAACTAAAAGATTTTTTTTTTAGTCTATAAAAAGTGTAAGTTTCAATATAAATCAAAATGATCCATTGAATGATTGTTTTCAAATTATCTTGAAAAAAGTTCCTGAAGATCAACGTGATTTTTTGTCAAATGTGAGATCAAATTTAAGGAATTCTACACCAGCTCCTTCAATTGGCATGCTTACTCGACTTCATAAACAAGTAACTAAAGAAATACATATTTTTTATTATTTGAAAAAAAAATGAATACATGTATATATATATAATAATTATGATTTCAATATAAGTTAAGTTTTGTTGTTATTAATAGTCTTATGTTTTGATCAAATGATGTACATATTGCTAAGCCTAATTTGCTTGGACACCAGCGGAAATTATTGATTGGTTGGGTTGATATCAGTTGATTCTGAATTAATTGTAATTTTCCTGGAATCGTTATCAAGTCTCCATCAGTTTCGGTTTTATATCTTTCTTCAGGATATTTATATTTCCATATGTATATTGAACCATTTCCCCCAGTTGTAGTAAATACTTCTCGATTTTGAGGCAGATGCCTTACTGACCAAATTGTGTGTTTATGTAAATTATTTTTTACGTATCCAAATCCTTTTGTAGGGTGCTGTACTTTAGTATCAAATACATAAAAATGTGATTCGATTGTTGTGGCTATTAGCTTATTCATTTTAATGTCTCTTCTATCAAATTCTAAACTGCAAACTCCATTTGATACATTGGTTTCCCAGCGTAATGTCATTGCTTTTAAATCTAACATTTTTATGTCTCCATTATCATAACCTGCACACACAATTCGTTCTTCTGAATTATAAGCATTTCCAAAAGCTACTGTCCAACAATCTCTTTTTGTAGTCCCAAGAGCAGTTTCCATTTTTGCAACTGGTAATTTTTCTCTTGGATCCCATATTTTCACAGAACCATCTTTTCCACCTAGGATAATTGTTTAATTGTTTTTAATATGTAGTTTTATTTGAATTATTATACATACCAGTCACTAATTCTGGAGCACCACATCCAACTCCAAGTCCGCCAACACCATCAATGCAATATATAAGTCCTTGATGAGCTTTTACTGCATAAATTGATTTAGCCGAATACTCCAAGTCTACAATTTCTAAGTCACCATTATAATTTCCAACTGCCAAATGCCTTTTATTATTTAAACTTGATTGAAAAGTTGCGCATTCAATAGCAACTGATTTTTCATATTCTTGTGCAGTTTGAATTTCATTATCGTCTAGTCCATATATATTTATAACACCTTTCAAGTTTGGTTTACCTCCAACTGCTATAAACTTAGCTGCATTATGAATCCATTGACAATCTTTTAACTGGTAGTCAACTGGTTTTTCTCTGTGAATAATAATCTGTGGTTTACTTAATTTCTCCATTTTATTTTATTTTATTTTATTCCATTTTATTTTCACCATTACATTTATGTAGGATATATTATGACTAAATGTCAACAAACATTATGTTAAGAATTGTTGCTATGGTTACTAAGTAGTTTGTGACATCAATGATTAAAATAATATTTTATTACAATTAAAAAAATAATATTCATGGATTAAAAATGATCTCTTAGTCAATTGTTCTAATTTATTTAAGATGACAAATGTATGAAAATATATAAAACAATTTTAAAGACAGAATTGTAAGAAAACATTACTAAGTTCTTTCCAAATGTTCTAAATTTTTTTAAAAATCGGAAAAAAGTTTTGTCTATATTGATTTTTTTTTTATCTATTTTCAATTTAAAAAATTAAGAAATAAAAAATGTCAAGCAAAAAAAATATAAAAGTAATTTTTATTACTTCTTTAGTATAATTATATAAATATTATGAATGTACATTTTTAGTTAATTGTAGCTGTACATATGTATCAACGTACTGATACTCAAGGGAGTTTAATGCTAGAAAAAGCTATCTTTTTGGAAGATATAAATTCAAACATGTCATCAAGAGAGCGAAAGTTTAAAAAAATGTTTGACAAACCATCTAAACTAAATAAATATGTTGATACATCGATAATTGGTGAGATATTTTATTTAAAAATATAATTTTAACATTGTTGTTTCTGTTTTGTTATGTGTTCAATTTAAACTGTTATATATTTTCATTTTATTAAATAATTATCAAATAGTATATGTATAAAAATGTTTGTATTATATAAAATTATGTATTTTATAATAATTTATTTGTGAATACAATCATTAAGATGATATTTTTACTGATATTTTTACTGATATTTTAACCTAACATGAAATTGTTTACATGTCTAATTTGTTTATAGAATGGTATTGGTGGTGTTGTATACATCCTATGATGCTTAAAACATTATCGGTTATAACTGGTGTGTTATCGGTTGTAATTGTTTGGTCTGAAATGACGTTTTTCAAAAAACAGCCGGTTCTTTCTATTTTTGCTCTCATGGTTAATGTAGCAAAACAGAATAATGATTATGTCATGATACAGGTAAATATATATATTTTTATAAATACATATTATTGAAATTTAATAAATTATTTAATCATTTTTAATGGTTATTACATTTTTTACTACAGTTATTATCTACAATATCAATTGCTTATTTAGCATATTGTACATATTCTACAATATTTAAAATAAAATTACTAAATATTTACTACTTGGCACCAAACCATCAAACTACTGAAAGTAGCTTAATATTTTTTGGATTGTAAGTATTTTTTAAATTCAATATCTACTGCAACTTAAATTAATGAATGTTGTTCTTATAGATTATTGAGTCGTCTAACATCTCCCATGTGTTTAAATTTTCTTGGACTTATTCATATGGATAGTCATGTGATCAAAAGCCGTATTTTAGAAACTGATTATACACAAGTGAAATATTATTTAATAATTGTATTTTCTTTCATTGTTTTATCCATTAGTTCATATTGTGTATAGATAATGGGGCATATGGATGTAATTAAAATAATCAGTGATGGTTTCAATGTATACTTTCCAACTCTTATATTAGCTGTATGTTTAGCAACTTATTTTAATGTTGGAACGAGAATTTTATCTATACTTGGATTTCCTCAATTTATTGAAGATGATGATTTAGTGAGCGATTATATCCAAGAAGGACGTTTATTAGTTATCCGAGGTAGATTACTTATTTTAATAAATATTTATTAGATAAACTGTAGCGTGTTTTTTTTAATTTAGAAAAAGAAAGACGTGAACGTAAATTAAGAGGGAATGAAATGCGGCGTAAATATAGAGAAAGATCATTACCAACTGCAAATGATGTTGAAGAAAGTATGTATAGTTTACATATTAATTTAAATTATTAAATTGATAAAATAAATTATAAATTTTTAGGAGTTCCACCATCTCGGAAAGGCAACATGAAATCATATTTGTTGGATAATGCTGAGCCCATTGATCGAACCTATCAAAGTTATACTACAAATACTACGCTTGAAGCAGAAAGACAGTTACCTGATGTGAGTACTAGATCTACTAGTATGTGGGAACCACCAAGAAATATATTTAGTGATTTATAGTATTATAAATAATAAAAAATATTCTGTGTAATTCATAATCATTATATTAATTGTATGATTTTATGTTAATTTATTAAAGTAATATTATTTACTTGAAAATATTTTTTTTATTAAAAGTATTCTCTTGAACAATTTTCCTATTTTATACAATTTTTTTACCTTTAAAATGTGTAATTTTTTTATTAAATTGTATTATGTCAAATTTAACATTCTATTGTTTCAATGATTAATAGTGTTTATCAGTAGTATACTATAAAATTCTTAAACCAGACATAATTAATTTATTAAGGTTATGAGTATTATTAATGTTTTGGTGTGTTTTTAACACTTAGATATATAAACTACAAATATAGAAACTTATTTGAAGAGCTTATAATAAGTTAGACTTTTTTTTTATAGTTTTGATTTATTTGGTATATTCATGTGTAAAACAATATGTTTTTTTTTAAATAGTCACACATATTTTGAACACCATATTTAGATAGGCTTATTTTTTTAAATTATTTTAATGTAACAACTATGGTTCTAAATTCAATATTGACTAAATAATACTCTTATTTAAATTTAAAAAAAAATTACATTTTTAACGATTCATTAAAATGCATAAAATCATTTATAATTATTTGTTATTGGTTCCTTTTTGAATATTTTTTAGGTATTTTTTTATTTAAGTTTTAGTGTTATAAAAAGGGTTTTACATAATATGGATACAAATTATTAAACTATTAAAAGTAGAAAATTATTTGTTAGGAATTGATTACAACAGTCTAACCGAAGATTGTGGATTCAATCTAATATAAACTACAACTTGAACTTCAACATCTTCATTAATATTATTTACCCAAGGTAGTCTACAGACTACTTTTACAGATTATGCTCCATGGTTAATCAATAATTTTTCTATTTTAATAAAATATGTGTATAGTGGATGGTATTTACCTGGGTATTTTTCAACATACATTTCTGCTGGCTGACAAGAATTTATATTGCATAATTTATAAATTAAAAGCATTTGTACATTTTCTTAATTTTTAGTTAATTCTTAGTATGTTATTACTTTCTTGATCTTATTTATTACAGTTTCTTAAATTAAATATCTGAAAAATATTCAAAAAGGAACCAACAATAAATAATAATTAATGACTTTATGCATTTTAATGAATCATAAAGATGTATTATTTTTTAAAATTGAAATGTCTCTAAGTCGATTTTGAATTTAGAACCATAGTTGTTACATTAAAATTACTTTTAAAAATAGGCCTTTCCAAAATATGGTGTTAAAATAGGTGTTTGCTATTTAAAAAAAATACATATTGTATTGCGTATGGACCTACATAAGCATTTTGAAATGTCTATAAACATGTATTTATATACTACTACTACTAGCTTGTAAAAAAAATTGATTTATTCCAATGTAATCCAGTAGAGAAATTCAGTGTTTCTTAAATTGATGAACACATAGTATAAATATAATGTTAATTTATGAATAAACAGAACTATATGAAAAAAAAAAAAGTTATAAAATATATTTGCCTAGTCATCTGTGACCGATGATCAATCTGTGATTTGGTATATTAAATATTAACCGACGTGTGTTTGGCAGAAAAATAAATGTTAATCTTTAGAATACATTTACTTTACATAAAATGTAAAAATAAGTAAATATGCTCTAAACAAAAATTCCAAAAGTCAGTCTAATATATATTTTACCTAAAAAACAGCAAAATATGTAGAAATATACAATTAAAATTTATGTATTTCAGTTTGCTATGCGTTAAAACAAATGTATATTCTACTCATATTGTTCTACAGTCATTATTAAAGGATATAGAAATGCAATAAGTCCCGAACCTTATTCATAATCATATAATGCTTTAAGCATTTCATAACCTAATAAGTGTTAAGTTTATAATATTATTTATATTTCAATTAAATAAAAGAACCTAAAGTTAAAAAATCAATCATGTCTATACTTTTGACAACAAACTCAATTATTTTGGTAGAGTAAAATATTTCGTACACACTAAAAAAAAAAAATACCAAAAACATTTTCCTACAGATTTATTTCTTAATTTTATTAATTCATGAAATAATGAAAAATGGGTATTATTAAAACCCATCAATTTTGTTTACTAAATATTTTATCGTTTTCGACAATCTATAATGGATAAGTTCAAAAGTGTTATGGAGGAATTAAAATATAAATACTCAAACGGTTTATTACTAAATATAATTTAACATCTAATTTTAATTATAAGCACAAATCATATTTAACTATACATTTATAGATAGAGGAAGGCACCCCTAGTTCATCATCGATTTTCTTTTATTTTCTGCTCAATTTCATATTTTTCAGTATATTCAGTTTTCCGAAATAGCTAGCGATTTAGGAGCATTCCAGTATTACGTCAGCAGATTATGGTGAAGGATACTAAATCTAAAATCTGATGTCAGCATCAAATTAATCAAAACTAGAATTTAAATAAAAAAAAAAAAATTAACTAAATTTTAATTAAAATGTTACTTCTAATAAAATCTTAATTCTACGTCTGCTCTTTATTTTTTACCAATTTTTAACCAAGTATTTTTAGATAACTCAAAAGTTGTATCACTTAAAAACTTATAAATATATAATATTATAATTATAAGATATTGAACAAAAACTTAATTTATTTCTTAGAAACCTGTCCCGCTATTTACAAAAGTATATGACTCAATGTACGACGTTCAACGTTTCGACTTTAGAGTGCAACTGCTGTTTAAGGACGGCCTATTCGAATAGATTTTAATGCGGTATAATGTTTTTCTAATTTGGTCTATTTGAATACCTTTGCATTCGGTCCATTGGAAAAATTTTATAATCAGTCTACTTGATATGCTCTAGAGGTGAGTCGGTCGCGACGGATCGAAACAAAATGAACGATTCTAACAAATTGCGACCGGATGATTGTACTATAATATAAAATTAGGTCAAATCGTTATTTTGGTGCTTTGACGGACTTTCAGGTCTTTGTGGCTCATTCAAAAGAAAATTGTTTCACCCAATAATATACATACAATGTCAGATGACTGATCGAATTTCACAACTAATACGAACAAATTATGACTCGATGCATTATTACGACCGAGAATTGATAATTGTGTAATAAACATACAATATATATTATGCATAATGTAATATGTTAGTTGAACTATAAAAGAGATATTGTGAAGTTAATTTTATTATTATCATGTGGGCCGTTCCCGGTGGTACTGCAATACCGGGTCAACCCGCGGTGGAGCAGGAGCAAGCCCCAAAGTCTCCACCAAATTTGAACAAATTAGTTTAACATTTGAGTCCCTCTATGAGGGACGTATCAGATGTTAAGCTGATAAGAACAGATACTACACTTTGATCTTAGCCGATAGGCCGAGAAGCGATACAGTGAAGTCCAACTTCAACCGTTATATAGTAAAAATATCAAACTTGAAAAAATTAGCTTTTAATTTGAAGAATGTTGGTAACGAATATTTGACGCTTTTTTAAAAAAGCTGCATCTACTTAATAACCTGTAAAAGCATTTTTAAATACAAATTAATCATTTAGAATGATTTATTAAAGTGTTTATGTACAAGAATGCATCATCGAATAATAGTTAATACAACTGTTGCACTGCAACAGCGTAAAAACGCTATCTACCGTTAACAAAGAGCAGCACATGTAGCGCACGCGTGTGCACTTCATTGTATACTGTTGTCAAGCGTACCACTAGATCGCCATATACCTCAGTACTACAGTATGCAAGTATAGTATGGTAGGTTACAGATACAATTCGTACGTTTTAGTTCGAGCATTGATTATAGAATATACATCTATTCTATAATCAATGGTTCGAGTAATCAAAATTTGAAGAAAAGAAATGTTTGGTTTTAGAGTTTCTTTTATAGTTATATGTTTATTTCTAGTATTTATTTAACGATTTAAAATGATTTATGAAGGTAGATTAAATATATTTTTTTAAGATAATTTTGAATTCATCATAGAATAACTGTCCAAATTGAAGAAATTAAATACCACTTCCTAATTAAAACAAAACCCTAAAACGTTTAAACTTACAATAAGTTATTTTCTGAAAGAAATTTAAATAATTCAAATGTACATATACTAATAGGCAAGTCAATGAATTTAGGATTAATAAAAAAATAATAATACATAGCACATAATACGTGTTGATATTTTAATAATTTGCAATGTTTATAGTATTAAATAAATATTTTTTGAAAAATGTTGTATACATGTGTTGTGTAGATAATGAATAGGCTTATCAATTAACTGTACATATTATAATGTATGTAATATTTATTATTTATAAAATAAAAAAAATTATCTATAACTATGGACAAAACTACTGAAGATATTATTTTCAAATATATTTAAATTTAAATCCAATGAAACCATTAACAATAAATCGTACCTATACTATGTAGATTTCTGTAATATGTACATAGTATAAACATTGATTAAATATACTGTATATTTAATCAATGGTATAAACAAGAAAATCTATTCAATTACTTGATTACAATTTTACTTTGGATCTCCACAATATAATAGTTATAACTATTCATATTTATGTTGCGGGAAAAAACTTGTTTGACTATTAATAAATCTTCTAATTATAAAACATTAATCACAAACAATATTATGTAAAGATTTAGGCAGCTCTTCAACTAGAGCGACGCGATTGACGCGACGCAACTACAAAAAAAACCATGAAACCGTCATACGCGACGAGTTTCGCGTAGACTCGCTCATTCACGCAATTGAAATAGCATCAACAATATTGTGCTACTACATTATTTTTAATAAACAGTTCGTCACCAGCATCATCCGTGTACGTATTGAAAATGGAATCGGATAGTTCAGATGATAGTGCGATAGAGATGTGGTCTTATTTAAAAAAAGTAAAGAAAAAAAAAAAAACGTACATTTTGGATTCATCTCTACTTATAGAGTTGCCATTCGTCCCGGTTTCGCCAGAATAGTACAAATTTTGAGTATGACGTCCCGGTGTCCCGATGATTTGTTACGGGACAGCCAATTATCCCGGAATGATTCTTTAGTAATGTATGTTTGTATTTAATTAAACTCTAGTTCAAACATCCATAATATTATTGTAACAATAAAATACAATGTTGAATAGTTGACTGACGAAATCTGTTTTTAATTATTCTTCCAACTAAATGACTATTTTGTTTGTCGAATACATTCTTCATATTTTTTATTTCCACATGATAGTTGTAGTTATCGCTAAAGGAATCGACCATTATTTAATATTTTGTCAATTGCAATGAGCTAATCACAGTATTGTAGTATAGTAACTTAGAGTAGTCATACTATAAACAATGTTCCTTTCAGACTTTCTATCCCGTAAGGAGACGTCCCAGTAGTGAATGATTAATACATAAATATATTTTTGTAATAATTGTATCTGTATAGCTAAAAGATCAATAAAAAGTTATGTCAACGAGAAAAAATGAGAAAAAAAATTGTTCCGGTTTTCTTTAAATAAAATATGGTAACCCTACCTAGCAAATAATATCAACAGAAATGCGTATGTTGCTTCGAGAAAACGTCTTCCACAAGTGTTAAATTGTAAATAGAATCGTTTTTTTTGGCAATATTTACCAAAATCGCAGGCGATCGTTGCAATGAAACTGAACATGTTCTGTTGCGTGCGATTATTTTCGTCGCAGTCGCCGAAACAATAGTCGCGTTGCGTGTGTGGGAGAAGTACTATTTAAAAACATTTGAAAAACGGACGCGATAAAAATCGTCAGTTTCGTCAATTGCGTCGTGCTAGTGGGAGAGCTGCCCGGATGAGATGTATGCGCGATAATTTATTTAGTCAAATAAGAGAGCAATTAAAATTTGAATACATGCATTTTACTTTTATACTGATATAAGCTCGTTGCCTGATATAAATAATGCTCGGACGCTTGATTACTATGTACAAATAATCAATATGAGAATATATGATAGGCTTCCATCGACAACAAAAATGTTCATCACCCAGTTAGGGTCCAGTTAGGGTCCCAGTTAGGTCCGCACACACTGCAGCGGTAAAATTATATCCCATGTATTGTGATTAGTGAACATACATTGCAGCGGTAAATCGAGTGCGGTAGATTACCGCGACGCGGTTTTTACAGAAACCGCTGCATGCTCGAATTTACCGCTACCGCCCAGCGGTATTTTGATGTTTCACTTAACATTTGCCGTCATTAAATTCAATGCCAGTATTTCAAATAGCATTTTATTACTTATTAGTTATTACCGTATACAAGATAATGAAAAAGTATGTAAGTACTTAAAGTTATGTGAAATTAACATTTAGCATTGATTAACACATTTTATTATTATATATTATTGTTAATAAATGTAATTAATAAATAATATAATTATAATTATCTACTACTCTAAAATATCTAAACTGTATACTATTTTGAATCATTTCTAAGTGTCCATAAATGTATTCAATATCTAATAATAAATTGTGTTCAATTGAAGTCGAATAGTCTATTTTTATTTTCAGGCGTATAAACTAATTTTGTTTTTCCAAAACACGTTTGTGTATGATATTTCGTGATAAGTGATTACTAGGGCATAGGACTTGAAGCATTTGCATATTTGTTTTGTATAGTCACATAATTAGCAGAGTACGAAACAAATACGTTTCATGTTCTCATAAAGCTAGTTTTGAAATTTTATTTTGCATATAAATGCATATTTTGACTACTTTTTGTTTTTAGGGCATATTTTACACTTTTATATGCTATTTTATACTTTTTGAGACATATTTAATTTAAATCGATTTTTTCCAAAGTGACATTTTTATTTCAACAATACAGTTAAAATGTTTCCATACAAATTTATTTATTTTTAATTTTTGCCGTATAATATGGTTTTTGACTGTCTACAAGCACATATTTTTCCTAGAAACGATAATGATCTAACGTTGTTTCTTTACAAAATATTAAGAAAATTAAGTAATATGTATTTTGTTTATTTGGCTATGATATATAATATATTTAAATTATGTAATTGTTTTGACTTGTTTTAAACACTATTTATTTTATAAATTGTTATAAATAAAAAGGCTGAAAAATTTTTTAAGTGCATATTATGGGGTTTCAAGTGCATAAGGACTTGCATATTTAGAGCTTTTTTAGAGCTACAAGTGCTTTGCCCAAGTGATTACTGATTAGTGTTTAGATTAATGTCAAAAGAAACAGTACAGTGTATTATTCTACTCTATAATCATGTATCTTTCAAAAAATTAAAATATTGAAAAATTAATATTAATTGTACAAAATCATAAATTAATGTACGATATGACGCTACCGGAGTTCAAGGATGTTAGGAAGAAAGATTACATTTGGGACAATATCATAAGCCAGAAATGAATGGAGAGAAAGGGTAATTAGAATTATATTTTATAATATTATAATAATAATGTAATATAATAATATAATAATAAAATATAATAATAACTACATTTCAATAACCTGAAACCGGCCTATCGAACTGCTTTTAAAATCAGACAGGGGCAAATGCCCACCTTGTCCCCTCCCAAATGACGCCACTGCTAGAGACACCGATCACACGTGTTCTCTCCTCTGGACTTTTAGTGATGACCAAGCCTTTGATTGATAACAATTTTTTTAATTAAAACCGAATGTAAATATTTGGATATTAAATTTCAAATAGAGACACGAAAACTCACGGTTCGTATTCCAAGTGTTTTTAACAGTGATCTAGAGATTAGCGTAAGTATAGTGGACGGGAGGCTTATAGAGATTCACTCAAAATTTATTGTAATCTTTCTAAAATCCATCCGATCGGACAAATAACTTAACATTTTTTTCCTTAAAATACCAAATTCATGAGTATACATAATATAATTATTATATTCTTGTAGTTTTGTATAATCCATATAACTTAGGTGTACAAGTATATGAAAAACGTTTATCAATCTTTGATGGTTCAAGCAATCCACTGAAAAGGATTATGTTAAAATAATGAAAGAAAAAAAAACAAGTTTTAAAAAAGCATATCCGTTTAATTATTATTTATATAATTATCACACTGCATTGGGTTCTAGTTATCTAGTTTTACATTTATATAAAAAAATAACTGTTATATGATGATTGTAAAATGAAATACATTGAAATAAGTTAAAATGTTACTTTTTAATTTGATAAGACAATCTTATATAAATGTGTCTTATAATATAATAACTATTTATTCTAGTACCTACATTGTTAATTAATGACTTGAAAAAGAATACTTAACAGTTTTGATTTAAGTAGGAGTAATAAAGTTAGTTATTTTTAACGATTTTCTAATGACTGAAAATATAATATGTTTATTTAGGAAGTTAAGTTTTTATATATATATTTTTTTATTTTGTTAATAAATTAATAGTTTTTGTATATCACACTATTCATACATAACATCATTGTCGACTAATGTTAAACGATTATACATATTTAATTCTAATATATTACATAAACCTTAAAACTAAATGTAGACAAGTCTTCCGAAAGCTCGTATTTAATATAGTTGATTTGAAAAACAATATATGCATGAATTATTTGTGTATATAATATTTTTATAGACATAATATAATACGTGTACGAAGTTGTGTATGCTTATATTATGTTTATATTAAACCCATATTGAAAGCTATGAAATATAATATTTAGTAACCTAAGCGTTCGGAAGAAATGTCTGTACAACAATTAAAACATGAATAATAATTAATGCACGTTAGAATTTATTATTTACGTTTTAATTGTGTAATTTTGACTAAGGAATATTATTGTATGCGGTCGGAAAAGGCCTTTAATCGGGGAACACTCATCGTCATGTTAATCATACATTTTTCATAATTAATCAGTTAAATTTTTTTTTTTTTTTTGTTGACTAAAATTATATTATACAGTTACACATGTATACGTATAATTATGTATTTAAATCGTGAGTGTCTACAGCTAATTAAAGGCCTACGCGACTTATCACAAACATGGCAAATTATTAACAGTCGTAAAATATATAATGAGGTTTAGGCGGGCGATCACAAACGCACAACGCGCGCGCCTAAACGAGTAGTAGTAAGAAAAAAATTACAAAAAACTAATAGTATTATAAAAATGATTTTGTAAATCATGTCAAATAATCCGGTGACGGTTCTGACGTCTGGTCGTGATTCATAAACATCGGGTTTGGTACTTGGGTCGGATGGGGCAGCGGGCCGTTGACGTTCGGAGTTCTCCTGTAAGCCATCAGCCAACACGACACGGCTACGGCCACGGCCACCAGTGCTAGCAGGGCTGTGATGACAAGGGCGACGATCAGCCCGATAACCGACACGCAAATGTCTTCCGCGGGCTGGGTAATTGGCGCTGGAACACGTCATAGAGAAAAATAAACAAATACCCTCAATGAGAACTGTTGACACACTATGCATGCACTCATTGGCGTACACGCGGGGTTGTCGGGGTGTGTTTGGCATCCCTTTACCCCGCTCGTAAAGAGTGTTAAATGAGCGCCCCCGGTTTATTCCGAGCTAAAAATATTATATCAAGACGATTATTTTTGCGCTTACGAGAATATAATTTTATTTCTCTCCGTATCGGTTACGTTACTATTCAATATACTTAAAAACGAACTACGGATATTGATTTCACGTCGTCAACATTGTGTATGTTCCCATTATAGATTCCTCGTGCTGGGTTACCTTATACAATACGTACGTGCTCGCCTCGATTATTGTAAATTGTAGTTTTTATTTTGAAATCAGAACATATTATGTCAAGTAGGTAAGGTTATCGGCTACATGAGGAAAAATCGCTTGGGCACTTCCAAAGCTTAAACTGAACGTGTGCCTATGTAGGCACTGCAATAATATTAAGTATCCTACTGCGACTAATTCTCGTTACGTTTCGAAACTCGAAGGGTATATACAATGAGATATCTTCTGAGGGGGGGGGGTTGGTTTCCAGGTCTCTACCTTCATCCCAGAAAAAATAAAAGCTTCAAAAGTCGTAAATTACTCGATACGAAGGTATAAAGAATTCAAAAGTCGTAAATTACTCGATACGAAGGTATAAAGAAAGAGAACATTAATTTATAGCATGTGGTTGTCAATAACTCTCCATTTGTATTTATAATTATTTATAATAAAAATATAATAATACCTATAATATAATTTGTGTAAACTAAATTTATGCTTATTTAAATAATTGTATTTTGCTACCTATATGTTTGTAATCATATATAATTATTATAAAATAAGATTAAACTACTGTACTTTTACCCCTTGCGGGTGTTAGTTAATAAATAAAATAAAAATTATTTACTCATACTATAGGTACCATGTGTTTTAATAATATTATAAAATCACTAATTTTTTAAATAAAATTGAATACTCCTCCACAAAAAAATTGAAAATACGTAACTGGGTATATAAGGCGGTTCATGAAGTCAAGTAAAACTCGAGTTTTATCAAATACATATTATTGAGCCCGCAACGACGAGCGTATACGATTCGGCGTACAACAAAAGCCTTAAGTGTAATTACAACATGACAGGTATCGACTGCGGTATATTGTTTTTCTAATGTTGTCAATCGTTGGTGCAAGTCTGTTATGGCACGCGACGACTATTCATCGAAACCAATAAAAAGTGTGGTTATTCGTGGTTCCGAACCGGACGTCGGGACCAATACATTGTAGCAGTGATTGTCACACCGTCAGATATCATTACAACTCTACAGAGTGTTTTCTCGTTGAGGTACATTCCCCTTCTCCTATCTAATCAAAAATAATTGCTAAATCCTCGCGGAAAACCTTGTAGAAGCAGAATGGTATTGCGGTTGTACAACAAGCTTATTTGGCTGGTTGGCTGACTCGAAAGACTTGAATACGAGAAAAACGGAACGAGTGAAAGTAGGTCGAACGTTACGACGGGAACCGCGGTAAAAGAAATGTTTATATTACACGTACAATAATATACAATATCGTGGTGTGGTTACATGAACGTAAACATATAGCGTTATTATTATGCCCTAATGTGAACTTTCAATTCGATTGGGTTTCTAAAAAACGCTCAAGTCGCCGTCATCACGAATCTATGTTCGATTTATTTCGTAACGACGCGGTTTTTAGATCACGATGGATCACTGTTCGCGGAGCGTATTAAACACATGTTACTAATAATATGTTATGACTGCGTGATCTATGTACCTTCAGTGGGACCCATAAGTCGTTCTTCTCTGCGTTCGAACGTCAAAATAGCATTCGATTCGATCGTGATTTCTTCTCTCAGCTGTCCTCGTTGGACCACATCGATAGCGTCTTCGTCCTGTCTATTATTGTCTTTGCTTATTTCACGTCGTCTACGTCTGCCGAATGCGTTGTAACCGCGGCAATTTACCTGCAAAAGACACGGGTTCAATTCAAGACAAGCATATAAGAGAGGGCATGTGTGTGTCGTGTCGGATGCTGGAAGGATTCGTACACTTTTTTTGCGCGTAGTCGTACTGATACCCGACACACGGAGTCGTGATCTTACCTAACCGTGCATCATGCACGTATAGATATAAAAACAATTGTTGGCGATGACTAATGCGCGAATAAGACACATGCGATGGTCGCGCAGCGGTGGGAACCGAACGCGTCGATATAATATTATTATATTACTCGCCCTACCACTATAGCATACACATAGATAGGTAGGCACGTTGTTTTTTTGTCGCGCCATCGTATCACCGCAAACGCGGTATAACATGTAATAACATTCACCGAATCGGATCATCAGATATTCACGTATGTACAATTGTTACTGCTCGTGTGGCCTTGTGTATCGCGGAAGGCGATTACCGCTTTACACCACAATACAGTGCTCGGGTCAGTGGCTCGGCTTTGTACAG
This sequence comes from Sipha maydis, assembly GCA_034509805.1. Classification (NCBI taxonomy): domain Eukaryota; kingdom Metazoa; phylum Arthropoda; class Insecta; order Hemiptera; family Aphididae; genus Sipha; species Sipha maydis. Next base: position 333,080 of record JASXSY010001635.1, on the reverse strand, counting down.
AATTTTCCATGGCCTTCACTAGAGATGTCCAAGACGTTTAATAACCGAGTACAACCGAATTTTCTTTCTTATTATTTCCCTATACCCCAATAGTCTTTTAAATGGTCATATTTTTATAATTGTAATTCACTATTTCGATAAAATATAACATTTATACCACGTATTCCACTGATGTTGCATTTTAAACATATACAATAATCGTTACATATAGACCGAATTTAAACGTTTCTACTTCAGTATAGTTTTTGAAGATGTTAGTTTAGAAAAAATATGTTTTCGCTTTAAATCAAGCGTAGTTTGCTACAATACCCCCTTGGAACGGCACTGATAGATGACTGTGTTTGACTTTCCTACACTGTTAATAATTTTTTTTCACCCTGTTCTAGATACAATTTAAAAGTTCTTGGGTCACATATGTCATTGTTATAAACGTTAATTCAATACGTGTACTTTTTTGATTATCGCGAACTTCAAGCAGAACAATAATGTTTCGCGGCACCGGGCGTTGTAGTCGTATTTACCATGATAGTATTATGCGGTCTAAGTTGACGTTGATAATAATAACACACGTATACGTACCGGTTGGCATTTGCCGAAGCATACGCGTATGTTACACTGGAATCGTATGTTGTCGGAACTCGGGAATTTGAACGCGTTGAAACCGGCTAATAATGACTGGGTGTCCGCGTTGTAATCCCACTCGCCAAATATAGTTGGATCGGTCGCACATCCGTTTTCGTCCGTTACTATGTACTCATTCTCGACGTTGTCTTCGATCGTTTTCGCTACACAACTCCTGGCATATCCTCCGTAGATACCTGTACGGTTATGACACAGTGATATTAATAACAATTTATATTCGATATGTGTGTATAATGTTATTATATTAATACAGAGACATCGGTTTAAAACGGGCCCTTGACAGTATGTGGAAAAGCACGATTAAGTTTAAGATATTTTTCCCCGAAACTTGTTAACATTTTTTTTTGTATTTTTGGTTTTATACGCTTCCGTTTTAAACAGTTTTCTCCGTATATAATTTGATATCCCGTTTTATAAAAGAATCCGGATCATTTTCAAACATACTAGACGGTTGGACATCCACTTGCAACATGAGGTTGTCTCCGATTTCCGCTGAATTGATCTCTTGACCGGTATGTGTGACGATTTTCATCAAACACGTGGGAGGCGGTCCAGTGTTCGCTATGGTACCGGCCGTAGTCAACATGGAAACATTAAAGCCTAGCGTAACGTTTTGTTCTCCCGTTTGGTACACGCAACGTATGTGATAGGCTTGGGCTTTGTATGTTACCAGTTTAGGATGTTTTTGAATAACCAGCACAAAACTAGCTTGTCCCTATTTGCAGAAATCAAACATTCACCGACATTAGTTTATTACCATCCAATGGAGTAGATATTAAGAATTAAAAAAAAACCATTCATGAACTTACGTTTACGTGTATAAGTCCACAGTTACCAAAGTTCACTTTGAATATTTCAGTTTTAGGCGATGAATCTTGCGCCATCGAAACGACTCGTCTACACTGTTCGTTTTTACTGTGGCCCTTCACGTACAACACTCCGTTAAATCCTTTCTCCGTGATATGGATTTCTACTTGGACTCCGTCAGACAAACATGTAACGACCATGTCTGGTCTTGGGAAATCTGTTCTAAATTGTGTTGTATTTTCTAAAAATAACGCCGTAATATAATGAATTGAATCAATAAAATAAAACATTTTCAATGAAATAATTTGTTAACGTACTCGGTACACATTGTCCATAGATATTCAAACTGTAACCGTGTTCGGTTGGACATATGCAACGTCCTCTTTCGTCTATAATTAATCCTCTATCCAACGCGCATACACAACGGCCGTTTTCATCGATTTTAAATCCTAGTTCGACAATACATCTACGGCATTCGTCTTCTTGGTTAAGAGCTGTACCCGGAGGACATACACATTCTCCATTTTCGTTCCTTACGTATCCTTTTTCAATTGGACACTTCGAAACTAAAAGTATATAAAAATATACTTAGTATTATTTTACTACAATTTTACAATCATATAATTTAAGTGTTATACTATAAATCACTTCTAAGACAGTTATTCTAAAATATTAAAGGTTTGTTTAAAACGTGAATATTATATTAATTTCAATAATCGTTTACATATTGAAATTAGTTTAGTCTAATAATAAATGAAAATATTTTAAAATATTTACCTTCGTCACATCGTATCGCAGCATTTCCTTGAGTACCCGGTAGACATTCACATGTCATGGTTCTTATGGGGAAAGTGTCGAGGACTTTACATTTCGAGTTTATTCCGCAAGGAGATGAAGCATCGCACGGACTGACACATAATTTATTAATACAACCCGTTTGTGATGGACAATCCGAATCGCTTTGACATCCGGTTTCGACTGTAAAAATATATTTAAAAAATTATTTTTCAACTAAATTTTTTGTAAAATATGTCAATTAAATACGTACTCTTTTTGCAACTTGTTTCTAAGCTTCCAATATAACCTGGCGGACAAGCACAGTCTGTGCGATGGTTATAAACTGTACATTCGGCCGGTTTAATACACGGGTTATTTTTGGTACACGGATCGATACATTTAGTGTTTATACATGCTTTGTCGCTTGGACAATCTGTGTCAGATCGACAACCAGCAACTACACAAGCTATTTGCGGATTTCCTGCCATTCCAGGCGGACATTCACATATAGCTTGGTGATTGATACCATAACATTCAGCTGATGTTCCACAACTGCTACCGTCTGCTGCGCACACAGCGACACAGATGCGGTTGATACAAGTATGTTGACCAGAACAATCAGATTCACTTCGACATCCGGCTAAAAATGGAGAAATAAAAAAATTAATGTGTTTCATGAAAGATGTGCTACTAGTTAATTCATATGAGTTATCAAACCTTTTGAACAATCGATCTCTGGGCTTCCGTCAAATCCAGCTAAACAAGAACAAACTGGTTTGTGATCCCATACTCTGCATTCGGAGTTCGGTCCACAGTTACATGGATCTATACATCTTCCATTTAAACAAGCTCGGTCTGATGGACATTGCGTGTCCGCAGTACAAGCAACAGCTGTCATTGGTGGTGTGATCTTGCAAGTACCGCTTCCACTACTGACGTAACCACTAGGACACTCGCAAATCATTGTTCTTACTGGCAGCGAATTGATTACAACACATTCGGCTGGCCGTTTACAAGGTTCCAGAGTGGTACATGGGTTTTGGCATACATTATCGAAACAAGCCAATAGTGATGGACAGTCAGCGTCTTCTTTACATTCGGGTTGTACTTCTTGTCTACAGGCTACATATGGGTTTCCAACTAGTCCCGGTGGACAGCGACATAATGCAAAATGATTTTGTACTTTGCATTGGGCTTGAGATGAACAAGGATGTTCATAGACACATGGGTTGATACATTGACCATTGATACACGAACGATCATCTGGGCAGTCGTTGTTACTGCGACAACCGATTACTAAGCACCGGTCGTATGGGTTTCCTCTGTATCCACTCTTGCACCGACACTCTGGACGGCTAGCAACCGTGAAACATTCAGCGTTTGGCCCACAAGGATCTTCTACTATGCATGGGTTTAAGCAGTGGCCGTTAATGCAGGCCCTACCAGATTCACATTCAGAATTTCTTTTACATCCGACTATAATACATTATAATAATTTTTATTAGCACTTTTATAAAAAACGTTAAGTACTTGAATAGTTAAAGATTGAAGTACATACTTGTTCTGCAAGCAAAGTTTGGATTTCCGTCATAACCTTCTAAGCAAGAACAAACTGGATGATGATTTTGGACGAAACATTGAGCATTTGTACCGCAATTACATGGGTTACGGCATTGTCGGTTAAGACATGCTTCATTTGATGGACAGTCATCGTTTGTAGTACAACCTGGTGGCGAGGATACAATGACTGGAAAAAAAAATAAAAAATTGTTTAGATGAAAATTTTAAATATAATATATTTGATATAAAATCCAACCTTGTTTGCATTCTCCTCCTTCGTCAAGAACCCATCCTTCAGAACAAGTACAAGTCATTGTTCTAACTGGTACACTGTCTAAGACTGTACACATAGCACTATCTGAACAAGGTTTTATTTCAAGACACGGGTTCACACATCTTTCTTTGATGCACGCAAGGCGACTGGCACAATCTACATCGATCTTACATTCAGGTTCTCCGAAAAGAGGTGGTGGTAAACGTTCACAATAAGTATTCGGGTCTCCCATTGGGAAGTTTTCTGGACATTTGCACGAAACGGCATGGTTTCTTACGAAACAAATAGCGTTTGAAGCACATGGAGCTCTATGTTGTTCCGTGCATGGATTGATACAATGTTGGTCGAAACACATACGATCTGATGGACAGTCTATGTCATATGTACATTCAGTTCTTTCGCATTTCTCAAATGGATTGCCAAAGAAACCGGGTGGACATTGACATGCAGCACGATGATTATCACCGTAACATTTTGCGGTTGGAGCACAAGGATCGCTCAATAAACACGGCGGAACACATTCACCATTGTAGCATTGTTTGTCATAAGCACATTGATCATCTGATGTACATCCCACTGAAATTATTTATATTATGGTTAAATATCTATAACACTATTAGGCTATTATTTTTGTTATAATTTAGGCATAATCATTTAATAATCGATTATAAACATCGAACCGTTTACCAAGACACTAAGTAAATAAGTCAACTATAAGGTAAGAAAATTGAAAATAATATTCACTTTTTATACAGCCTTGTTGTGGATTTCCATAATATCCAGGCTTACAAATACAACTAGGATAATGGTTATACACTTTGCAATCTGAGTTTGGCCCACAATTACATGGACTCACACACAGTCTGTTTATACATGACTCCTCTGGACTACATTCTGTGTTTGATACACATCCAACATTCGAAATTGAAGCTAAAATACGAAATAAATATATAAATATTGTGTAAAATGATCATTTAGATATAAAACAAATAAAACTAAGTATTTACGTGGAATGCATGCAATGCGTGGATCTCCTGTATATCCATTTGGACATCTGCAAACAGGTTGATGGTTTTGTGTGTGACAGAATGACCCTCGACCACAACTGTCTTCTAAAGTGCATGGACTAACACACCTTTGATTGACACAACTTTTTTCTGGTGCGCAGTCATCATTCTTCATACATTCTGGTTGAGGTGGTAACATGGGAGTTGCTTGTTCTAAAATTATATAATAAAAATAAAATAACAATTTTTATCATACAAATATGTATAGACATGTAAAAATATGTAAATGTTAATTTTAGAATTGTTTTATAATAAACAGCATATTATTTAACACTTACGAAGTGAACATTCTGTATGTGGATTGCCAGTATATCCTGGTGGACATGAACATGCTGATTGATGGTTTAGTGAAATACATTGTGCATTTATACCACAAGGGTCTATGCGACATGCCTCAACACACCCTTGATTTACACACCTCTCTGTTGACGGACACTCTAAGTCACTCTTACATTGAGGTGTGATGGGAACTGAAATTAATATAGTATAGTTTTTAGAAAGTGCATTATGTATGATTAACTATAAGTAGTGTTTTTTAACATACGCTAATGTAAATATTAAATTATATTTCTTAGAAAAAATAATCGAATATATGAAACTATTAATTATTTTATAATTAATTAATTTCGATTGTATTGGAATAAAACTGCGAGTTAGATAAATTTAGAATAAAGTTAGAGAGTGGTATAAAAATTATACCTATTGGTTTGCATCGGCCATCAATAGTAGCTACAGTATCTGGTCTACACTGACACATAATTGTTTTGTACGGAACCGTGTCTTGGACATGACATTCCTGATCGGGTGAGCAAAGGACAGATAAGGTACAAGGATTTTGACATCTCTGATTGACACATGCATGTTGTGATGGACAGTCAGAATCTATTGTGCATTCAGGAGTTATTGATGGAACTCGTGACTCTATTTGAAACAAAAAATAGAAATTGATTAAATAACATTCTATTTGTTAAAAATATTATTCAACTTACCAATGCATTCAATATATGGATTTCCTTGGAAGCCGCTTATACATGTACATGTCGGTTGGTGAGCTTGAGCTAGACACGTTGCCTGCTCAGCACAAGTGTCTTGTTCACAGACAGGTCTACATCTTCTGTTTAGTCTGTCACATGCTTCATGGTCTGCACAATCTTCGTTATATTGACACACTACTGATACACAAGATACCATCGGTGATCCTTGTGTACCGGCTGGACAAATACAATGAGGCTTATGAGCTTGTACAACACATTCAGCTCCATGACCACAACTATGTGCGGAGCACGGGTTCAAGCAGTTGCTATTGATACAGGCTTTGTCATAAACACAATCACTGTCAGTCTTGCAACCAGCTGAAATATGAATAAGATTGACGATTAATATTGAATTGTATCAATTGGTAGTACAACTTACGTTTATAACATTGGATTTGAGGATTTCCTGCCCATCCATTCGGACAGTTACAAATAGGTCGGTGGTTAATCGTCACACATTCTGCAGTAATGTCACAGGGTTTTGATATTTGACATGGGTCTTGGCAGTATTGGTTGGAGCATATTTTTGAACTTGGACATTCAGAGTCTATTGTACATTCTGGTGTAGCCAGTGGCACTACAATGTAATTTTCAATGTTTAGTTTAATTCAAAAAAATACATTTATTACTATTATAAAAATATATTTTTATGGGTAAAGTCTATGGGTCATGTTTTAACATCAAAATTAGTGGTCATTTTATAACATCCAATGTATAATTATAATATTTATTTTTTAAAATTTCAATATTTCGTCAATATTACATTTAATTATAAAAATAATATTGTTTGGTATTTGTTATATATATTTAGAACAAACACTTGTACACTAAATAATATTTATTGGACATTTTATTATTATCAGTTTTAAGGGAATCGGATCATGACCGTTTTGGACTTAAAAAAACATAATATCGGCAATTGTTAATATTTAAAATCATTGTTTTTACTTTGAGATATAACGTATAAGTGTTGAATACGTAGTAATACATGATATTCAAATCTCACCTTTGTAACAGCTTATGAATGGATCGCCAGTAAGGCCATCTGGGCATCTACAAATAGCTTTATGGTTGTTGATTGAGCACAATGCAGTCGATGCACATGGGTTAGAAACAGTGCATGGGTTCACACATTGGCGGTTTAGGCATGAGTCTGTTGGCTGACAATCGCTATTGGAAGAACAACCAACCGAAGTCGGAACACCTAATTTGCCAAATAAAACATACTTTAATAGATTGTAAGAGCATGGATACATTTTTTCCCTAGATTTCAATAATAATATGAATTAAACACGTAATTAGTCAATCTATATAATTGATATGTATATTTATATATATATATATATATACAATAGAAAGACAGTAAATGGAAGTGAAGGGATTGACATAATTATTGTATTTATAATTTTTTTATATAAATTTTGATGTGTTACTAAAAAAATAGTATCTTAGAGGATATTTAAAGGAAATAGATAAGCAGCTATAACCTGAAATCATATACAAATTTATATTGATTAGTAATTATATTCTATATTGATAGTTATTACTGTAATTGTAATAGGATTTTGTTGTTAATACATTTTTTAACATTTTAATAGGTTTGATTTATTTTTAAAAATATTTCAATTACCCAATTTACACTGCACGTCAGCATCACCGACGTAGCCTGGAATACATTGGCATGACATTGTTCTGTGAGGTAAAGTATCTACTACGGTGCATTCTGCATTTGCTCCACATGGTTTGATTTCATTACATGGGTTTCGGCAATCTCCATTGAAACAGGCCAATTTACTAGCACAGTCAGAATCCATTGTGCATTGAGGTGGAATATCAAGTGGTGCTAATAAACAATAATTATTTTTATAATAAATTTCATACATTAAATAAATCTGATTATATAAACCATTCAATAGATTTATGAAATAAATTCAAACTACAATGTTACGCACTTAATGTGCAAGAAATATGAGGATTTCCTATATATCCTGGAGGACATCTACAAGCTGCAATATGATTAGCTACGTTGCACAATGCAGTCGGAGCACAATCACATGGACTTTGACAATGTTGATCTCTGCAAGCTAACGTCGATGGACAGTCCGAATCGATCGTGCATTCAGGTCTTCTACATTCTACGAATGGATCCCCTTCATATGCGGGAGGACAATAACACCTGGCTCTATGGTAGCCATCAGTCCGGCATAACGCGTTGATGCCACAATGAGTGTAAGCACAAGGGTCAACACAATCTCCGTTAACACATGATTTTTCAGGTGGACAATCAGTATCAGCGCGGCAGCCAACTGAAAATAGTAAAATAATTGTTAAATGTTTAACTCAAAGTTAAACATTTAATCGATAATTCATACTTTCTATGCATTGAATTTGAGCGTTTCCAGTCATTCCATCTTTGCACACACACACTGATCTGTGTTTTTGAACATAACATAATGCATTCCTAGCACATGTATTTGGTGATTCTTGACATGGGTTTTTACAAGCGTAATTTATGCACGCCTTGTCATTAGAACACTCACTGTCGATAGTACACTCTGGCTTTGGTTCTTTAAAAATTATTATAAGATTATTAATGTATTGAATATCAATAATGTATATTTATTGATTTTAAGTTTTTCTATACCAGGTGATCGTTGTATTATACATTGTTGTTTTGGTTCTCCGTAGTATCCTGGAGGACATGAACATATAGCATTGTGGTTAACCACTTGGCAAATAGCATTCAGTCCACACACGTCTCGACATGGATCTTGACATTTTTGTGTGAAACATGCCTTGTCTCTTGGACAGTCTTGGTTAATGATACATTCGGGATACACACATGTGGCGATTTTTCCAATCACTCTACATTGACCATTGATACCGCAAGGTGACGGGTTACATGGATCACTTGGTAAAGCTAACGAGAAATATAAATATTTAAGGGATGAATATATATATATATATATATATATATATATGTAACTGAAATAAAGAATTATAAATTACCGGGTTGTTGTTTACATTCAACAAACGGATCTCCTATAGTAGGCGGGGGACATGAACATACAGGACTATGGTTAATAGTCTGACAAATTGCTTCATATCCACAAACACCAGGGCATGGGTCTACACATTTATTGTTGACGCAAGCTTTATTTCGAGGACAGTCAGGACTAATTACACACTCGGGTCTACAACCACTAGTTGATGGAGATCCTTCATATCCTTGTAAGCATTCGCAAGTAGCAGCACCATTCATTATGCGACAGCGGGTATTTGGTCCACATGGTGATGGTACACATGGATTAGATGGAATCGGATCTATAAAATAGTTTAAAGAATATAAAATATCACGATGTACATAAAATAAAGGAGTAGAAAATTATTTCAGTAATAATAATTAATCTAATAATTAGTATCTAGATTTTTAGGAATTATTACCTCTAACTGGCATTGGTTGACAAATTTGGAAAGGATCACCAGTTAAACTTTCTGGACATGAACATATTGGTATATGATTCGAAACGAAGCATATAGCAGATATGCCACACGTACCAGGACATGGGTCTTGACATTTATTTCTAATACAAGCTTTGTTCATAGCACAATCAGAGCTAACAAGACACTCAGGTCTACAAGATTCATATGGATTTCCTTGATATTCTGGTAAACATTCGCAAATAGCATTCTGATTTTCAACGTGACATCTAGCATTAGGTCCACATGGTGATGGGTAACATGGATCTGCAGGTGAAGTTGGTGTTGGCTGAACAGCTATAATTTAAATACACGTTGTATGAATTTCACATTTATGTATATATAACACATTATATATCATGTTGGTATTCGTTCATACATGTGTATAAAACAAATTACTACCACGTGCAAGTATATAAAAATCGTGCAACACATTTATAAAAATCATGCAAAACAATCTATAAGCATGCATTTCAAATATTTTACAAACCATCTCTTAAAAATATTTAAATAAAACTAGACTGGAGACGACGCTGAATTTTGTTTAGTGAGTGTACTTATTTATTAATATTTAATAGGTATCTAAACTTAAAATCTAATTTATGTTGAAGTGTCTTAATATATAATTAAATACAATGAACATATTTTCGAAGTTTGCTGTAGTAAATTAAACTATCTATTAAGTACATATTATTATTATTGGTAATATAATGGAAACACGAATAGTTCTTACGCTGTGCTTGCTGAATGTTACACGAGACAAAAGGATTTCCAGTATATCCTTGAGGACAAGTACACTGAGGTATATGGTTGTATACATGGCATTCTGAATTGAAACCACAAGAACCAATACACGGGTCCTTGCATTTCATATTGATACATGCTAAATCAAATCTACATTCGCTGTTCGAAACACATTCAGGACGACACTGTGGAGGTGAACCTTGGTAGTTTGGTAAACATGTACAAGTGTAAGTATTTAAAGTTACACGACATTCTGAATAAGGTCCACATGGACTTGGAACACATGGATTAATTGGATCTTGTTGTGGTTTTAATACAACTATAAGCAAGTAATAAAATTAATTAAAAATTTGATAATTTACTAAGTAAAGTTTAATTAGTATCTTGAAGAAATTAGGCTAATATTTTGTTTACCTGGATAAGAACATTTTGAAAATGGATCTCCTGTTAAGTGTAACGGGCAACTACAAATAGCATTATGATTGATAACTTGACATTCAGCATTAATACCACATGTGCCCGGACATGGATCTCTACACCGTTGATTCAAACAAGCAGTGCTCATCGAACAGTCTGAATTAATTGTACATTCTGGTCGGCAATTAGGAGGATATCCAAAGAAAGTTGATAAGCATGTACAAATAGCTTGATTGTTCACATCACGACATTGACTGTTTGGTCCACAAGGAGAAGGTAAACATGGATTTCTTATAACTTCTTCTTGTAATACTTGGTGGCACGTGATAAAAGCATTTCCAGTCATTCCAGGTGGACAATGACACATTGGTATATGATTATAAACCTCACAAATTGCATTGTTTCCACAAGTGCCTATACACGGATTAATGCATTTATTTTTTACACATGCCTTATCTTTAGCACAATCTTCATTCAAAACGCATTCTGGTCGACATCCTCGATAAGGATCTCCTTGATAACCAGTTATACACGAACAAATACCATTATTACATGTTGCACTCGGTCCACAGGGAGATGGATTGCATGGATCGGAATATTGAGGCTTAGGTGCTAAACATTTAAGAATATATTTATAAAATATGTGATCACTTGGTTTAAAAGTTATTTTAAGCTTACCTGGACTTGGTTTAATATAACAGCTGACAAATGGATCTCCTGTATAACCTACTGGACATGTGCAAATTGGTACATGGTTAATCACGTTGCACTGTGATCCTAATCCACAAGATCCTGGACATGGATCTCTGCATTTCTCTCTTATGCATGCTAAATTGCTTGGACACTCGGCATGAACAATGCACTCAGGTCTACAGTTAGGTGGGCTACCTACGTATGTTGATAAACATGAACAAGATGGTGAATTCCCATGTGCTATACATTGAGAGTAAGGACCACAGGGTGATGGTGAGCAAGGATTAATTGTAGGTGGCTCTTCAGGTGGTGTATCTAGATTAAGAAAGATATTTATTTAGTAACTGTGTATATTAAATACTTAATTATTTATATTTTGAAAGACGAACTTACATTGTATAATAGAGCAATATGTAGATGGATTACCCGTATAACCAGAGTTACATTTACATATTGGATGATGATTAATAGTTCGACAATAAGCATTCTGCCCACACGTTCCAGGACAAGGATCGACACATTTTTGATTTACGCAAGCTAGATTTTGTGCACATTCAGAGCTAGTAACACATTCAGGTCTACATCCAGGCGGAGTTCCAATAAATGATGGTAAGCACGAGCAAATCGCTTGTCCATTATTTTCCTTGCATACACTATTTGGACCACACGGAGTTGGTATACATGGATAATTTGGCACAATTTCAGTTTCTGCAAAATTATTATTTATAAATAATATTTATCGTAGATGAAATCATAACCAAATAATATTTTACTCACGTTGTGGTGGTATAAGTTTACAATAGTTGAATGGATCTCCAACATAACCCGGCAAACAAGTACACATTGGAATATGATTAATAGTTTGACATTTAGCATTACTGCCACAAGTTCCTGGACATGGGTCTTTACATTTGTTTGCCATACATGCTTTGTTAGCACTACAATCTGTATTAATCATACATTCAGGTCGACAACCTTCATAAGGATTTCCGTAATATTCAGGTAGACAAACGCATGAGCCAGCATTATTTTGTTCTTTACATAGTGCATTTGGACCACATGGCGATGGTATACAAGGATTTGTTATTTCTTGAATAGGTTCAGCTATACAATACGAGTATATATATATATAATTTTTTTATAAAACTAAGTAATTATTTACCTTGTTGCAATATGCATTGAGTGAATGGATCACCATTATAACCTGATGGACAGCTACATCTTGGAGTATGACTAATTACTTTACATAAAGCATTTGTAGCGCACGAACCAGGGCATGGGTCTTTACATTTCATGTTTATACATGCAAGATGATATGGACATTCGTTATTACTAACGCATTCTGGTCGACATTGTGGTGGTGAGCCGATAAAGTTAGGCAAGCATGAGCATGATGGTGAATTCCCATTGACTTGGCATTGAGAATTTGGACCACAAGGTGAAGGTACGCACGGATTTTGAATTGGTTCCGGTGGTACTAAATAATTGATAGTATAATATTAGTTTTTTTACACAACAAAATAAAAAATTGTCTTACATTGTTGTACATAACATCTTGAAAAAGCATTTCCGGTAAAACCTGGAGGACAATGACAATGTGGTCTGTGGCTAATAGTATGACATTGAGCATTTTCTCCGCAAGCTCCTGGGCATGGATCACGACATTTCTGATTTGAACATGCTCTATTTGGACTACAATCGGAATCAATAGAACATTCAGGACGACAAGTTGGCGGTGTTCCAATATATCCGCTGAGACAGGAACACATTGAATAGCCATTTACTTCTCTACATTGGCTATTAGGACCACACGGTGATGGTTGACATGGATTTGTTTCAATTGGAGCTATTTAATGAATTCATAAAAAAATATTAAAACTGAACTTATAAATAAATAATAAAATAAATACCTTGGTAAAGTAAGCATTGAACAAATGCATTTCCAATCATTCCTTGAGGACATCTGCACATTGGAATGTGATTATATACTTCACATAATGCATTTTCACCACAAGTTCCAGGGCACGGATCTTTACATTTATTTTTAATGCACGCTTTATTTTGAGGGCACTCATTGTTTAGAACACATTCAGGTCTACACATGCTGTATGGATCTCCTTTATACTCAGAAAGACACGTACAAATTCCATTATTACATAATGCATTTGGTCCACACGGAGAAGGATTACAAGGGTCTGAAGCTTGTTGGATAGGTGCTAAATCGTCAAAAATGTAATTAGATGATTTAAAAATTAATTATAAAATATATAAAATGTTTGATTCATTTTAAATATTATACTCACGTTCAGGTTTGATGTAACAGCTCAAAAATGGATCTCCGGTATATCCTTCTGGACAAATACACATTGGAATATGATTGAAAACTTGACAATGAGCATTTGAACCACATGAACCAGGACATGGATCTCTACATTTTTCACGCATACAAGCTAAATTACTTGGACAATCAGCATTGATTGTACATTCTGGTCTACAGTTTGGAGGAGTTCCTATATACGATGGAAGACATGTGCATGATGGAGAACCTCCATAGTTTTGACATTGAGAATAAGGACCACACGGCGATGGTATACATGGGTTTATTGGTGGCTGAGGTTGGGGTTCTGGAGCATCTAAAGAAAAAATAGGTTTGGTTATAAAATTGTTCGATTAAATAGTTAGAAGATTAATCATTCTTACTTTGTATAGGATAGCAAATAGAAAATGGATCTCCTGTAAATCCTGAATTACATGAACACAGTGGACTATGATTTACAACTCGACAGTTTGCACTTTGTCCACAAACTCCTGGACAGGGATCTACACATTTTTTATTCACGCATGCTAAATTCAATGAACATTCAGCACTAGTTGTACACTCAGGTCGACACATTGGTGGACTTCCAATAAATGATGGCAAACAAGAACATACAGCTTGATTGTTTAGTTCTTTGCACTGGCTGTTTGGACCACATGGTGATGGTGTACATGGATATATTGGCTCCATTTGAGTTACTAAAATTAAATACATTATGTTATTTACTGGATATTTATTCATTCAGATTAGAAAAAAATATTTATTAACATCCAATATATTAAAATATGGCAAATAACAAGGTTTATTAAGTTTTATCTAACCAGTTGCAAAATTAATTTTATTAAACCGATAATGCTTTATACAAAAAATTAACTACGTCTATAACAAATTAGTCATGATGTAATACAATAATTTTAGATACCTATTGAGCTAAAAATATTTTATTAATTTTATTATATTAAACTTACTTTGTGGTGGTATATAATTGCAGGATTGATATGGGTTGCCTGTATAACCTGGGTGACAAGTGCATGAAGCAACATGATAAACCACTTGACAATCAGCATTTAATCCACAAGATCCAGGACAAGGGTTTTCACATTTATATTGTATACAAGCTTTACTCGGAGGACAATCAGTGTTAACAATGCATTCAGGTTTGCAGCCTTCATATGGATTTCCAAAATATCCAGGTAAACAACTACACGATCCAGCATTATTTTGTTCTTTACACTGGGCATTAACTCCGCAAGGCGATGGAGTACAAGGATGCGGATCATCTCTAATAACTATATCTGAAATAATTCGATGGTAAAAATATAATAAAAATATAATAATGCTATAAATTTGAAAAGTTATGTATTAGGTAATTACCTTGTTGAACTACACATTGAACCATCGGATTTCCAATATAACCTTGTATGCAGTAACACATCGGTGAGTGACTTATAACACGACAAATGGAATTATCTCCACATAACCCGGGACATGGATCTTTACACTTCATATTAATACATGCCAAATTATATGAACATTCACTGTTACTAACACATTCTGGTCTACAACTCGGTGGAGCTCCAATATATTCAGATAAGCATGAACAAGATGGAGATGTTCCTTGAATTTGACATTGGGAGTATGGACCACATGGTGAAGGTACACATGGGTTTCGAATAGGCTCATCTTCAATTATCGCTTTAGTAAATGAATAATATTTATGTTAGATGTTATAATAATAATTATAAAAGTTTGATGATAACTTACGAATTTGACTGCATTGAACAAATGCATTGCCAGTAAAACCAGGAGGACAACTGCATATCGGATTATGATTAACAACATGACATTTAGCACCAACTCCACATGTTCCAGGACAAGGATCTCGACATTTTTGATTGCTACATGCTTTACTTAAAATACAATCAGAATTAACCATGCATTCTGGATGGCAGGTTGGTGGAGCACCAATATATCCACTAATACAAGTACAAACAGCTTGTTGATTTAGTTCACGACAAAGACTATTTGGTCCACACGGAGATGGATTACAAGGGTCTTGGATCACAGAAACTAAATAGAAATAGTATAATTATAAATATTGATTATATCTAAGTGTTTATTGATTATATTATTTAACTACTTTGATAAGGACGGCATTCTATAAATGCATTTCCAGACATTCCTTCGGGACATCTACACATTGGAATATGGTTGTAAACATCACAAATAGCGTTTTGACCACAAGTTCCTGGGCATGGATCTTTGCATTTATGCTTAATGCAGGCCTTATTTCTTGGACATTCATCATTTAATATACATTCGGGTCTACAACCAGTGTATGGATCTCCTTGGTATTCTGGTAAACAAGTGCAAATGCCATCATTGCAAATTGCATTTGAACCGCATGGAGATGGGAAACATGGATCAGTGTTTGGTATTATTGGTTCTAAAAATGATCCATATACTTCAGCATTATTATATTTTGCATTAAAGATAATAATAGTGATATTCTTATAATTATACTAACCATCTTGTGGTTTTAACACACATGAACTGAATGGATCTCCTATATAACCACTAGGACAGTAACAATTAGGTGTATGGTTATTTACTGTACAAAGTGCTCCTACACCGCATGAACCCGGGCAAGGATCTCGACATTTTTCATTAATACAAGCTTTATTGCTTGGACATTCAGCACTTATCATACACTCTGGTTTGCAGTTTGGTGGATTACCAATGTACTGAGGTAAACAAGAACACGATGGATATCCTCCTTGGTCACGACATATAGAAAACGATCCACATGGGTTTGGATAGCACGGATTTATGATTTCTGTTGGAGTTTGTTGTATTTGAGGTTCTAAAAAATATTCATGATGTTCGTTATTTATACTTTATTATGAATTTGTTATCGCGGTATTAAAAGTAAATCATATTTATACATACTTGGTATTTGATAACATTGAGAAAATGGATTTCCCGTATAACCTGTAGCACATGTGCAAATGGGGCTATGGTTTATAGTTTGACAGTTCGCATTATAACCACACATTCCAGGACAAGGATCTTTACATTTTTGACCAATACAAGCTTTATCATGATTACATTCACTACTAATTACACATTCAGGCCGGCAGTTGGGAGGACTTCCAATGTATTCAGGAAGACACGAACATATTGCTTGACCATTAAGTTCTCTGCATTGACTATTTGGACCACAAGGTGATGGACTACATGGATTTATTGGTTCTATTGGAGATTCTGAAATATAAATATAAATGATTATTATAATATAGTATTATACCAAAGAGAATAAATTACTAAGTATTTATAATATTATATATATATTTATATATATAAAAATAGTATAATATAATTACGTTGTGGAGGAATTATTGAACAATATCTGAATGGATCTCCGGTATACCCATTGAAACAAGTGCACATAGGCACATGATTAATTATTTGACATTCAGCATTTGGACCACACAATCCTGGGCAAGGATTTTCACATTTATTTCTTCTACAAGCTTCATTTTGAGGACAATCTGAATTAACTACACATTCAGGCATGCATCCATTATATGGATCGCCAAAATATTCTGGTAAACACATACAAGATCCAGCACCATTTTGTTCTTTGCATATTGCATTTGAACCACAAGGTGTTGGTTGACATGGATTAAAGTATTCATGAGGGATTGGTTCAGCTTGTTGTATATTACATTGTATTATTGGATTTCCATTGTAACCAGATAAGCAATAACATTTTGGAACGTGACTTATTACTTTACATTCTGCATTCTGACCACAGGACCCTGGACATGGATCTCGACATTTCATATTTATGCAAGCTAAGTGATATGGACATTCACTGTTGATAATACATTCTGGTTTGCAATTTGGTGGTGAACCAATAAAAGTAGGCAAACAAGAACATGATGCTTGACCACCAATATCTTGGCATTGAGCATTAAATCCACATGGTGATGGTATGCAAGGATTTCCATTAAATTCTTCTACTGGTGCAGCTTCTACAAATATAATATATCATTATTTATAAATTTAAATGTTATAGATGTTAAAAAAATATTATATTTCTTACGTATAGGATGACAATGGGCAAAAGCATTTCCAGTAAATCCTGATGGACAGTTACATATAGGACTATGATTAATAACATGACATTTAGCTCCCATTCCACATGTTCCAGGACAAGGATCTTTACATTTTTGATTACTACAAGCTTCATTTTGATTACAATCAGAATTGGTAGTACATTCTGGTCTGCATAGAGGAGGTGATCCTATGTAATTTACTACACAAGAACATACAGCATGATTGTTGATTTCTCTACATTGGCTATTTGGTCCACAAGGAGAAGGATTACATGGATAAACTTGAGCTTGAACTAAAAAAAATAAATAAAAGTTGTATTAATTTTATTTAAAATTAATATAATTTTATATATTACTTTGAGACGGTTTGCATTCTATAAATGCATTTCCAGACATTTTTTCAGGACATCGACACATTGGGACATGGTTATAAACTTCACATAATGCATTTTGACCACATATTCCTGGACACGGATCCTTACATTTTCGATTTATACATGCTTTGTTTAATGGACAATCATTATTTAGCACGCATTCAGGTCTACATCCTATATAAGGATCTCCTTGATATTCCAATAAACAAGTGCATACGCCATTATTACATTGAGAATTATGTCCACACGGAGACGGATTACACGGATCACTGTTTTCAATTGGAACGGCTAAAAAATATTTGAAATATAAACATTTGTTGATTGACATTGTTTTCAGAACAAACACAATTAAAAACACATACGTTCTTGTGGTTTGGTATAGCAACTAGTGAATGGGTCACCAATCATACCATATGGACATACACACATAGGAGTGTGATTTAAGACATTGCATTCGGCATTATATCCACATGAACCTGGACAGGGATCCCTACAGTGTTCATTAATACATGCTTTGTTTGATGGACATTCGGAGTTCATAACACATTCAGGTCTACAATTTGGAGGACTTCCAATATATTGAGAAAGACAACTGCACGATGGAACTCCTTGATTATCATTACATTGTGAATATGGGCCACAAGGCGATGGTATGCATGGATTAGTATATTCAACTGGAGAATATTGAGGTGGTGGTACTAAAAGTATACGGTATTAGTACATTGGGAAGATAGAATGTATACATTTAAAAAAATAATTACTTGGTATTGGGAAACAATGTATGAATGGATCCCCGGTAAATTTAGGTCGACAAGAACAAATTGGACTGTGATTGATAACTTTGCAATCAGCGTTTTGTCCACAAATACCAATACATGGGTTTGTACACTTTTGATTTGTACATGCTTCGTTATTATTACATTCCGAACTCATAACACATTCTGGTTTACATCCAGGAGGGCTTCCAATGAAATTAGGCAAGCATGAACATATTGCTTGATTATTGATAGATTTACACTGACTATTTGGTCCACATGGTGAAGGATAACACGGGTTGATTGGCTCTATTGGAGTGGCTGTAGATAAACAATTAGTTTTATTTATTTTTCTTTTATATTAGTATTGCATCAATGTATCAATAAATTACCTTGTTGGGCAACTATAGAACAATATCTGAATGGATCACCAGTAAAGCCATTTATACATGTACAGATAGGTAAATGATTAACCACATGACAGTCTGCATTTTGTGCACATGTCCCTGGACATGGATCTTTACACTTGTTCATCATACAAGCCTTATTAGAAACACAATCTGAATTGATTGTACATTCTGGTCTGCAACTTTCATATGGATTTCCTATATATTCTGGCAAGCAAACGCAAGATCCTGCACCATTTTGTTCTTTACATATTGCATTTACTCCACAAGGTGATGGTACGCATGGATTTATATACTCTTGAGGTATAGGATCTTCAATAAATTGTATTCAAATTAATATGATTAATTACTTTAATAAAGTAAAATTTGGAAAAAAAAACTTTACCTTGTTGCACTGAACAGAAAGTAAACGGATTTCCAACATATCCCGGTTGACAATGACAAGTTGGTGCATGACTAATGACTTGACAAATAGCATTAACTGCACATGATCCAGGGCATGGATCTTTACATTTTTTATTTATACATGCCTTATCATAAGAACATTCACTGTTAGTGATACATTCAGGTCTACAATTCGGAGGAGACCCAACAAAGTCAGACAAACATGAACATGAAGGTGTATTTCCTTTTACTTGACATTGTGAGTTTGGACCACATGGAGTCGGGACGCAAGGATTACCTACTGGTAATGGTACGTCAGCAGCTTAACAAAAATATAGACAATTTACTAATTATAAGTGTTTAAATAAAATTGATGATATGGTTATTTTTTTTTATAAAAATGGGTTTATATTTAATCGGTTTTGTGAGCTAAAGTTAAAAGATATCTTTAATACTTACGTATTTGGTAACAATTCATAAATGCATTTCCTGTATATCCAGGAGGACAGCTGCAAATTGGACTATGGCTTATAACTTGACATTTAGCATTAATACCGCAGGTTCCTGGACAAGGGTCTATACATTTTTGATTTGAACATGCTTGATTTTGTCTACAGTCCGAACTCGTTATACATTCAGGGCGGCATAATGGTGGTACTCCAGTATAACCCAAAACACAAGAACATACTGCTTGTCTATTAATTTCTTTACACTGACTAAATGGTCCACACGGAGATGGATTACATGGATCGTATATCACAGGGTCTAGACGAAAATAAATGGATTATTTTATTGATTTTATGAAACTTATTGTTGTGTCTATGTACCGTTTTGCTGTGGGCTACAAACGACAAAAGCATTGCCTTGCATTCCTTCTGGACAACGACACATCGGTATATGATTATACACATCGCATATAGCGTTTTGTCCACACGTTCCAGGACAAGGGTCTACACATTTATTTTTCATACACGCCTTATTTCTTGGACAGTCCGTATTCAATACGCATTCTGGCCTACATCCTAAGTACGGGTCTCCTTGGTATTCACTTAAACATGTACATATACCATTGTTGCAAAGAGCGTTTGGACCACAAGGTGATGGATTACACGGATCTGAGTAGACTGGGGCTTGAATAACTGTTAAAAATCATTAATTATAATAATAATTTAATTGTTTAAAAAATAATATCAAGTACCTGGTTTAATATCACATTTAATGAAAGGATTTCCTTCATAACCATCAGGACAAGAGCATATAGGTGTATGATTGATAACATTACACTGAGAACCCCAACCACATGATCCTGGGCATGGATCTTGACATTTTTCTCTTATACAAGCTTCATTACTGGGACATTCAGAGTGCATAATACATTCTGGTCTGCAATTTGGTGGACTACCAATGTATTGAGGTAGACAGGAACATGATGGATTACCCGCATGGACTTTGCACACAGCATATGGTCCACATGGTGATGGTATACATGGGTCAGTATAAATGGGTTCGTTTAATGGTGGTGGTTGTGGTAATGGTACTGGGTGGCAATGTGAAAATGGATCTCCAGTATATCCGGAATTGCATGAACACATTGGAATATGGTTTATTACTCTGCAGACAGCGTTTTGAGCACAACGATCTTCGCATGGATTTTTGCATTTTTGATTAATACAAGCGAGATTTGTTGAGCATTCTGCGTTTAATACACATTCTGGTCGACATCCTGGAGGGCTTCCTATATAGTTTGGTAGACATGAACAAACAGCTTGTTGATTAATATCTCGACATTGACTATTTGGTCCACAAGGAGATGGTGTACATGGATAAACAGGCTGTACTTCAGCTTCTATAAGGATAAATACAAAATATTTATTAGAAATTTATGGAAGAAAGTCTTTTGTAAGTGTAAATATAAAATATTACGTTGTGGTGGTATAATATGACAGTAACGGAAAGGATCTCCTGTATAACCATTATAACAGGTGCATAATGGTGAATGATTAATAACTTGACATTCAGCGTTTTGGCCACATGTTCCTGGGCATGGATCTTTGCATTTATTATTTAAACATGCTTTATTAGATGGACATTCTGCATTAACAATACATTCAGGTTTACACCCTTCATATGGATTGCCGAAAAATTCTGGTAAACAAGAACAAGATCCAGCTCCATTTTGTTCTTTACAAATGGAATTTATACCGCATGGCGATGGCTCACAAGGATTTAAATATTCTTGTGGGATAGGATCAGCTATGAAAGAAACCATTATTTTATAGTAAAATATATAATGAATACTATATTCATTTTGATTAAGTGTTAAACATATAAATGACTTTATTACCTTGCTGTGGTGAACATTCAGTGTATGGGTTTCCAATAAATCCTATAGGACATGAACATCTTGGTGTGTGACTTATAACTTTACATTCAGCAGTCGGCGCACAAGCTCCAATACAAGGGTTTTTACATTTCATGTTCATGCAATATAAATGATTTGGACATTCACTGTTGCTTACACACTCAGGTTTACAATTTGGAGGTGAACCGATAAAATCAGATAAACAAGAACACGATGGTGATTCACCTTGAACTTTACATTGCGAATTCGGACCACAAGGCGACGGAATACAAGGATTTCCAATGGGTAGTGGAATATCTGCAGCTGTTACCAAATAATATGTATTTTATTTAGTAAACGACTTTACTTTGATTTTGTGTTTTACTATTATTATTTTTATTTAGTTTTATATACTTACGTTTCGGGTAACATCGAACAAATGGATTACCAGTATAACTGGGCACACAACTACAAATTGGACTGTGATTAATGACCAGGCATTTGGCGTTTACACCACAAACTCCAATACATGGGTTGATGCACTTTTGATTTGAACATGCTTTATTACTATTACAGTCCGAATTTACAGTACATTCTGGACTGCACGATGGCGGAACTCCCAAGTAGCCAACAATACAAGAGCACACAGCTTGTCCATTGATTTCTCTACAATGACTGTTAGGCCCACATGGTGATGGGCTACAAGGATGAATATCAATTGGAACTGAAAATATAATATTCCAAATGTAAAATATTTATAGAATAAGCGAAGAAAAGTTGTTTACTTTGTTGTATGGGAGAACATTTAATAAATGCATTTCCTTCTGTTCCTTCTGGACATCGACACATTGGTATATGATTGTAAACATCACATATTGCACTTTCTCCACACGTACCTTTGCATGGATTGGTACATTTATTGCGAACACACGCTTTTTCTCTGGAGCAATCGTTATTAATTACACATTCTGGTCTACAACCAGAGTATGGGTCTCCAAAATATTCGTTGATGCAAGAACATTGTCCATTATTACAGATAGCATTGGGACCACATGGAGATGGATAGCATGGATCTTTTTCGATAATTTCTGGAACTAAATATTTTAATTTTATTAAAGCTAATGATTTTTTTTTATGTTTAAGTTAACTTACCATTTTGAATTGGTTTAATATAGCACGATGTAAAAGGATCTCCAGTAAATCCTTCACGGCATATACAATTGGGTGTGTGGTTTATGACATTACAGTAAGCTTCTATACCACAAGATCCTGGACATGGATCTTGACATTTTTCTCGAATACATGCTAAATTGCTTGGACAGTCATTATTTATCACACATTCTGGTCTACAATTAGGCGGACTACCGAAATATTGTGATAAACATGAACATGATGGAGTTCCACCGATATCTCTACACTCCGAGTATAAACCACATGGTGATGGAATACAAGGATTTGTATAAATAATTTCATCTTGTTGCGGTGGAGGTGGTGGTATTGAATAACAACGAGAAAATGGATCTCCTTGATATCCAGGTTGGCATGAACAAATTGCGTTATGTTTTATAACTTTGCAGTTGGCATTTAAACCACATGGTCCAGGGCATGGGTTGACACATTTTTGATTAATACACGTATGAATATCACTACATTCAGAACTTAAAACACATTCAGGTCTGCATCCTGGAGGATTTCCTTGATATGCTGGAAGACATGAACAGACGGCTTGGCCATTTATTTCTCTGCATTGGCTGTTCGGTCCACATGGTGATGGAGTACAAGGAGTATTTGGTTCTTGTTGAACTACTAAAAAAAATTTAAATTTCACATGATTTTCATTGAATAATTTAATAAAATTGAAATTAATATTGATTTTTCTTACTTTGTGGTGGAATTAGATTACAGTATTTGAAAGGATCTCCAGTATAACCATTATAACACGTGCACATCGGAAGATGATTGATTACCAAACATTCTGCGTTTGGTCCACAAACTCCAGGACATGGATTTTGACACTTATTTCTTATACACGCTTTATTAGATGCACAATCTGTATTAAGTGTGCATTCGTATCTACATCCATCATAAGGATTTCCTTGGAAACCAGGCAAACAACTGCACGAACCAGCACCATTTTGTTCCTTACAAACAGCATTTGCACCACATGGGGAAGGTTCACATGGCGATAAATACTCAGTTGGTACTGGATCAGCTAGATAAATATAGTTATGATTTAAAATCCATACGTTTATGTTCAAAAAATAATTTCATTATATTTATTATAATTATTTTTATAAAATATATAAATAAAATAGTGTTATATGTTCAATTTTTTTTCTTACCTTGTTGAATGTAACATAGAATAAATGGATCTCCAACGTAGCCAGATAAACATGAACATCTAGGTACATGGCTCACTACTTGACATATAGCATTTTGACCACAAGATCCTGGACACGGATCTTTACATTTCATATTGACACATGCTTTATTATAATTACATTCGCTATTGGTAATACATTCTGGTTTACAATTTGGCGGAGATCCAATAAATGCAGGTAAACATGAGCAAGAAGGAGTATCTCCTTTCACTTGACATTGCGCATTAGGTCCGCAAGGAGATGGAACGCATGGATTTCCAACAGGCTCAGGCAAAGCTACTGTTAATTAATAAAAATTAGTTTATTAACTAATTCATTTTTGTATATAGACATAAATCTATAGATTTACTTTATATTTAGAGTATTTTAGGATTTTATAAATTAACTTACATATAGTATGACAACGGACAAATGGATTACCCGTCATACTTTGTGGACAGCTACATATTGGGTTATGGTTAATAACTTGACATTTTGCACCGACTCCACAAGTTCCTATACATGGGTTTCTACATTTTTGGTTTGAACAGGCTTCAGTCAAATAACAATCCGCATTGATTGTGCATTCTGGTCTACATGACGGCGGGCTACCAATATATCCCGCAATGCAAGAACAAACAGCTTGATTATTTATTTCTCTACATTGGCTGTTAGGTCCACAAGGTGATGGATTACATGGCTGTGTAACAATTTGCTCTAAAATATATAAAAGTGATTCGTTGTTATACGATTTTTATTATTAATTATTAATTTAATTGTAAAAACACAAACCTTGTAATATTGGTTGACACTGAGTAAACGCGTCACCTCCTAAGCCTTCTGGACATCGACACATTGGTATATGATTATATACTTCACATATGGCATTGTAACCACATGTTCCTGGACATGGATTTATACATTTATTTCGAATACAAGCTTTATCTCTAGAACATTCGTCATTCAGAACGCATTCTGGTCTACATCCAAAGTATGGGTCGCCTTGATACTCTGGCAAACACGTGCAAATTCCATTATTACACATTGCATTTGTACCGCATGGTGATGGATTACACGGATCTGTTTCTACGTCAGATATAACTGGAATTTGAGGTTTAGAATAACAGCTTACAAATGGGTCTCCTGTAAATCCATCTGGGCATTGGCAAATAGGAACATGATTTAAAACGTTACAAGTTGCTCCAATTCCACAAGAACCAGGACATGGATCACGACATTTTTCTTTCATACATGCGTTATTGCTAGGACATTCTGCATTAATTGTGCATTCAGGTCTACAATTTGGTGGACTTCCAGTATACTGTGATAAACAACTGCAAGAAGGATAACCGCCATAGTTTCTACATTCAGAGTATGGTCCACATGGCGATGGAACGCATGGATTTATTGGTATCAGTTCATCCTGCGATGGTGGTGGTGGAGATGGAGGTATTAAATAACATCGTGAAAATGGGTCTCCGGTATATCCAGGACTACATGTGCATATTGGACGATGTTTAATTGTTTTACATTGTGTATTTTCACCACATTGACCAATACAAGGATCAGCGCAATGTTGATTTATGCATGCAAGATTTTGTGGACAATCTTGACTTATGAGACATTCTGGTCGGCAATTAGGTGGACTTCCTATATAATTTGTTAAACATGAACATACTGCCTGGAAATTAACTTCTCGGCATTGACTATTTGGTCCACATGGAGAAGGTGAACATGGATTGGTTGGTTCAGATTGAATTTCTAGAAAAAAAAATATATATCAAATTATTGAAGTACAATAAAAATTAATAAGTATAAAAAGCTTACGTGGAGGTGGAATTAGGCTGCAATATTTATATGGGTTTCCGGTATATCCATAATTACAGGAGCATGTAGGTGAATGATTTATCACTTGACAAATTGCCGATGGAGCACATGTTCCAGGACATGGATCTACACATTTATTTCCCATACAAGCTTTATTTGATGAACAATCAGTATTGACAGTACATTCAGGTCTACAGAGTTCATAAGGATTTCCAAAATATTCAGGTAAGCAAGTACAAGATCCAGCTTTATTTTGCTCTTTACAAATCGCATTTGCTCCGCAAGGTGATGGAATACAAGGGTTTGTAATTTCTTCAATTGGTTCAGCTATTATTATAAAACAAATTAGTGTTATATAGTATTAAGAAAACTGTTATTAACAATAATTATAACAATTATAATTATATAAATATGCATTAGTATAATTGTACATGCATTTCATATTTACCTTGTTGTATTATACATTGTGTGAAAGGATCTCCAGTGTATCCTGGATAGCACACACATTGAGGAGTATGACTTATGACATTGCATTGTGCATTTTGTCCACAAGATCCTGGACAAGGATCTTTACACTTCATATTTTTACATGCCAAATGATATGGGCATTCACCGTTACTAATACATTCAGGTCTGCAGTTTGGTGGTGATCCAATAAAGTCAGCTAAACAAGAACAAGATGGCGATTGTCCTTTTACTTGACACTGTGAATTTGGTCCACATGGAGATGGCACACAAGGTTGCT
Source organism: Sipha maydis (assembly GCA_034509805.1). Classification (NCBI taxonomy): domain Eukaryota; kingdom Metazoa; phylum Arthropoda; class Insecta; order Hemiptera; family Aphididae; genus Sipha; species Sipha maydis. The sequence continues at coordinate 305,954 of JASXSY010001635.1, read as the reverse complement.
CTATAGGTATTGGATCATTAACCGCTAAAAATAAATGTTAATCAATTAAATGAGTAAATAGTATATGTATTATACTTTTTAAATATATTGTTTAAATGTTTTTACGTATTTTTTAAACGGAATTTAACTAATAAAATAAAAAACTATGAAATTACTTTAAGTTATATGTTTATACTTACGTATTGCATGACACGAAGAAAATGGATTTCCTGTTAATCCAGTGGGGCAGCTACAAATAGGTTTATGGTTGTATACACGACAAATTGCTCCAATACCACATACTCCACGGCAGGGATCGTGACATTTTTGGTTTGTGCATGCTTCATTTAAGTTACAATCAGAATTTATAGTACATTCTGGTCTACACGATGGTGGTACCCCTAAATAACCTATTATGCATGAACATACTGCTTGTCCATTTATTTCTCTACACTGACTATTAGGTCCACATGGAGATGGATAGCATGGATTTACATTCATAACAGGGACCACATCTATAATAATTTAATTAAAAAAATTAATATGTAACATATACTATGCATTTGAATTATTTAACTATTAAACATACCATGTTGAACCAAACAGTTAATAAAAGCATTTCCTTGCATTCCATCAGGACATCTACACATAGGTATGTGATTATACACTTCGCAGATTGCATTTGTTCCACAAGTTCCAGGACAAGGATCTTTACATTTATTTTGTATACAGGCTTTATTTCTGGGACATTCATTGTTAAGCACACATTCAGGTCTACATCCTGAATACGGATCACCTTGGAATTCTGGTTTGCATTTACAGACACCATTATAACATTCAGAATTTGGACCACAAGGTGATGGATTACATGGGTCTGAATATTCTGGTTCTGGAACTACATAATTATATAAGTTAAATTTACATCATAGTTTAATTATAATAGTTTATTTAAATTCACCTATTGGAGGTTTCGGTCTACAGCTTTCAAATGGATTGCCTTCGTAGCCATCTGGACATAAACATATTGGAGTATGATTGACTACATTACATAATGCACTTATACCACATGACCCAGGGCATGGATCTTGACATTTTTGTTTCATACATGCTTTATCCCTAGGACATTCCGCATTAATTGTACATTCAGGACGACAGTTAGGTGGACTTCCAATGTATTGGGCCAAACATGAGCATGATGGAAAACCATTTTGCTCTTTACACTGAGAATATGGACCACACGGAGATGGAACACACGGGTTATCATATACTGGGTCGTATTGTGGTGGAGGAGGTGGGATTTGATAACAACGTATAAATGGATCACCGGTAAAACCATTTATACACGAGCAAACTGGACTGTGATTGATTACTTTGCAGTTTGAATTTTGTCCACATGGTTCAGGGCATGGATTTGAGCACTTTTGTTTTATGCATGCCATATTTGAGGCACATTCAGAGTTAGTTACGCATTCCGGTCTGCATCCTGGTGGGCTTCCTACATATGAAGGGAGGCATGAGCAAACTGCTTGATGGTTAATTTCTCGGCACTGACTATTGGGTCCACATGGAGAAGGTGCACAGGGATTACTTAGCTCTATTTCCGTTTCTGTATGAAAAATCAATAAAATGTCAATATTAAGTTTAAATGTTACTTGTGTTTTATTAAAAATGAAATAACTTCATAAAAATATATTGACTTACGTTGTGGTGGAGGTATTAGATTACAATACCTAAATGGATCACCAGTATACCCTTGATAACAAGAACACATTGGCAAATGATTCACAACTTGACACTCTGCATTTTGACCACAAGTTCCAGGACATGGGTTCTTACATTTATAATTTGAACATGCTTTATTTGATGCACAGTCAGTATTTAAAACACATTCTGGCCTACACCCTTCATATGGATTTCCATAGTATTCGGGCCAACATGTGCATGAACCCGCTCCATTTTGTTCTTTACATATTGCATTTGTCCCACAAGGGGATGGTACACATGGATTTAAATTTTCTTGAGGAATTGGATCAGCTAAATATAAAACGTTGTTAATTTAAAATAATTAAGGGCATACAATTAATTTACCTTGTTGTATAACGCATTGTGAAAATGGATCTCCTACATAACCATTTCGACATTTACAAATAGGCGAGTGGCTTACTACATGGCATTCAGCGTTTGGTGCGCATGATCCTGGGCAAGGATCTTTACATTTCATATTAGTGCAAGCTAAATTATAAGCACATTCGCTATTTGTGATACACTCAGGTTTGCAATTTGGTGGTGATCCAATAAATTGAGGTAAGCAAGAGCATGATGGTGATTCACCTTGAACTTTGCATTGAGAATTTGGTCCGCAAGGTGATGGAATGCAAGGGTTACCCACATATTGCGGTACATCAGCAGCTATATTTAATTTTGTAATTATTATTTTTACGTGTCAATTAAAATAAATTTATGTTAATTTACATACGTTTATTATAACATCTTGTAAATGGATCACCAATTAAATCTCCTGGACAACTACATATTGGATTGTGATTTATGACTTGGCATTTTGCACCAATACCACAAATACTTGGACATGGATTTCGGCACTTTTGATTAGAACATGCTTCGTTCAGATTACAGTCTGAATTAATTGTGCATTCAGGTCTACATAATGGAGGTGCCCCTAAATATCCTGAAATGCATGAACATACTGCAACGCCGTTCATTTGTTTGCATTGGCTATTTGGTCCACATGGAGATGGGGCACATGGGTTGATCACTTCAATTGGTGCTGTAAAACAGGCAATTCAATATTATTGTACATTGTCTGCATTAGCATTATAAGTTAAAAAAAAAAAAAAAAAGAAACATTGTGTATTTGACATAAAATTTAGTTTTTTTTACCTTGCATTGGTTGACAATTGATAAATGCATTTCCGTTCATGCCTTGAGGACATATACACATTGGAATATGATTATACACGTTACAAAGTGCATTTATTCCACATGTTCCTTGGCATGGATCTTTACATTTATTATTGATGCATGCTTTATTAACTGGACAATCTGTATTCAAGATACACTCTGGACGACAACCTGCATATGGGTCACCGTGGTATTCACTTAAACATGTGCAAATACCATTATTGCATACAGTATTTGACCCACATGGTGATGGATTGCATGGATCAGTGTATTGTGGCTCAGGTGCTAGGAATTAAAAATATTGTCGTTGATTTTTAAGAATGATTATAAAAATACAAATAATAATAATAAAAAAAAAAGTTACGAGATGTTGGTTTTATGTAGCAACTTGTAAATGGATCTCCCGTATAACCATCAATACATGCGCATACTGGATTGTGATTGTAAACGCTACAATGAGCATTCACACCACATGAACCAGGACATGGGTCTTGACACTTTTGTTTCATACAAGCTTTATCTTTTGAACACTCTTCGTTAATTGTACATTCTGGTCTACAGTTTGGTGGTGATCCTATGTAATTTTCTTGACAAGAACAAGAAGGGTACCCATTAGTATCCCTACAATAGGAATAAAGTCCACACGGTGACGGTATACAGGGGTTAATTGGTTCATTTTGTATCGGTGGTGATGGCAAGTCTGTCAACAATGAAATATTCAAGTAATTAGAACAATTTATAGTAATCATAAAATAAAAATGTACGAGGAATATTTGTTAGTATATTTATATAAGTTTGTTAGGGTGAATGATATTTATAAATAAACTTACATTGTATGGCATAACAGCTTGAAAATGGATCACCGGTAAATCCTCCTTCACACGAACATATAGGACTATGGTTTATTACTTTACATTTTGAATTAGAACCACAAGCATTTAAACAAGGGTCTACACATTTTAAATTTCTACATGATTTGTGTTTATCACATTCCGAGTTTACCACACATTCTGGTCTACAATTTGGTGGATTTCCCAAGTACGATGGTAAACATGAACATACTGCTTGGTTATTTATTTCCTTGCATTGACTGTTTGGTCCACAAGGCGAAGGGATACAAGGATTAATTGGATCCGCTTGTACTTCTATAAATATATTTCCGTAATTAATGGTCTATAATTAATTATAATAATTTAATTATACTAACGCTGAATAGGTGGAAGTAGTATACAGTATTTGTATGGATCACCAGTAAAACCGGCTGTACAAGTACAAGATGGCAAATGATTTGTAACGTAACATTCTGCATTTTGACCACAAGTTCCAGCACATGGGTTTTGACACTTATTTTTGACACAAGCTTTTTGAGGTGTACAGTCAGAATTGATGACACATTCTGGTCTACAACCTTCATATGGGTTTCCATAGTACTCCGGTAAACAACTACATGAACCAGCACCATTATACTCCTTACATACAGCATTCATCCCACAAGGTGAAGGAACACACGGATTTAAAGGTTCTTGGTATACTGGCAATGCTATAATTATAATTTAAGTAGCAGAATTATCATTTTGAAAAATGCTATTGGAGCTATCCTATATACTCACCATTTAGTGTACATTTATGGTTATACAATTATTTAGTAAGCTCTTACTTTTCTTTTACATCTGTTACATGATTAGTGGTAGCTATTCAAAAATTGAGCAGATATAATCAACATCATTTTGGGAAGTACCTATTTCTAGGTTTAAAACAATAATTATGATAGGCAGTATTGTAAGACTTAAGATACGATTGAACTAACAGCAGTTTCTTACCTCTGTGTGTTCTGAAACTTTATAGTAAGTTAATAACCCTTATACTATTTTGAAAAGACGACTTACCAATATTTAATGTAATTATACTTATATTAAATATATTTTATTTGTGATATAAAGTAAGTATTATTCTAATTCTTATACTAACTTACATTATTTAATTATAAAATTATAAGAAACTCTGAATCATCTAGTAACTTAATTCACATCAAACACATCAAATTCAACGTCTCCAGTTCTTAACAATATAATATTGAAAAAGTAGTAACTACTTAAAAAGTATAACATAAAACCGTGCATTATTTTTTACAAAATAAAATATAAAATTATAACATACAAATGCAAATCTCAACACATGCAAATATAATTCGTATAATACATTTGAAAATGTATTGAAATATTCAAAAACAATAAAATGCATTCAGCTATTAAATATAGCTACAAAGATAAATTATTCTGTATAGCTTTGAAACTTAAAAATCAAAGCTTAAGAAATGTATATACAGTATTGTACTATAAATTATTAAATAAAACTCAATCACATAACATGCTCACAAGATGCAATTTAAAACATAATCTTCTATTTTGATATATATTTAATTCACTCCTTTGGAAATATATTCATGCATTAAGCAAATTTTCAACAAAAAATATAATTATACAAAACATTTTTGATTAAAATGCAATGACAGCATGCCATACATTTTAAGGTAAAATTAATGTTTAAGATTTACTTTAATGTTTATAATTCCATTGTATTATTTTCATTATTATTTTATGTAATGATGTATTTGTATTTTGGTAAACAATCTAGTTAAATTTATTTTATTAAATGACTGATAAATGATTTTATGAATTTATTAAAAATAATCTGCTCAACCGTTGATCAGGGGAATATTAATAATGGTAGTACTGTTTAAGACAATTTATTATAAATTAGCTTTATTAATAAATGGGAATGTATTGTTATTACAAAAATGCTAATCAAATGATTGTTGTAAGATTGTCAATTTGTTTATTAATGTTTTAAATTGAATTATAAATATTTGTAGGTACCTAAATTATAGTTGGTTATCATTTGGTATTATTTTTTTTATTTTTTAATATTATGGTTATAAACCATATACCTCTTAATACATCAATATTCAAACTATTCAAAAAGTATGAAGCAAGCATTAAAAGTATAATTTCGTAAAAATGCAGGATATAGCATAATTATCAACAAACTCAAATGTGCAAAGCATATTCATGCAAACATGACAAGATCTTACCTGGAACGGGTTGACAATAAGTGAATGGATCTCCATTAAATCCGTTATTGCAGGAGCACATAGGAGTGTGATTAATAACAGAACATGCAGCATTTGAGCCACATGAACCAGGACAAGGATCGGTACATTTTTGATTTATACATGATAAATGGCTAGGACACTCAGGATTAATTGTACATTCGGGTCTGCACGAAGGTGGTGTTCCTACATAATTTGACAAACATGAACATGCTGGCGCTCCTCCGCGATCTCTACACTCAGAATTTGGTCCACAGGGTGATGGCACACAAACATTTATTGGATCATTAGGTGGTAATGGTTTCACTTCTACAATAAATAAATTAGTGTAGTAAAATATATTAAAAACTATTACATTTATTGAAAATTACCTTGTACAGGATAACAACTTCTGAAAGGGTCTCCACTGTGACGTGGGGGACAAGTACAAATTGGACTATGGTTTACCACTTTACAATTTGCAAGATGACCACATGTTCCAGGACACGGATCACGGCATTTATTCATGAGACACGCTTGAGTTAAAGGACATTCTGCACTTACGACACATTCTGGTCGACATGATGGTGGTGATCCAATCATGTTGTTTTGACATGAACACACGGCGTGTCCTTCAACTACTCGACAAACACTGTTAGAACCACACGGAGATGGATTACATGGATCTCTAGATGGTTCATCTACAAATATATTTAATAAATTGTTAGTTTTTTGTAAGTTTTTTTTACAATTTAAAATATACCTTGAACTTTAATCGGTCTACAAATAACAAACGCATCGCCCGCAGTTCCAGGTGGGCAACTACATGTTGGAATATGATTAATAACATCACATATGGCTCCTTGACCACAAGTGCCTGGACATGGATCTTGACATTTTTGATTCAAACAGGCTTTGTTTCTTGGACAATCTGTGTTCATTGTACATTCCGGACGACAACCTATTAATGGATCTCCAAAGTAGTTCGTTAAACATCTACAAATTCCATTGTTGCATTGGGCATTAGAACCACAAGGTGATGGATTGCATGGATCAGTTGGTGCAGTTGGTATCGATTGTACTAAAAATATTTTTATTTATTAAGTATAAAAATAAAATTGTTATATGCAATATGTGTATTTATAATTACGGAATTATTACGTATTATTAATTACCTATTATTGGTATACATTGCGTAAATGGATCACCAGTGTATCCGGAGATACATGTACAAGTGGGTATATGATTTTGAACTCTACAATTTGTGTTTAAACCACAAGAACCATAACATGGGTCCCTACACTTATCTGATATACAAGATAAAGTGGAAGGACAGTCGGAGTTAACGACACATTCTGGACGACAATTTGGTGGAGAACCGATAAAATTGGTTCGACATGAACATGATGGTTGATTTCCAATTGGTCTGCATTCAGAATTTGGTCCACAGGGTGATGGAACACATGGATTTGTAGGTATCACTGGCTCATCTAATGGTCTCACTAAGGTGTAAATTTAATTTAAATATGAATTATTAACTTGGATTAAAAATAAATATTTGCGTTTAAAAATATTGAAGAATTATTGATTTACTATGAAAATAAGTTGGAGGCTTAATAATAGAACTTAAAAATAATGTGAGGCAACATAATACTATAAATAAGTTATTGTACCTGGTTGTGGATAGCATCTCGTAAATGGATCACCGATTAAACTAGGTGAACATGTACATATAGGATTATGATTAATGACTTCACAGCGGGCATTTATTCCGCATGTTCCTGGGCAAGGGTCGGTACATTTAAATTTGTGACAAGCTCTGTTTGATGGGCAATCATTGTTTATTACACACTCCGGTCTACAGTTAGGTGGCGTTCCTTGGTATTCTTTTTGACAAGAGCACACTGCTTGTTCGTTTACACTTTTACATTGGCTGTTAGGACCACATGGTGATGGATTACAGGGATCATATACAGTTGCTTGAGTTGCTAATTAAAACAATTTTAAGAATTAAATATAATCATAAAGAAAAATAAACAAGCATTTAATATTTTACTTGGGGGCTGAGGTTGACAATATGTGAATGGATTTCCAATATAACCGGGTATACAGTTACAAGTCGGTACATGACCAATTACTGTACAAATGGCATCTATCCCACATACTCCGGGACAAGGATCCATGCATTTATTTCCAATGCAAGCTTTATTTGTTGGACAGTCTGAGCTATGAATACATTCGGGTCGGCAACCTTCATATGGATTTCCATAATAATCATCAATGCAAGAGCAAGAGCCAGCTCCATTTTGTTGTTTACATATAGCGTTTGGTCCACATGGTGATGGTTCACATGCATTTAAATCTTCTATACATTTAAGACATAGTTAACAATGTTTTTTCAATTTTTTTTTCAAATTTTTTTTCAATAAACTGTATATACTGAATTTACCTTGCAAAATAACACATTGAATGAATGGATTTCCGGTATATCCTGGTGGGCAAAGACATGATACTGCATGATTGACTACTTGACACTGTGCTTCACTACCACACGATCCTGGACACGGATCTCTACATTTGTTGTTGATACAAGCAAGATTTGAAGGACAATCTGGGTTAATTATACACTCCGGTCGACAATTTGGAGGAGCTCCAATATAAGATGTTAAACAAGAGCATGATGGATTATTACCAGAAGATATACATTGGGAGTTAGGACCACACGGTGATGGGACACAAGGGTTTCTAGGAGGATCGTTTTGAGGTGGTATTATTGGTTCTAAAAAAAATTTAGTTATTATTTTTATTAATTTGTTTAAAATTATTATTTAATTTTTTTTTTTTTTACTTGGTATGGTATAACAACTTCGGAATGGATCCCCAGTTTGGCCTTCCCTACAACTACATATTGGACTATGGTTAATAACTTCACATCTAGCTCCAGACCCACAAGCACCCATGCACGGGTTGATACATTTCAGGTTTACGCATGCTTTATCTGGACTACATTCTGAGCTAACTGTACATTCTGGACGACATGATGGCGGTGAACCTATATAATTCGGTAAGCAAGAGCATGTTGCATGATTGTTTAAATTTCGACATTGACTGTAAGGGCCGCAAGGTGATGGATTGCAAGGGTCACTTGATACAGGGACATCTAGATAAAATAACAATAGGTTAAAGTTTAAATAGAACATTACCATATAGAGTTAAAATTATAATTTTACCCTCTGGAATAGGACGACAGATTGAGAATGGATCTCCAGAATATTTTGTCGGACATGAACAAATTGGAATATGGTTTACTACATCACAATTTGCTCCTTGTCCACATGTTCCAATACATGGATCACGACATTTATTTCTCATACAAGCTTTGTCTCTAGAGCACTCTGTGTTCAATACACATTCTGGACGGCAATTCTCATAGGGGTTACCTGTGTACTCAGGTAAACATTCACAATTTCCATTTCCTTTACATATAGCATTTGGTCCACAGGGTGATGGGTTACAAGGATCAGAAGCTAATGGTCGTTCAGTAGCTATAAAAAAATAAGTTTCAATTAATTAATTTATGTTATTTAGAGAAAGGCTTAGAACTATAAGACAATAATACTAGATTAAAACAATAACTAGTATTTTACTATTTCACAAATCTACAAAGTAAATACATTTTTTCATCAATTTTTAGTAATTTTAAATTAAAACTAGATATTATTTTACTTACTTATTTGTATTTGTGTACAAAGGCTGAAGGGATCACCTGTGTGGCCAACATTACAAGTACAAATTGGAACATGGTTTAATACATGACAATTTGCATTTAATCCACATGAACCAACACAAGGGTCACGACACTTCTGATTTATACATGCCAATTGACTTGGACATTCTGCACTTATAACACATTCAGGTCTGCATGACGGTGGTGAACCAATGAAATCAGGTAAACATGAACATGCTGGCATTCCGTTCTGTATTTGACACTGTGAGTTGGGTCCACAAGGTGTTGGGTAGCACGATGGTGGACGTTCAGTGACTGGAGGTGTTGGTGTAGTAGCTAAACATTTAATTTTTTGTTTTATAATTTTTTGGGTTGATTAAATTCAATAAACATTGTTATTCTTACGTATCGGAGCGCATTGTAAAAACGGATCTCCCGAATATCCAGCTGGACATGCACAAATCGGATTATGATTTCTCACCGTACATAAAGCTTGAATACCACAAGTATTTGGACATGGATCCAGGCACTTTTGATTTGTACAAGCTTTATCCAAAGGACATTCTGAACTAACAACGCATTCGGGTCTACATTCTGGTGGACTACCCATATAATTAGGCAAGCAAGAGCATACGGCTTGATCATTAACCTTACGACACTGACTATTTGGCCCACATGGAGATGGATGGCATGGGTCAATTGGTTCCCTTTGAGTCGCTATAATAAAATTAATAATTTTTTTAAAACATTATTATTTCTAGTAATATGATCTTAAAATACTCACGAATAACCGGTATAGGGCGGCATGAGTAAAATGGATCACCAGTATACGATGGTGGGCAAGAGCAAATAGGTATATGTTTTACAACGGTGCATAATGCCTCAGATCCACATGTTCCTGGACATGGGTCAATACATTTATAACCAATGCAAGCCAAAGCTAGATTACAATCATCATTGTTTTCACACTCTCTTCGGCATCCTGTATATGGGTCACCAAAAAATCCTGTAGAACACGTACATGCAGCTACTCCATTTCGGTTGATACATTCTGAATTGGGACCACATGGTGATGGATAACAAGGGTCAACAGCTTCAGGTGATCTTTCAGTAGCTAAATAATTCAATACAAATATGTTGGTCTACATGCATTGGAACTAATAAATATAAAATCTATTTTATATTTTAAAAACTAGTTTAATAAAACTTAAAACTATTGAGGTTGAGTTAAAATATTTTGTAAGTTTAAAGTTACATAGTAGTCATTGCTCTTACAAGTAGGTAACAGTTGGCAATATGTAAGCGCGTCCCCAGTATATCCTGGTAAACAGGTACAAACTGGGTTGTGATTGATCACTCTACAATGCGCATATTGTCCACAAGATCCTGGGCATGGATCAGAACATTTTTCGTTGATACACGCCAAATTACTCGAACATTCCGCGCTTATTACACACTCAGGCCTACAATTGGGTGGTCGACCAATGTAGTTCGGTAAACAAGAACATGCAGCTGTATTGCTCACCACTCTACACTGAGAGTGAGGTCCACAAGGTGATGGAAGACAAGGGTCTGTAGGTGGCGAGGGAGTAGTTGTGGCTATAGTGGTAAAAAGAAAAAAAGAAAAACATGCAACAGAGCTTCAGACAGTAACATAAGAAATCACATATAACATATTTTTCATGCAATAGAAAAAAGTAATGCAATAGATTTTCAAGTAAAAAGTACCAAACATTCACTATACAATTCTTACGTTGTATTTTATTGCAAGAAGCGAAAGGATCGCCTGTAAATCCAGGAGAACAGCTACAAATAGGGTTGTGATTTACTACTTGACACCTTGTATTTAGGCCACAAGTACCAATGCAGGGGTCAATACATTTTTGATTAACGCATGCTTTGTTTTGACTACACTCGGAACTGACAACACATTCAGGACGACAAGATGGGGGTGTGCCAATAAAATCACTTAAACAAGAACACACAGCATGATCATTTAATTCTCTGCACTGACTATTTGGTCCACATGGAGATGGAACGCACGGGTCTACTGGCGTAGCTTCAGCTATAAGTACAATTGTATTTGTGTTAATTATATAATTAGTCATTAAACATTAAACTTTTTGAATGCAATTCTCACTTATGGGTATAACATGACAAGCACTCAATGGATCCCCGGTATAACCATATAAACAACTACATGTAGGTGCGTGGTTTAGAACTTTACATTCTGCGTTAAGGCCACACGTTCCGGGACATGGATCTTTACACTTATTATTAGCACATGCTTTTGTGCGATCACAATCTGCATTCGTTACGCACTCTGGTCTACAACCCGTATAAGGATCTCCAAAATATTCAGGGAGACAAACACAAGAACCTGCACCGTTCTTTTCTCGGCAAATAGCATTAGCTCCACATGGTGATGGATTACATGGATCTCTTGGTCCTTCAGTTGGAGCAACTATACATATAAAATATTATAAAAAATAACAAAAAATAATGTGATTACATGATGAATAAAAAGATTATATTTACTTTGTTGAACTATGTAACATCCAGCAAATGGGTCTCCAGTATAACCAGTTTCACATGAACATTGTGGCCTATGATTACGTGTTACACAAGTTGCGTGAACTCCACAAGAACCAGGACATGGATCTTTACAACGTTCGTTTAGGCAAGCAAGATTTCCAGGACATTCTGCATTTATAGAACATTCTGGTCGACAGTTTGGTGGTCTTCCTATATAGTTTGACTGACAAGAACATGCTGGAGTTGAACCAACTTCACGACAAATTGAATTTGGACCACATGGAGATGGAACGCAAGGATTTCCGCTAGGTGGTGCTTGTGTTGGTCGAGCTATGATATAAAAATAAAAATAAATTATTTTATTAATTTTTGAATATATTTTATGGTTTTTAAATAAAATATTTATGTTAAAATAAATAATAAATAAATTATTATATTTTCAATATATATTTATTTATAATATCTGTAAATAAATATTGATGTATTAAAGTATACAATTTCAAGAATAACCAATTAGATATTAGTAATTACAAAAAAAAATTATTCATTAATAATTAATGAATAATCCCATAATTATTATGGGAAGTTATCAATTGTAAATTATTTTTATAAATAATAATCGTATTAATAAATCTTTATATATTTAACTTACGTTCAGATTTGCATTGAACAAATGGATCACCGATTAAACCACTTGGACAACTACAAATAGGGTTATGGTTTATAACTTGACATTTTGCTCCAATGCCACAAATTCCAATGCAGGGATCTGCACATTTTTGATTGATACATGCTCTATTTTGTGGACATTCAGAGCTGACCACACATTCTGGACGACAACCAGGAGGTGTGCCGATATAATTAGTTTGACACGAACATACTGCGTGACCATTTATAGTTCTACAGACACTATAAGGACCGCATGGTGATGGTTCACATGGATTTTGGGGTATTTCATCCACTATAAATAAAATTTTAGAATTATAATAATGTTAATTATTGATAAATAATATTAACATACTTGGTGGTGGTGGCATATGACATGCAGTTATTGGATTACCAGTATAACCTGGTAAACATGTGCACGATGGTGCGTGATTGATAACGCTACATTCTGCATTTAGACCACAAGTACCAGGACAAGGATCACGGCATTTATTGTTTACACATGCCTTACTTCTATCACAATCAGAATTGGTTACACATTCTGGTCTACATCCAGTGTAAGGATCTCCAAAATATTCTGGCAAACATATACAAGAACCTGCTCCATTGCGCTCTTTACATATAGCATTTGCTCCACAAGGAGATGGATTACAAGGCATTTTTGGTCCTTCAGTGGGCACAACTAAAATATAAAATTTATAACTGTAAATCATAAGTAAAATTATTAAATATATTATTTATTTATACCTTGTTGTATTATAGAACATCCAGCAAATGGATCTCCTGTATAACCTTGTTCACAATTACATTGTGGACTGTGGTTAATAGTTACACATGTAGCATATATGCCACATGAACCAGGACATGGGTCCTTGCATCGTTCTTTTAAACATGCTAAATTTCCTGGACATTCGGCATTGATAGTACATTCCGGTCGGCAGTTAGGAGGTCGTCCGATATAATTGTCCAAACATGAACAAGCTGGAGTATTACCAATTTCTCGACATGCAGAATTTGGTCCACATGGAGACGGCACACAAGGATTAACTGGCACGTCAAATTGTGGAGGCTCTATAATATAAAATATTTTAGGATTTTAAATAATATTTTACTGTTTAGTATAGTGCAATTATTTATGCTATAAATTCAACGTACGTTCTTTTAAGCACCGCACAAATGGATCTCCATTATAACCTGGAGGACAACTACAAATTGGATTATGATTGACTACTTGACATCTTCCATTTACTCCACATGTGCCAGGACATGGATCAATACATTTCTGTTTTACGCATGCTTTATCTTGAGGACATTCAGAACTAACCATACATTCTGGCCTACAAGCAGGCGGTGTCCCTATATAATTTGTCTGACAAGAGCATACGGCATGATTATTGACAGCTCTACATTGACTGTATGGTCCACATGGTGAAGGTATACAAGGGTTTTTCGGTGGTTCAGGATCAACTAAAAATATGTTTTGGTTTATTAAATTATGTACATTTGAATTATAGTTTGTATATTTTAATGGCAATCAATGATATGCTATTGAAATTGTATTTTAAGTTATTATTTTAAGATATTATTATTGATTGAGTTATTATTATTTTAATTTTTAATCTACAATTTAGAATGAAATAAAGATAATTGTCTTACGTGCTGGTTGTATGTAGCAAGATAGTGTTGGATCGCCAGTATAACCGACTGGACAGTAACAAGATGGTGAATGATTAATAACTCTACATTCAGCATTTAAACCACAAACTCCTGGACATGGATCACGGCATTTATTATTCATACAAGATTTACTACGATCACAATCAGAATTTATCACACATTCTGGTCTACATCCAGTATAAGGATCTCCAAAATATTCCGGTAAACAAGAACAAGAGCCGGCACCATTTCGTTCTTTACATATTGCATTAGCTCCGCATGGAGATGGGTTACATGGCATTTTAGGTCCTTCGGTCGGAACTGCAATACAAATTTAAAACATGTTATTAATATTTGAAATTAATATGTTTTTGTAAATATTTTTATAACCTTAAATAATATCTTACTTTGTTGTATTGGTGAACAACCACTAAATGGATCTCCTGTATATCCATTTTCGCAAACACACTGAGGTACATGTTTTACTGTATTGCATGTGGCATATATACCACATGAGCCTGGGCAAGGATCTCGGCATTTTTCATTAACACATGCAAGATTACCAGGACATTCAGCATTAATAGTACATTCTGGACGACAATTTGGAGGCCTGCCAGTATAATTAGGTAAACACGAACATGTAGGAGTTCCATTACGATCACGGCATAAAGAATTTGGTCCACAAGGAGATGGAACACATGGGTTAGTCGGTATTGTTGGTTCATCATAGATGGGTTCTAATAAAAATGGTTTTAATTATTTTATCGTAAATAATTTTAAAAAGTAATATAATTACTAACTTTCTTGTAAGCATCGAACAAATGGATCACCAGTATATCCAGCTGAACAACTGCATATTGGATTGTGATTAACTACTTGACATCGTGCATTAAGACCACAAGTTCCAGGACATGGATCAACACATTTTTGATTGACACATGCCTTATCTTGAGAACACTCAGAGCTAACCATACATTCTGGACGACAAGCTGGAGGTGTACCAATATAGTTTGTTTGGCATGAACAAACCGCATGGTTGTTTATAGCCCTGCATTGGCTGTACGGGCCACAAGGTGAAGGTATACAAGGATTTTTAGGTGGTGGATCTGGGCCTAGAATTGGGCATAGTACAAAGAAAAACATGCAACATACAATAGAGACAGATAAGAATGAAGACATAGTATAAAATACCCATGCGTACAAGGTTCACAAGCTAACAAATACAAAGTTAAAGAAGAAATCTTACTGGCAATAGGAAGAAGTTGACAAGCAGACAACGCATTGCCAGTATATCCTGGAAGACAAGCACATGAAGGAGAATGGTTGATCACTCTGCATTCGGCATATAAACCACACATTCCCGGACATGGGTCCCGACACTTATTGTTTATACAGGATTTATCTCTAGGACATTCGCTATTTAATACACATTCTGGTCTACATCCTGTATAAGGATCGCCAGTGTACTCGGGAATGCATGAACAAGATCCAGCATTATTTCTTTCTTTGCAAATAGCATTTGCCCCACACGGTGATGGGTTACATGGATCATTTGGTACATCTGCAGGAGGTGTTGCTAAAATGGGAAAATCTATGTTGCAGTTTGTGTAATGAAAACGTTCATTGATTTAATCAATGACATTTCAAATGACTTAAAATATTTATTTTTTAAGTAGTCATGGAATCAATAATATAAGTTCAATAATTCTTACGTGTAATCGGTGTTGGTGAGCAAGCTATAAACGGATCACCATTATACCCATCATCGCATTTACATATAGGATTGTGGGATATAACTTTACAAAAAGCATTTATACCACATGAACCAGGACATGGATCTATACATTTTTCATTTATACAAGCTAAATGTCCATTACATTCAGCATTTATTGTACATTCTGGTCTACAGAATGGAGGTCGACCAATGTAATTTGGCAAACAAGAACAAATAGGAGTATAATCTTTAGGATGACATATAGAATTTGGACCACATGGTGATGGAACACAAGGGTTCTGTGGATGTCTATCTTGTTCTGGTAGCAAAGGCTCTAAACATTCCCCATGCATCAAATTAATATAATGCTACACATAAAGCAATAACTAAAAGCAACTACGGCATTCTTACTTTCCATAATAGCACAACGAACAAACGGATCACCATAATAACCCGGGTAGCAACTACATATTGGACTATGATTTACAACTCGGCATTGCGCATTGTAACCACATGTACCAGGACATGGGTCCGAACAAATTTGATTTATACATGATTTGTCTTGTGGACAATCCGAACTAGTTATACATTCGGGATGACAGTTTGGAGGGTTCCCAAAGTAACCAGCTAAACAAGAGCATACTGCGTGCCCATTTACAGCTCGGCACTGGCTGTATGGTCCGCAAGGTGATTTCATGCAAGGGTGTTTTGTAATAACCAAATCAACTTGGCATGCTAAGTAATAAAATAGGTATAAGAGGAGAATTCAAAAAAAAGCAATGTACAATTCTTACTTGGATCAAACTCGATTTTATGACATGATAATAAAGCATTTCCAGTGTACCCTTGCCAACAATAGCAAGTAGGAGCATGATGGCTGACTTTACATTCAGCATTTAAGCCACAAGCTCCAATACAAGGATCTACACATTTGTAATTGATGCATGCTTTATTCCATGCACAATCAAGATTGTTTACACATTCTGGTCGACATCCTAAGTAAGGGTCACCAAAATATTCCGGTATACATGAACAAGAACCAGCACCATTTGATTCCTTACACACAGCATTTGCTCCACATGGCGAAGGATTGCAAGGATTTACAGGAGCATAATCGATAGCTGAAATGCGATTACAGATATTCTACATTCTAATGAAATATACACAAATTCGTAAAAGCTTTATCCATTCCCTTAGCAAAGCCTAGATATAAACTATAAAATATGCATACACTTACCTTTATAAACTCCAGATTGTAAAATTATGTTACAAATTACAATTAATAATGTTATCATTGATAAATCTAATAATTATATTCTACTAAATTATACTATTTAAATATCTTACATAATTAAAAAGCAGAGTTTAGTCTTACGTGATAATGAGCATATTTTAAAAGGATCTCCAGTATATCCTTCAGGGCACATGCATAATGGTACATGATTGACCACACTGCAGAGTGCTTGAGCTGCACAACTACCAGGGCATGGGTTAGTGCAATGGTTATCAACACACACCTTAGAGCCAATGCAATCGGCATTCAAAGTACATTCTGGTCGACAGTTTGGCGGTAAGCCGATGTAGCCGCTTTGACAAGAACATACAGGTTGTTTGTCATAAGAGCGGCAAACCGAATTAAGTCCACATGGGTTATTATCACATGGATTAGTTTTATCATCTGAGCACTCTAGATAATTAACCAATAATACATGCATTTATTGGTTAATATAAATGTATAGATTTTTAAATTAGTTTCGAGGATTTGTTGCTTACTTTGTGTTAAAAGACACCGTTTCATAGGGTCACCGGTAAAACCCGGTTTACAAACACAAATTGCTTTATGATTAATTACCCTGCATAGGGTATTGGGTGCACATAAGTTCAAACAAGGGTCTGTGCATCGTTGACTAATACATGCTTTATTTGGTGCACATTCTGAACTCATAACACAATCTGGTTTGCAGTTAGGCGGTGTTCCAGTATAACCAAATTGACATAGACACACAACATGGTCTTTAAGAACTGTGCAATTACTGAACGGGCCACAAGTATTTGGCAAACAATGTATTTTTGGTTTGGGGGGTAGTTTAGGAGCTATAATTAGATTATTAGTATATTAATAATTAAATTAAAATGATTGCACAAATGTTTTCTTGATACATAAAAGCATATTAAGCATATATATTGATTAAACAATATGAAATTATTTCAGATTGTGGTTAGATAAAGCGCCAAGAAAACATTTATGTAATTTAAAGCCATAATATTAATAACAGGTATGTGGAAGAGAGCATGCTTACAGTTTGATATTTTGATGCATATTGTTAGTGGATTGCCGGTCATGCCATTAGGACAAAAGCAAATTGGGCTATGGTTGACTACTTGACAACGAGCGCGCACGCCACAAGCGTTTTTGCACGGATCAATGCATTCAGAGTTAACACAAGCAAATGATATCGGACAATCTGCGCTGAGTGTACAACGAGGGCGACATCCCATAAATGGGTCCCCTCTGTAGTTATGTTTACAAACGCAAGTTCCATTGTTAATGTTGCCCTTACATATCGCGTTAGGACCGCAAATTGATCCATCACAAGATGGACGAGGTTGCCCTTTTGGTTTTGCTATTAATAATAATAAGAATAATAATTGTAATAACAATTATAACCATTTTTGCAGTCCAACTGTTGTAGTTCATTTGTTAAGTAATTTTGTTTCATCTACATTGATTTTTAAGTTATTATAAGCTTTTATTGGTTAACCAAATTAGTACGATTAAAACGTATAGTTTATACCTATATATATTTATGTTTTTAAATAAATATTCGTTACGGTTTTTGAGCTTTTGTAAAATTATAACACTATCAGTTGTTCTTATTAAATATAACGTACCTGCAACTACATTACATCCATTAAATGGGTCGCCTTGGTAGCCAGGCTCACATGAACATACTGGTTGATGATTTATAACGGTACATCTAGCGTTGAATCCACAAGAGCCTGTACAAGGATCCCGACATTTACTTTGTAGACACGCTAATCTAGTAGGACAGTCAGCATGAATTAAACATTCTGGTCTACAGTTTGGTGGTGCTCCAAGCATTCCCGGCAAACATGAACAAACAGGTCTACTGTCGTGTTCTCTGCACTCCGAATTAGCTCCACAAGGTGATGGGAAACAAGGATTTTGATAGACGGTCGGAGGAGTTTTTGGTTCTGTTGGATTTTTTGTTAATTATTTTTAATCATTTTACTATCATATTATTTTTTTTAAAACTTACCTTCTTGAATACACCTCACAAATGGATCACCTACAAATTTTGGTGGACAGGAGCAAATTGGGTTATGATTGATAACATTACAACGAGCATGCAAACCACATGTTCCTGGACAAGGGTCTGAGCATTTTTGTGATATACAAGCCTTGTCTACAGGGCATTCAGCACTAACGACGCATTCAGGGCGACATGAAGGAGGAGTTCCCATGAATCCTTGTATGCACGAACAAACGGCATTATAACCTTGTGTTCGACATTGACTATTTGGACCACAAGGTGAAGGTTCACAAGGATTTTGAGGTGTTGGTGCTATAAATGCAATAATAATTTATAGTAATTAGAAATATTGATTTATATTTAGAACATGATGAAAATATGATAAATTTACGTTTGATTGGCTCTATTCTACAAGACTGGAATGGATCTCCGATATAACCAGGAAGACAGGTACAAACTGGTACATGACTAACGACATTACATTGAGCATTCAGTCCACATACTCCTGGACATGGATCACGACAATGGCTAGCCAAACACGCCAAGTTTGACAAACAATCACTGTTCATTAAACATTCTGGTCTACAGCCACCGGAGTATGGATTACCAATGTACGGTGGTATGCACACACATTTTGCAACTTCATTATTTTCACTAAAACATTGAGTGTTGTCGCCACATGGTGAAGGATTACATGGATCCCTGGGAATTTCTGGCAATGCAGCTAAAAAATAATAAGTTTATTGGATTTTTATACAGAATTATTAAGAGTATTTATATAATAATTAAACTTAAAAGTTTGGTCAAAAATATTTTTCATAGTATATAAATTAATTAATTTAATTTTAATGTAAATTTATAATAGTTCAATTTATTTATGTAATAATTAATTTTGACATAAATTAAGAATAATTAAATATATTTATATAATACATACTTGGTGGAATTCTAGTACAGCTAATAAATGCATCTCCTTCATAACCTGGTTCACAGGTACAGAAAGGAGTATGATTTACTACATCACATTTAGCATTTAAACCACAGGATTTTGTGCATGGATTTTGACATTTTTCTTGGATACAAGCTTTGTTATATGGACACTCTTGATTCATTATACATTCTGGACGACAATACGGAGGACTTCCAATATAATTTGGGGCACATGAACAAACTGGGTGGCCTTTTTTAATTTCACAAATTGAGTTTGAACCACACGGAGAAGGTTCACATGGGTTTCCAGGTACTTTTGGAATTTCTTCGGCTATACACAAAAACAATTTATTATATTATCATAAAACAAAAACAATATTGTAACTGATTTTCAAATGTCTACTAACCAAGTGGTAAATAGCAGCTGACAAACGGATCACCTACATGTCCAGGTGGACAACTACAGATTGGATTATGGCAGATAGAATAACAATTAGCTCCTACACCGCATGTGCCAGGACATGGATCAACACATTTTTGATTTAAGCAAGCTTGTGTTTGAGGACATTCGGCGCTCACTACACATTCGGGTTTGCATACTGGTGGAGAGCCACGGTATCCCGGTAAGCATGAGCACGTTGCAAATCCTTGTTCAGAAATATGACACCGGCTGTTAGAACCACATGGAGAGGGATCACAAGCATTATCTGCTGGACCCATGATTGGTGGATAACCTAAAAAAAAATATAATTGTATAATATTCCATTCCCAAACTTTTTTGAACTTTTAAATAGTTATTTACTTGGTCTAGTGGCTTGATAACAGCTAACGAAAGGATCTCCTGAATAATCTTGTTGGCAGAAACACACAGGGAAATGATTAACTACTTGACATTGAGCGTTAACGCCACATACTCCCAAACAAGGATTAACACACTTGTTGTTGATGCAAGCTAGTGTCTGACCACAGTCAGTATTAATAACACATTCGGGTCTACAAGATAAATATGGATTTCCGTAATATTGTTGACGGCAGACACATATAGTCATTCCATTAGATTTTTTGCACACGGCATTAGCTCCGCATTGTACTCGATCACAGGATATAGGTTTAGCAACATCGTCTATACAAATCCATTACAATTTTTAGCAAACAATAAATTAAAAATACATGCAGATGTCTTATACTTTGTTTTGGAGCAGAACAATGTTCATACGGATTTCCTATTAATCCTGATTTACATGAGCAAACTGGATTATGGTATACAACCGTACATTCAGCTTGAATGCCACATGATCCAGGACAAGGATCAATACATTTTTGTCCTACACAAGCCAAATTGAACGGACAATCCGAGTTATACAAACATTGAGGATGGCATTGAGGATTCCACTGTTGTTCAGTTGAAGAGCAGGGATCACACATTGCTATTTGACCACCATAAACATTACAAGATGAATATGGATCGCAAGGTGATGGAGCGCAAGGTAAAGTCATATTTTTGTATGGTTTCGTCATCGGCTAAACACAAAATAGATTTGATGTTTAGAATTTTTCAAAATTGATTTATATGTATTATAATAAAAAAAATAAATAAAAATAAAAAAAAATGAGTTTATTTAATTTACGTTTTGGTAGACATTGCAAGAATGGATCTCCAACAAATCCTTCTCTACATGAACAAAGCGGTGTATGATCTTTGCATTGACATACAGCTCCAAGACCACAAATGTTTCCAAAAGCACAAGGATCTCGACATCTATAATCAATACAAGCTTGATGGTTCTTACAGTCGGTGTTCAAAACACATTCAGGCTGACATCCAGTTTTAGGATCTCCGACGAAATTGGGTAAGCAAGAACAAACTGGTTTACGGTTTTGAATTTTGCATTCTGTGTTGATACCACATGGATTGGGTAAACATGGATTTCCTGTTGGAACTGGTTCTAAACCTTTGATTACAAATAAACCAATGTTAATTATATTAATATTAAATATTTTTTAAATAATTTACTTATTTGATAACAACGGAAGAATGGATTTCCAGTTAGTCCATGGTTACAAGTACAAACAGGCCGATGTTTTTTCTACTCGACAAGAAGCATCTACTCCGCAAGAACCTGGACATGGGTCATTACATTTATAACCCAAACACGATTTATCCCACGGACACTCGTCATTAGTAGTACATTCAGGACCTTTGCATCCTGTAAGTGGGTTTCCGCCCATTCCGTCAGGACAGTAACACAATGGTTGACCTTTAATATAATACATGTTATTGTTAAAAATATAACAATATTTTTCTAATTTAATAACAACGGCATTCGTACCTTCTGCTGAAATTTTACAGTAAGCATATTTTCCACATGGATTTGGTTCACATGGACTCGTTGGTAAAAGACTACAACCATCATATGGATTTCCCGAGAATCCATTTTTACAATAACACTGTTCATTGCTTCCAGTTACATAACAATCTGCATTTACACCACATGGTCCCGGTTGACATAACGTTTTCAGAGGTTCTAATATTAATTTTATAGAAACACCAAATTTAATTAATTTAAAATTTTATACTTGACAAAAATATAAATTTAAGATTCTCAAACATACCACCACAGAACTTGAACGGGTTTTCCAATCAACGGTTCGGGACAAAAACAAGAGGGTTGTCTATTTGGATCACATACTGCACTTTGTCCACATGGGTTGGGTTCACATGGGTTCTTTTTCTCTACACATCCTCGTATTGTATTTGGGCTCTCGATATAACCAGGTAAACATGTACACTTGGCAAATCCATTATCTAACAATGTGCATTGAGTGTTAGGTCCACAGGGAGATGGTGTACACGGATTAGTTGGTAAACGGCAAGGTGTAATTGGAGGATCTCCTTCATATTCAGACAAGCAGAAACATACTGCTGAGCCTTGGACTACTCTGCAGCCCGAATACGGACCACATGGATTAGGTGAACATTCATCGCCTTCGGGAACTAAAAATAAAAATATTTATAAGCCAACTGTTAAATATATATACTATTTAGAATGTATTAGTTTATTTATAATTCTTAAACTAAAAACAATTTACATAAATATAATATGGACCAAGGAATAATAATTTTTTACTTACTGCAACTTTTAAATGGATTTCCAGTCATTCCTTTTGGGCAATAACAAATTGGATTTCCATTATCGATCTCACAATTGGCGTGCATTCCACAAGGATTTGGATCGCATGGATTTTGTGGAGCTAAAATGCATTCAAATGTATATTATTGTTTTTTACAAATATTTTAGAATGAAATTAAAAAGTTTAGCATTATATTATAATTTATATTAAAAAAAATTATACAAATTAACTACCTTGACATCCCAATAACGGATTTCCACTGTAACCGGAGAGACACTTGCATGTTGCTTTATGATTTGAAACATCGCATACAGCATTAGGACCACACCTGCATGGGTTGGAACATTTTCCACTGATACATGCTTCATTAGTTGAGCATTCATTATTCGATCGACATCCAGTTACTAAATAATAAAGTTAAAATTGTAATAGGGTTTGTTTTTTTCCGTATTGATCGATGAAAAATAATTGTATTTTATTTGTACCTGATGAACAAGTTATATATGGATTTCCTTGATGACCGGGTAAACATTTGCATTCTGTGCCATGGTTTACAGGATAACATTCCGCATTTTCACCACAAGAGTCTTCAGCACAAGGGTTTATACACACACGATTTAATCGGTCACATAATTTATCCGGCGGACAATCTTCGTTGTATTGACAAATGGGTTTATATGAACGAACTAAAATTATTTAACCATAAGTCATAAATAAAAAATGATTCGTAAATTAATTATGTTATTAAACGATCATATTTCTCTTAAAATATGTATGCCACCAAGAAAATTAAATACAAACATAAGTAAATACTATACTCCTAGCAGGATTATTTTACACGATGTCTGAAAGAATATGAAAAATGTAAAACATAAACGATTTTAATAAGTTTATGTATATTTTTTAAACCAATGTATATAACATTATAGCAGTAACAGAACCTAAAAATAATTAGAGTTCTACTTTTGGATTAGCTCTTTAAATATATAAATGGCAGAACTTATACGAATTAACAAATTTTTTTTCTCCATTTTTTTATTTTTAGATTATAACATTAATTGTACAAAAACAAAAAATTATTGAAATTTTTTCTTGTGTATTTGATAGGTTACTTTTTAAACTGAACTGTAACATTTAAAATAATGAGAAAGTATAAGAATCCATAACGTTCGAAAGGTATTTTATTTAAATCATATTTAATTTAACATTAATACAATATTACCTTGACTATTTATATCTTACGGTGGTTACGACTTTCGACACAAATAATAGTTATAGTTCAATAATAATAATAATAATTATTATTATTATTATTATTATTGCTAGTCCTTAAATACTTGATTAATAGAACTTAATGATCTATTATGTAAATATCAAAAACGTCGAAAATTATAAATCTTATGACCCAAACAAGAGTCTTGACTGTATTATATTAAAAAAGTAATTAACTGTTTAAAATGCATTATAATAATGATATTTTATTATTGAAATGACTCTTTCATGAGGACAATACGAATAATCCGAAAAATTACCTCATACTTTGTAGCGGCTATATCGTGTTTATATACAGTTAATATTTGATTTTCGTGAAAATCCGTCGACTAAATAAAAATAAATGTCTTAACTAACCTGGTAAACATCCGACAAAACCATTGCCTTGAAATCCTTCTATGCAGCTACAATCAACTCCGTGAGCTGTATTTATGCAAGCTGCGTTTTGAGCACATGGATTATGAATATTACAAGGGTTTTGACAAATTTGCTGGATGCAAACTTCACCGTTCGTACAATCGCTATTTGCTGTACAGGTTACTATATTCGGAATAAGTTTAAAAAAAAATAATGTTTATAGATAAAACGAAGAATTTTAAACCTCTTAAAATAAATTAGATGGTACCCAAGAAGATCGATACCAATATAATAGATTTATGTATTTACAAGATAACCTCGCGTATATAATACAACGCTATACTATCTACCTATAATACAATATTCAAAGACCACTTAATGAAAAAGAAGACAAATCTCTAATTATTATACAACGATTTATTTTACAGTGATAGGGCTTTGTGTTGTTTTTGTGTATTAGTTATTAAATTTTTTTTACATGTTAATAATTTGGTAATTAATGAAATTAGTGATGATATTAGTCTTACATAGTTTTGGTTGATAACATTTTGTAGCTGGGTTTCCTTCATATCCCGGTGGACACGAACAAACAGGCCTGTGTTTAATAACATGGCATATTGCATTTGGTGCACATACCGTTGCAAAACTACACAAATTCTCACACTGGCCCATGTAACAGGCCTCCGAGTCCAGACATTCCGTGTCGGATTCGCATACTTGTGGTTTTTTTGCAGTACCTGGTGCTATATATAGTATTATGTACATTAGAGTTATTTACACAAGCATGTTAAATAATCGTTAAACATAATGATTCACCAGTAAACTAGGAGTTTCCAGTTAAAATTAGTTTTTCATAATTAAATAACATTTGTGGTAAGTAGTTAACTCGTTTATTGTTGATTGTCCTTAAATAATCACCAAAATGTTAGATAATTTTTCAATAAAGACGTCGAGAAATTAACAAAAACTGGAAAATCTAATTTAAATCTTACAACATTCAAAACTGAATTCAATGTTACCACAAATTGGCTATTTCATTATGTCATGCTTCAATTAGTATAATTTCTGTGAAAGTAACCTAATCCTGAATCATCTGATATTAGAAACGTAAATACGTTTCACTTATTTGATTACTGAGTTTTCTGAATACATAGATCTATGTAAACGCTAAAGCACTGACTGATGTTATTCGACCGATTGATATTTACACGTATTATTTATTTATAAAAAAAAAATCAGTTAAGTACGGTGTCATTTAATTCTACTCGAATTAACGTGACAATCAAATAATAATACACATTTTAGTTACGGATTATCCGTACATACAAACTAATTAAAATACGAAACATGCTAAGACACAAATTATTATAAAGCGGTATTTTTTTTATTAGTATTATGAGTAAATTATACCTTTAAGACACTGTAATGTGATGATTCCGGGGGGCAGTTATTTACGCGGCTTTCACCTGTTGGTAGACATTTGGCTGCCAAACACTTGTGGTCGGCATCACAATCGGTATCATTCCAACACCATTTTCTGGTTTCTGTGGTTATTTTTTGTACAGAGTAGCTGTTGTTTATATTTGTTTGGTTATGGTTTGTGTATTTTAAAGTGGTATCTTCAATGTCAATACTCTTAGAAGTTATGGTATATTCGGTAGTAGTTAAGATATCATTCAAGTCAGTAGTGTCCTGTACATTGTCTTGGGATGTTAATTCACTTTTATAATCAACAGTACTGGGATAATTTGTTTGAAAATTGTATTTAGTTTCTTCGGTTGGCATAACGGTAAACTGTTCAGTAGTAGTGATAAATTCAAAAGGGTTTATTTTCTTATTTTTTGTAATAACATTAGACATTTCATTCTGTTTCAAAGACGTATCTGAGTTACTTTTGTTTATACTTCTTACAGTTGTAGAACTATAACTATCAGTATATATAGTTGAAGTAACTGGTTCGGCAATGATTGAGTTCTCAATAGTTGTCTGATTATTTTCTGAACTCAAATTTGAGACAAGTACTTCTATAGAAGTTGTAATGACATTTATCATGGTAGAAGCATCACTTAGTGATGTCAACGAAGTAGTTTCAATTTGGTCCAAATCGTTGGTTTTTGCTATGGGCTCTAATGGAATTTCCGTTATAACGGAATCAACATTTTTACGTATGTTTATCTCTAACGGAGTGTGTAAACGGTTTTCTACGTTTTTGTGTGTAACGATTTCATTAAACGATTTAAGAGTAGTACTTTTCGTTTTAATCCAATCAGCCATGGTAATAATTGTAACCGTAGTTGTTTCTAGATTATCGCGATTTACATATTCAGAGTCGGTATTCGTTGTTATGAATGTTCCGGATGTTGCACTACTGTCCGTAATCGTCGATATAATATTCGTAGTTGTTTCAAAAGAATTGACCGAATTGAACATTGCAAATGGTTCTGTAGTCGGATCGTAGTCGCTTGTTTCAGTTTTATCAGTTTGGTCTCCTTGGGTTCGTGTTGAAACAATGGATTCATTTTTTCTTTCAAAATCGGATCGAGTGGTTACCTCATTAGCCATTGTACTTATTTCGCTCGCAGAGATTGTATCATCTCTATCAGCAACGCGAGTCGATGTTATAACGCTTTCGTTTTTCCCACGTGTACGAATGGTTGTTGTTAAATTATATTCTACGCCATTAGCCGCGTTATTCATAGAATCGTCCGTTACCTCGTAGTTTTCAGTAAAAATTTCTTTTGAAACAATTGCCTCAGTTGGTTCTGTATTCGGTACAGTTTCTTCCGTACCATTAATTACTGTAAAATGTATTCCCACTACTGTTGACTTACTGTCACTGTCTACTGACGATATATTATTTGCACTACCCGTCGTATCAAACAATGCTTCCCATTTTTTTTTAATGACTTGAGAAATGTTACTATCGTTTATACTGACCGGTCCGGGTACTATTGACGATTCAATACTTTGTGTACTCAATTCGGGTACTATTGTTGTCATTTCATCGTTTTTAGTTGAATTATTAAACGGATGGTTAATTAAATCATTCGTTACTTGATTGGGTGCCGTCACGGTCATAACTTCTATATTATCTGTTGAAATAACAGAATATTTTTCAATGTTTTCTTCAGTTGATTGAGTAGAGATCACACTAATCGTTGCTACATTTTCGTCAAATTTATCATTTAAAGTTGTAAATTCTATGCCTTCATTTGTTATTGGTTGAAGTGTTGTGTCGACTGAATGAAGTTTAAAATCATTTTCGATATTTTTATTTAAAGCAAATGTTGTTCGTTTTGTATCTTCGTAATTGTAAGTTGTCATATCGAAGTCGCTTAGTGTTTTGGAAATAAATGTTGAAGTTCGATCATCGAATATTCTATGAGTTTGTATACCTTCAACTGGAGTAACTAAAGATACAGGTTTTGAAGTCGAATAGAGAAATTCATTTTCCTTGTCAAATAATGCAGTTGTCCTTTCAATAAAAACGTCCTCGTTATCGAATGAGGTTTTGGTTGTAAATGTTTTATCATTTTCACTTTTTCGATTAGAATCCTTAGCTAAATTAACAGAAGTAGTAGTTATAAAGTTAAACTTTGTCGTAATTTCATTTTTTTCATTTAAATAATCGTCTCTCGTTGGATCTGTATAATTATTGGGAATTACTAATGTCGTTTCATCTGGATTTTTTATTGTACTTGTAGTGATTAGAAACTCATCGGAAGCAGTAGTTGTTAAAAATGTAGTATTATCATTAAATATGGTAGGAATGGTTGTTTTTTCAAATGTGTTAAAACTTGAATACTCCGTTGGATTTTTCGCAATATTGTTATAATTGTTTTTGATACTGATTCCCGCGTACAAATTTGTTGTAACAGGTGCGTTATTAATATAATTTTCTTCGTCAAAATAAATTGTTCTGAAGTCTATAGATTCATTTAAACTTTCCGTAGTTATTTCTGGATTTCTGTTCATACTTTGATCAGTACTAGATTTTAAATTACTGGATGTTGTCTCTAGAATATCAGCCGTAGTATCGAAACTTATAGTTTCTTCGAAAGTTTTGGCGTTTATAGCTTCCGTTGTTTCGTCTTGATTAAATAACATATTTTTGTCAGTACTTGTATGTGTATTATCATTATCAAATATAGTTGATGTCATTTCGATATTTTTATTGGATGTAATAGGATTTTTCAAAATGTTCAATGTCGTTGTTTTTATGAAATTCAAATCGTGTGTCTCAATTGTGTTTTGGGTACTTACATCCAGGTCATTTGTCAAACCATTGGTAGTACTAATTTGAAAATCTTCAGATGTTATAGGCGGAGAAAACATATAAATTGTACTCATCGAAGTTGTTTTTGATAAATCTTCCGAGAGCACAGTAGTTTGTTTATTTTTTTTATACTCAGGAACACTTTCTACAATTGAACTTAGATCAGAATTATCATAGGTTTTAATTATAGTAGATGATACATAATCATTGGGATATGTTGTTGTACTGTCTGTAGGATTTAATGTAGATGTAAACGAATCTTGTAACCGTGTTGAATTTTCGGTGTTTAA
This sequence comes from Sipha maydis, assembly GCA_034509805.1. Lineage (NCBI taxonomy): Eukaryota > Metazoa > Arthropoda > Insecta > Hemiptera > Aphididae > Sipha > Sipha maydis. The sequence continues at coordinate 276,138 of JASXSY010001635.1, read as the reverse complement.
ATATTTGTTATCTACGATGAATTCATTGAATAACATTTCAGAATTAGTTGTAATAGCCATTGAAGTACTTTCTGTATTACTATCAAAAGTAGTTGTTTCCGAATTTCGATCGTTCAATGTTGTTATTTCGACCGTTTTAGGTTCATAATATTGAGTCGGATTTTCAGCGAAATTATTATTTTCGTTTGTTGTACTAGGAACAGTGCTCATTAATTGTGACTCGTCTTTTGGTGTTAGTTTATTTACTTTTGTACTTAATTCATTATATTCATTTATACCAGTTGTACTATCTATTGTCCCCAAACTCGATGAACTTGTAAGTCTTGTTATTTTATCCGAATCCATTTCAGGATGGGTTGAACCAATTTTGTTTCCATTTACTTGTTCATCCGAATAGATTAAAATATTGTTAGTAGTATATTCATCAAACCCTTCTGTCGAAGGTTTGGTAGTTGTATCACTATCGATCAGAACCGGTTCTGTTTTAGTTATTACATTTTTATTAGACGTTACATTTTTAACGGAATAGTAGTCATCACCTTTATACATTTTCGTTGGCAGCGAAAAGTTAATAATAATTTTATTAATCTCAGTTGGCTTAAACGGTTCAGCCTTATCAGTCATATTGAATTCAGAAACTGTAGTCACTTCAGTTAATTCATTAGTCTGTTCTGTTCTTAAGCTAGATATTAATACATCGTTAGTTGTAATGGTCGTAACAGTGTATTGCGGTAATGAGTCTACTGTGTTTGTACAAAAGCAGGAACACACATTAAAACAAAAAATAGTTAGTTTCTGTTAAAAGATTAAAAGTAGAATATTTAAAGTGAAAGCTTTTTACATAAAATACAATAATATTGTCATATTTTGTTTGTTTGTCAAAATTATGAAATTGTACTTGACACAAACGAAAGTTAACAATATTTTGTTCTGAAACTACATAAGCGTCTGTTTTCTCTATTACGACTTAGGCGCTTGTGCAGTTTTTTTAAATTTTTATTTATATTAATTTCATTCAGACTTGTGGAGGTTTCTCCGATATTAATAAAGCTCCAGTCACCACTTCATGCATACAACAAGTTAAATAGACAGGCAAATAATGTGTTTGGTGTGTAAATGTGTATATGGTACCAACTGCATTGAAATAATCACTAATAAAATTGACTTCATATACTACATAAATGATGAACACAAATTTATATTCTACAAAAGTTAGATTTAATTTAAATAATAAATTAAATGTTATAGATAGTATAACTTTAGTACATGAACTTCCATGTATATTCTCTTTTACCAACTAGTAAAATTATGAAAATAAATTAAATTCTCTCGTCATATTAGAGATTTATTGGTTTGATACATAATATGTATTATCACTACATTATATATGTATTTGAATGGCGTGCGTGCGTGTGTATTTGTGTGTGTGTGTGTGTGTGTGTGTGTGTGTGTGTGTGTGTATATGCGTGGAGTAAATGTATATGTTTTGAATATGATTGATTTGCGTAATATACATTTGACAGAACATAAGAGAATCGATAACTCATGCAAGCCTCTCTATAATTTCTACTTGACTACTAATACTCTAAAATTATTTTAAACTAAATACATAAATCTACAACAATACTTACTGTATGATATTTTATTTAAATTTAAATACACATGCGATATAGTCCTCTGTATACTTTTGTATTTTTTTATAAGTTACTAATATTATCTATTCCCCATGCTGCAGTCTGTGCTTTTGCGTCACGTTCCCCCCAAAATTCCCACAAGTCTATCTATCATTGAACTTTCTTCAACTAATTCAACGACATAAACTTTTTACTCTTTAGTGATAAAAACACAAACAAACGCTTATTTTTTATTTTCACTTTTGTTAAATAATTTAACTCGGAGATGTGCTGCTATCTTACACATATTCACATAATATTTACATAGTAACTTATATAAATTATAAATTATGAGTTTATTTACATAAATTAATTAGGAAATAAAAATCTTTTTACATAGTATCAAAGCAATTAAAGAGAAAGTAAAGGAGCAAGTATCGTCAGTAATGTTTGATGCTTGATTCTTCTTCGGACGTCTTGAGGTAAAATCAAGGAAGGAAAGAGGATGTTATAAAAACAGCAACACATCTATATAGTCTAAATAATACTATGCCGCTTGATTTAAATAAAAGCACATACCTTTAGCGCAAGCTCCAGTTACCGGATCACAAGGTACACCTGTTGGACAATGTTCACATCCTGGAATCTGAACAGGATCTTGGCCTATACGTGAAAAATATAATTCGTAATTCAGCGTCAATCAAATAACTGATGAAGTATAAAATATTGCAAAAATTATACGATAAAAACATCGCCTTACTCGATAATATACAGTTGCATCCATCACATACGTAACCGTTCTGACAGTGTGCATTTTTTTGACATTGACAAACTTAAAAATTAAATTGAACAGTTTAATTTTTTTCATTAATAATAAAAGAATATCACATGATTATTACTATATGAATTTACCAGGGTGGTTATATGCCTTTATTTAAAAATTTTATAATGTTTAATTCAACATAATTATACAAACATATATGTTCATAAACTAGAAACCGTAAATTGTATTTAGTAACATTGGAAATTTCGTGGTTAAGCTTTTATATTTCAATGTAACATTACGATGTATGAAGAAAAATGAAAATACATATAAGGCAATCCTGACCAACATTAAAAAATATACCAAATTATTTCACTGTGTTTATGAAGCGTTACACCCGTGACAATAATAAAATTATTGTGAAATCGTAGAACGATAGAATCATGATCACTAACCTAATAAACTAAGTAGACATTTCATTAGTATCTATTGTTTACAAGAATATTAAAATTAAATTAATTGTTAAATAAATTGTTTCAAATGAAAAATAAGAACACAAAATAAAACGTGATGACAATTATTTCAGGAATCTCATCATATTTGCATTATGACCTTGAAAAAATGACCAATAAAAAGTATATGAATTTACGTATACTTGTCTATGATATTATGAATACGAGAGAGGACGAGAACAAAAATGCATGCACGAAAAGCAGTCAAAGACGGAGACATAATGTTTTTAATCAGAATTGATTGAAAACATCGTCGTAACATTTCATAAATTAAACTAGATGCAGGTCAAGGTGAGATTAATGAGACGATTTTGTTACTACAATATTGTAATAATAAAAATTATGGCACTTACGTTTCAGGCAAACCGGTTGATGGTCTTGTACTTGACAGTCTTGTTGTGAATTACACGGGTTATTACGTTGACAAGGGTTTTGACACTGATTCGCTATGCACGCTTGTTCGGGTGGGCATTCATAGTGCGCAGAGCATCCGGCCACTGAAATCGCCAAACATTGCGTTTATAAAACAGATAAACGAGTAACACGCGTATTTAAATTTGATTGAATTCTATGATTCTATCATATTAGAACGGACAAGCGTTTGGTGCGTGAGATAGTACGTTGCGGACATGATTTTAAGAACGAGTCTTAAAGTCATGTTTGCAACAGTGCAGTCTGCACGTCACCGTTTATCACCGACACCAAAAGCGTATAACAATCGTTTAATAACACCAATCACCATTTCGACGAGCCGATACTCTTGAGCTTAACAGTAAAACAAAAATCACATGGTAAAACTGTTGCTTAAGTAATACCATGACATAACAGAGTCAAACACATTTTTACCACATTCGATACGTTACGCGACCGTGTAACGTGGTGTATTGGAGACGAATAAAACCGCAGCTTTGCAGTAACACAAAAAATAGTTATTTTTGAAAGTGAAGCGAACGGAATGATGGAGGGAGGAAGAGTGTATGTATGTGTGTGTGTGTGGTGTGTGAGAGAGAGAGAGAGAAAGAGTTACAGCACTAGAAGAATGGTCGACTCCGGCAAACCTTTCCCGGCACACTGCGTAGCGAAGGTGACATGCATACATTGTTCCTCCGGAGCGCTGAAAGAAAACAAAAATTATGGCAACCAATCGAATGTCGATCGCGGCGCGCACACACGCAACGATGTGAACGGGGGGGGGGGGGAAGCGCGCCGAGGATATCCCGCGCGCGAACAGTACAGCGCAGGGGACGAATGGAACCGCGGGGGAGAGATCAATTAAAACAACACGTACCGGTGGTGGTGGCTGATGACGATGGTCGATTACAGCTGGACGGGGATGGTAGAGGGGATTGTCCGTCGGGAGATCCTCGCCACGCGAATGTGAATAGCCGGTGTGGATAAAACTATTACTGCTGCAGGTGGAACGCGCGCACATTTTACTTTCACGCAGCTTAACCAACCGTAGCACGGTCATAATTTGTGTACTATTCTTCTTTTTTATTTATATACATTTTTTTTTTTTTGTTTCGAGTACATGTGTTTACGTGCATTTTACTTAACATATTTATACATTATATATATATATATATAAATATACACATATATACGTGTGCGTGTAGTGAAAGTTATAGTATTCCCCGCAATTAGTGTGCCGTCTCTTCGGTGTACGTGATTATTGTTATCATCTTTTTTTTTTTTCGTTTTTCTTTCCCATTTCGTCGACGATCGCACGTCTCCCCTCCTCATTGGTCAACGGATGCGGGGGCGTGCGAGTGTGTAAATAGCGTAAGCGGCACATTGCCCGCCACGACCTTACGCAATCGTTTACGAATTATTACTGTCCGCGGCTAAAGTTTGCGCGTGGCATTTTTCCTACTGTTCGTCTCGCACGTCCGCACGCACATTGTACGCGGTACCGGTGTTGTCCCCAACAGCGTTTGTAGATCGTGGCGCAAGACCATCGCATCGCTGCCGAGGACACTACTCGGGTGTACGCGGTTGCCGACGTTTGAACCGCGTGCACATCGTACAACATACGCGCCCGAATGCGAACCCACACGTTCCGATCGCCAGTGTCTAAGCGTAAAAACCGAAGTATAAACGATTAATTCGTTGACATTCGCGAGAATCGTGGGACAACTAGACATTTGCTATAATTATGCACTCGAAATGGCACTCGCAGTTGTTGATCGTTCAGAAAACGGTAAATTTTTCCGAAACAAAGCAAGCCAAACTGCACTCGTGCATAATTGGGGTGGTTCTCAAACTGCTCGAAAACGATAGAGAATGAACTAAAGTAATCGGATAGTAAACCGATGAACGTGAAACACGTGAAACGATCGTCGTTTAACTTTGTGAATAATCGTAATAGCTAACATTCGCCTCTGGTTCCGTATATTGTGGGAGGTCATTTCGAATATTGTACTATCACTCATCTCTACACTTGTGAGTAATGTAGCACCATCTTAACACGTACGTTCACGATGACGACGAAGCGGTCTCGCGTGCGCGAATACGCAAATTGTATGGTGTACGCAACGGCGCGTCGTACACCGATCGGCCGTCCGGAAAAAAACGTGGGCGTGCGCCTCCGGACGGCGAAAACCACTCGTGAACGAAACAAATAAAAGTGACAATTTTAGAGACTATCAAGCGAAATAGTGCGAGTATAACAATGTGATGATAAACATTTTCCATGCGTGTCGTCGTCATCGTCACGGTTGCTCGTGCATGCACCGTATGGGACGACAACGGACGTTCCATGCATCGGCCGTTGCAAAAGCACAAATAGTCATCAAACTACAACAGAAATAATAATAGAACAAGTGCTAGAAGAAAATCAAAATCCTGCAACCACCCGCATGACACGGGTTTGCCGGTTTGCGGGTTCGCAGCAGGACACGCGCGCGGGACAGTGTTGTGCCGGATATTTTGTATTGTAATGGAGTACAGACGACGTGTCGGTTTCGCATAACCGTCAAAAACAGATAGGAAAAAAAAAGTTATATTAATGAAATTAATTAGGTTTTTTTAGATTTCGTATAATGACCTTAAATTATATTAGGAGACTACGTGGACAACGCTGGAACACGCCCCGACGTACGGATAACATACGGAAACCTGTCTCGGATCGAAATTTTTATTCGGGTGCGTAACGAAGTATATTTCCAAAACGACTGTACTAGAAAATCCGGCGAAACTCGTCTAGAACGGAATAATATAACGTAAGATTCCGTTTCTGACCTTTTATCACCGTTCACCAAGTATTAATAGTTTCCCAGCACAACACGTCCCCCGTCGGCAGCAGTCTTCGTCGCGAGACTTAGAAATCTTTTTCGGTTGTTTTTTTTTTGTACATTTACCTTTCAGGCATCCCGACTTTGAATCAACGCTGTAACCGGCCGGACAGAATTTGCACACGGCCTTGTGGCCTTCCACCCCGCACGGGGCGTTCGCCGGACACGTGACGTTCGCGCAAGGGTCGACGCAAGCAAAGTTCACGCACGCCTCGTCCTCCGGGCACCCGGCGTCCCGGAGGCACATTGACGCGGTGGGCGTACAGTTGTCCGCGCACACGCACACGGCCCGGTGGTCGAGCACCAAACATTTTTTGTCGGCCGCGCACGGCCCGTTGCCTCCGCCGCCGGCGACTTCGCACGGGCTCCGGCACTGGCCGTGGCCCGTGCACCGCAAGTGCGGTGCGCAATCGCCGTCGACCCAGCACTCGCGTTCCGCGGGCGCGCACGACAGCTCGCCCAACTCGCTCACGGCGAACCCGTACTTGCACGCGCACCGGGCTCGGTGGTTGCGCACCACGCACGCTTTAGGCGCGTCGCACGACAGCCCGTCGCACGGGTCCCGGCACGCGCCGTCTGCCGCGCACGCCCGCGACGCCGGACAGTCCGCGTCGCTGGCGCACCGGGACGCGATCACGTCGTCGCCGGCCCGCACGCAACTCTTCGGGTCCGGCGCGCACCCCAGCGCCGGGTCGCCCGCGTAGCAGTCCGGGCACGCGCACTGCGCCCTGTGCAACACCGGCCGGCAAAGCGCGTTCAAGCCGCAAGTATCTCTCACGCTACATACGTCGACGCAACGTCCGTCGATGCACGTCTTTTCGTTTGCACACTGACCGTCGTCGGCGCATTCGACCACTGCGGAAACGCGTCATAAAAAAAAAAAAAAAAAAAACATAACAGCAACATGTCAGAATATACACACATCATATGTACACGGGTGGGTGTGTGTGTGTGTGTGTGTGTGAGTGCGTGCGCACAAGAGTGCGCGTGTGTGTTTTTATCACAAGATGGCTGAATATTATCTCAGATGTGCATTTGCATATTGTAATAATCTTTTCGGTTAGGTTTTATATCGATTAGAAATGACGGCGGATAGGTTTAAGTTTTCAATGCGGAACAACAAATGAACTGGGATGCGAAAGAGTAAAACGAGTCAAAGGTGTGTCAAAACATTATTGAAAGCACGTTTGGTTTATCGAAGATTTCCAATTATTTCGGTTCAACCGTATCATACAACGTTGCACGATATTGCACGATATCAACCGCGTGACGCGGGTAATATCTCATTCAGATAGGTGGGTAACAGGTGGTATCTGTAGCATGATAATCTTACGAGAAAAAAAAAAAAAAACTCGAATAAATAGTATTCATTTTTGGCGATAATATGATTTGTATTTCGTAATTAGGCGATTGGTTTAGATGAGGTTGATTGGTTTTAATTATATAAGAAAATGATTAAGAATAAAATAAATTTTCGAATTTTATTGATTACTGAACCATAGTAATTAATCAAATAAACTATAGATTAATGAGTATTTAATTTAGTACACGTATAAGGTTAAATGTTAAGCAAAATCAGGACAATCTCTCAGCTAGATGATAAAAGTGACGAAATTCACTTTTCCGTTGATCTCGTTATTCTCCAAATGTATATAAAAACGTACAATATTAATTAGAATTGCTGAAAGTGTGAGTATATACAGTATTTTTGCTGAAGGATTTTTGAAACTTACATTTTTTTTAATTACCAATTGTAATGAATCGAGATTCTTTTAAAAACAATGCACATCTTTTTATACATATATGTGTATATATATATATATATATATATATATATATATATATATATATATATATTATCTATATACATATATATTTATGGATGATAATATTAAACCATCTTATTGTAGATAAACATGTACAAATACTTTAAAGTGATGGAAAGAACTGTGAAAGAATTTATTCTCACAACATGCCATTGAAATATGCCCAAGCAGTAAACCGTTTCAAGAAACCAAAAGTGACTTTCAATTACAATGTAATATGTTTTAAGCAAATCACGCTTCGTGCACAATAAATTACAATTGTTTATGTTAAACGTGTGAGTATAACGCTTTCACAGTTCCCTCCAATCTGAACATTGAGTATGTAGATACATCAAGTTCAAATACGAAAATACTAAAATTTGTTGGAGGGATGTGATTATGTATATAATATAGTTGAAAACTCAATTTAAAACATGACATTTAAAATAATCATATTGGAAATTCCAGATTGGGGGAAACTGCTCATACTTCCACGGTTAACTTAAGTGTATAATATATATAATAACAGTTCAGAGTAAACTATAAACTATAAACTATAAACCAATGGTAGCAAATCAATAATGTACCTACGATTCAAAAAATAAAAATATATTTATAAATATATACAAAAGCTGTAGATACCTAAAAATCATGCATTATTGTCTATCTACAAATTATTTTGTATATACATTTCATTAGATCTTGACTATATACATTACAAAATTTTTTTTTTTTCTTTTTAGAAGTAATAACAAAATGGAATTCACAATATTCATTTCGGACCTGTGGAATAACCTAGATGATTATTGGACAGATTCTAAGCACTTACCTTGTATGCACTCCTTTTGGGGAGAACCGGTCATGCCTACTGGACATTGACAAATGTATCCTCCGTCCTTGAGTAGACAACTAGCACCCTTACCGCAACCATTTGTACGACAATCGACGGGTATATTTTTCATTTCACCTAATAATTATAATTTTTTGTATACATATACATATAGTATATAATCATTGTATATCTCCTAAGTTTTTTTTCTCTTACATTTCACATAAGGATTTCCTACGGGATATTCAATTGGGCAGTAACATTTAGCATCTTGATCGTTGACCGGTTGACAAAGTGCGTGTTTTCCGCATACAACAGTTTTACAGGGATCAGATCGCTGTTGAGCTTGATCACATACGCATCGTTTACTAGGGTCACCGGTGCATCCAGGAGGACATAAACATTCGAAACCTCCAGGTATATCTTTACATCGACTATTTTGTCCACATGGATTCGATGCACATTTATCTGCCGTACCTATAATTTTATATTATTTAATAACAATTTATAAACAATCTCTTAAGTATTACTAGCTTTTAAAGTTTTTATTTAAAAACGATAAAAGTTGAAAAATTTAATAATAATCGATTTTAAATTTTATTTTTATTCGTTGGATTCATAAAGAGTGCCAAAGAGAAAAGAAATTCTGAATGTAGGAAATATTATACTAAAATTATAAAGAAATTTTGAATGTAAGAAGTATTATATTAAAATTACAAAGTAATTCAAAATCATAAAGATAATATCTTAATACAACAAACAACTAATTACAGACCGTGAACAATAAGGATTACGAACTCTTACTTTTTTATTTTGATATTATCTAATATGAATACTTAAACCGTTTTATCAGTTTGGCAAGCATTAGAATCTAATTTATAACCATTATAATTATTTATTTGAAAATATTTTACTTTTGTAGAAATTATGTATTTTATAAGACTATCACGTAATATTTACCGGGTTTACATTCAAGTTGCGGATTTCCATAATATCCAGGTGGACAAGTACAATGAGCCATTTTGTTTGTGACTCGACATTGTGCATTCGACCCACAAGCTCCTTGCTCCAAACATGGATTTCTACACACTTTATCAGAACCACATTTTTTGTTCGTCTCACAATCATCATCTTTATCACAAGAATATCTAATGCACTCAACATTAGGTTCTCCTTGGAACCCATCCGGGCACATGCATACAGCTCTATGATCGTTAACGCGACATTCGGAATTATTGCCGCAAGGTATACTAGACGCGTCGCAAGGATTTTTGCATTTTCCATTTTGACAAGAATGGTCAACAGCACAATCCGCATTAGAACGACACCCAACTATGCATACTCCATTCGAACATATATGGCCCTTAAACATTAAAATAATAATTTGTTAAATTAATTTACCAAGTTAAATTTAGCTTCAAGACATTACTGTTGGACAATTCGTGCTGGAACTGCACTTCGTTGTACATATATCTTTGTGACATATTTCACCGCACGAACAATCTTTATTGAACGCGCATCGTTTTATACAGTATCCGGTTTCTACATCGCACGGACATGTCCCGTCACATTTTAAAATCGACTTGGTACATCCAGTTAATGGATTTCCATTATATCCGGCCATACAGCTGCATTGAACTCCATGGTTAATAACTTTACACTGAGCACATGGCCCACATGTAGTAGGACTGTCACATGGAGCTAAACAAATTTAAGTTTTTAAGTTAAAACGAAAACTTTGAAAATATGTCTTAGATACCTCTGCATTGTTTGTCGATACATGCTTCATTATCATGACATGATGTATCACTATGACAACCTTCAATGCATAAACGATTTTCGCATATCTGATTTGGACTACATTTTGAGTCTGAGTTGCATACTGCTTTACAAATTCCGTTATGACATCGCTCATCAGATAAGCACTCCAAGTCTCTATAGAAAAATTCCATGTATTATTAAAAATATTTACTATTGTTTAATGTACTAATAAATTATAATAATGCATATCTATTTACGTTCTGCATACTGCTTGACATGTAGATGAATAGCACGTTTGACCTGAATTGCAATCGCTGTTTCCTTTGCAGCTTATCAATGGATATCTACAAGCAAGTAATGGATCACCTTCGAGCAGTAAAGGACAGCTACAATGTTTTTGATGGTTTGAAACTGAGCATAATGCATTTACACCACACGCAGTCGGAGATTCACATAAGTCTAAATTTGAATATTGTTTGTTTTATTAAAAGACAATTATTTACCCTTATATTATTTTAATATTTCGGACGTACCTCTGCACTTATTATTAATGCACGATCGATCAAATGGACAGTCAGTGTCACTTCTACAGCCAACATTGCATACTAATCCACTGCAAATTTCACCGCTTCGACAATCGTCATCTTTACGGCATAATGGTTTGCATACAGAAACTGACATATCGCACTTTTCGTTTCCATGACAACTGGCGTCCGAAGAGCACACAGGTTGACAAGAATCGTCTATACATGAGTATCCTGCTGGACATTCTTGATTTTTCGTTACATGGTTCAGCCGGTGTTCTAACACATGCTACTTTAGCTGTGGGATTAGGAACGAATCCTACTCGACAAGAACACATAGCTCTTTGATTTGCCACTGTACAAACGGCGTTAGGTCCACAGGGCATTGCCAAGCAAGGATTTGTACACACATTATCTCTACAAGACTCGACGGAAAGCGCAATCGTCGTTTGATTTACAACCAAACAAACACATATTATTCAGACATATATGTCCCAAGAAACAGTCGGTTGTCAACCCTGCATGTTACTAAAATTTTTATCATAAAAAAATATTAGTTCATAATTAATGGAAAAATATTGTTTTATTGTTTATTATATAATAAATATCTAACTTACGAGCACAATGGTTTTTGAAACATTTTTCATTCAATGCACAATGGTTGTCAGCTTGACAATCAGGTTGACATACCGATTGATGACATGTACTATTTGGATAGCAATTTTCATTTGTTTCGCAAGCAACAGGAACTATATAAAACAATAACCGTTTAATAAAAAAATTTCACAATTTTATCATTTGCATATTACGTACTTCTAACACATTCGATTTCACTGCCACCCGTAAATCCAGCGGGACATGAACAGTGTTTAACGTGATTAAACACTTTACAGTTGGCATTTAATCCACAGGCTCCTTGTCTTTCACACGGATTATTACATTGTCCTTGTAAGCATTGCTCAGATAAACCACATTCTGCATCCGATTGACAAGATGCTACAAACAAATTAAGACACTACGTGATGTAAAATGAATCTAATTGAAAATAAATAATTATACACGCTTACATTTACAAGCTCCATTATAGCAATAAGTGTTACTTGGGCATTGTTGATTAGAAGTACATGCCACAGCTCTAGGTCTACATCCGACACTTAAATCATTTGGATCTCCTTGATATCCCGAGTGACAAACACAGGATCCGTAATGCGTTAACGTTCCACACTCAGCATTCGGACCACATTTCACTTTTTCACAATTGTCTTGACATTTAGGAATACCATTTGTTTGAACACAGTGTGCTGCTGGAGGACAGTCTTCATCAATTTGACATTCAACCGGTAAATGGCAACCATCTTTATACGGATCTCCTACTGTTCCAAGCGGACAGAGACATTTAAAAGAACCTCTAGAGTTATCACATCGAGCTCCTGGCCCACAAGGTGATGCTTCACAAAAATCTAATACATCACAACCGAAGTATGGATCTCCGGTATATCCTGGTTGACAATAACAAACCTATGAAAAACAATTATTTGGATCAATATCATGAAATACTAATATTACAGTTTTTTTTTTTTTCAATAGCTATAAATACTAAGTACATACTTGTTGGTGATTTTCTGCAGAACACAAAGCATTTGGACCACAGGGGTTGTTTGCAAGACATGATATTTTACACATGTGATCCTCACATATTTTATCGTTTGTACAATTTTCGTTTTCATAGCATTCGATTTTATGACAACCTATATGTGGATTTCCGTGGTAACCAGGTTGACAATTGCATATTGGTTGATGGTCAACTGCTGAACACTCGGCATGTCTTCCACAAATAACTTCTTCGCAAATATCAACGCACTGAGTCTACATATGACCACAAAATTAAGGTGATTACAATAGTTTAATATCAAAATGTATTTATGTATATTTTAAACTACCTGTCCAATCGTATTTGTTTTACAAACATGCGTATCTTCACAGTCATTATTTGTAAAACATCGTAACTCTTGAACACAAATATTGTTCAAACAGTATTGATATTCAGGACAAGTCATGTTGCCGTGACAAGTAGGTTGGCATATTCCTCCAATACAGAGCTCATTGCCAACGCAATCTCTGGCTAAGTTGCATTCCACTATAGAAATAAAATGAAATAATTATTTAAAATACTTCATGTAATTTATTGTCTTAATACCTGTGCATATTCCATTGTTACATTTAGTTGCAGTGGGACATTGACTATTAGAAGCACAGTATAGTATAGATGTGCAACCTAAATGTGGATCACCTGTGTACCCTGCTTTACAGGTACATGTAGCAGCGTCATTTTGTATACTACAGTCTGTATTGTCTCCACAAACTTTTGGTACAGAACATGGATTTACGCATTTTGAGTTAACACAAGCTTTTCCCAAAATACAGTCATTATTGTTTATACATTCAACATTTAAACATTCCACCTAAAATTAAAATATACTTATTTACGTTATTTAAGTAATTTTAAATCATAATTTGTACAAACTTTAGGATCTCCTTTAGTTTTTAAAGGACATTGACATTGAATTTCATGATGCTGAACCGAGCAAATTGCATTACGACCGCATATTTTATTATCTTCGCATGGGTTTTTGCAATGGTTTTGATGACAAATTGCACTTTCTGGACATTCATTGTTAGTAGTACAACTATTCGGATAGTGACATCCTTCTGCGTGTGGATTACCCAGTAGTCCATCAGGACAAACACATGTAAATGATCCTGGAGTATTTTCACACTTTGCGGTCTTATGACATGGGCTTTGTTTACATTCATCAATATCTTGACACTTTCCATTTTTTAGTTCATAACCATTATAACAAGTACATATTCCTTTATGCTTGTATGCCTTACAATTTCCATGTCCACAATTTATTGAATCGCAAGGGCCTGAATAATAAAGTGATAAAATTTCATTATTTTTATGTTTGAATAAACTGCAACTAAATTATTTACTTACTTGTGCATTTATTACTGCTTGTTTGGCACATTTTTTCGTTTGGACAATCTTCATTAGAAAGACATTCAACTTTAAAACAGCCTACGTTTTTGTCAAAAGCATCTCCTAAATATCCTGCTGGACAAGTACATGCTGTCACATGATCAACCATTTGACATAATGCATTATTTCCACATGCATCGTTACACAGTTCAGTACATTTTCCATTTACACATGCTAAATTTGAGGCACAGTTTTCATGTTTTCTACATTCATTAGGCTTGTTACATCCTGGTTCAGTGTAAGGATCCCCTACTTTTCCATCAGCACATAAACATTGAAAAGAGCCGGGAGTATTTAAACATTTGGCACTTATATGACATGGATTTTGCATACATTCATCAAAATCTTTACAGCCAGTGGGTGAACTTTCATAGCCAATAGCACATCTGTCAAGAAATAGTTTATTACAATTATTGGTGAAAATATATATGATAAGTTGAATATTTTTTTTATGTATTACCTGCATTTGTTTCCAATGCAAATTTGACTAACGTCGCAATCAGAATCTGAAGAACAACCTGGTCTACAGATGCCTTCCACACAAACTTCTCCGGTTAAGCAATTACTTGCAGTGAAGCAAACTTTTTCACATTTATTGTTCGTGCACCTTTCTCCTTCAGCACAATCCATTCCACTCATACATACAACTTTGCATATGTTACCATTACACTCATGGCCCAACCCACATTGAGCATTATTATGACATATAATATTTGATCGAACACAAGATTCTTCCGGGACAGGATTTGGTTGAAAACCTTTGTTACAACTACAAACCACATTATGATCAACAGCGGTGCATTTTGAATTTATTCCACAAACACCATCACGTTTACATGGATCTGAAAATTGTTTTTTTTTAATATTTTACAAACAATTGATATAAAATGTATGGTAAATAATAAAAACGTACTTTGACATTTAGCGTTGATGCAAGATTCATTACTTAAACAATCCTTATTACTCCGACATCCCAATGTACATATTCCATTAATACACGCCTGTGATGACATACATTGAGAATGCCCAGCGCATGGAATCTCGCATTTATTTTGTACACATCTTTCACCAGTAGAACAATCGTCAATATTTCGACAAACCACTTTAGAATAAGAATAAATTAATAAATCAATGGTCCTCAAAAATTAAATCAAAGTAAAACAACTAACCTTTACACTCTCCATTGGAACAAATACCACCTTTGCATTCCAGATCATTGAAACATTTGGTTATTGATCTGACGCATCCAATATTTGGTTCACCATGAATCGGTTCAAAGTTATCAGGACACGAGCATACAGGTTTTCTTTCAATAATATTGCAGATTGTGTTTATTCCACATGATTTCTCACATGGATTTACACACCTACCCGATTGGCATACACTCAATAGCGGACAATCGATATTTCCATTTGGACATAAACCTTCTTTCCTACATCCTTCTATATATGCATCACCGATATAGCCAGGAGGACATCTGCAGATATACCCTGAAGTGGGGCTTGATTCACATATGGCGGTAGAATGACATGAAAATTCATTACACACTTCGGTGGCTTTACACGATATTTCTGGAACTGGGTCAGGTTTAAAACCAGGAGGACATTGACATAATGACTTATGTCCATCGGCAAGACAAACGGAATTTGTTCCACATGTATCTTTGTCGCATAAATCTATACATGAATGGGATTGTCGGTCACAAATTTGGGTTTGTGGACAATCATCGTTATATACACAAGAAACTTTCAGACAACCGTTTGAGTCATATGGATCGCCAGTAAATGTGCCAGGAGGACATTGACATTGAGCAACGTGATTATTTGCTACACAAATTGAATTCAAGCCACAGATCATATGATCGCAAACTGGCTTACATGACTTTAATCTATTTGTTGAGTCTTCTAAACAAGCTTCAGTAGGCAAACATTCAACGTCTTGTTGACAACTACTCTTCTTAATTGGATGACAACCATTTCTATCGTTAGTGTTTCCTACATAACCGGGCAGACACTGGCAACTACCTTCATGACTACTAGCAACACATATGGAGTTAAATGGACATGTTAGTTCGACACAAACTGATAAACATTTTAACACTCCCAATGCATCTGGTTTACATGATTCATTATCTTTGCAGTCAGCATCAACTGAACAGTCAGGCAATGAAGGCTTTTCGCACTTTGATATAATTGGATTCCAAACAAATTCTTGGCGACATGAACAAACGGGATTGCCATTTTGTTCTAGCAAACAAATTTCATCCGGCCCACATGCTACTCGTGTGCATGCACTCACGCAAGATGGTACTCCATCGGGTACAATAGAACATATTTGACTAGGCGACTTACAATCTTTGTCGGTTCGGCATTCTCCTTTAGGTGCAAGTCTTTCGAGTTTACAACCAATATATAAGTCTCCGGGATTTCCGGAATATCCTTCAGTGCAAATGCATGAAGAACGATGACTTTCTGTCACACAAACTGCATTGGGTCCACATTGTAATTTACTACAACCATCTACACATGTTCTTGCTTCTTTGTTTATTTGAAAGCATATTTCTGAATCTTTGCATTCAGCATCATTGGTACATTGACCTTGAGGTTTACATCCAGTTTTAAAGTTGTAAGGGTCACCGATTAACCCTGGCGGGCACACACATTTTCCAAATACACAACCAGCTCTAACACCGCATTTGATGTTATTACATTGATTTTCACATTTTCCACGTTTACAAGTAAATCTATATTAGTAAAAAAAACAAATTATTACTGGATTAAAATTAAGATATTTATAAACATCATAAATATTATACATTTTAATGTGTATAAATATAAAGTTAAAATTATTAAAAAGTAATTTGCCTAAATCAAATATAATTGTAAATTATTTAACTTACCCTAAAGGACACGGCACATTCTTTGAACATTGACAAGTTGTTGGATCGTGACAAATTTGTGGCGTTTTAGCCGAACATTCTAAAAATGGATTTCCAACGTAACCTTCGATGCATCTGCAATCATAACTTCCAATTGTGTTGATACAAACCGCATTGTTACCGCAAGCCGAAATTAAGCATTCGTCAATATCTAACAATGAATAATTTATGATTAGATTTAATTGCCGATTAATTAGGTTTTAATTATTTAAGCACTTACCGACACATTGCACATAAGCATTTCCTTTAAATCCGGACGGACAATAACATTCAACAGAATTCAATTTTTCTTTACACAATGCTCCAGTTCCACATGTCATATTAGAACAAGACTTTTTAAATTGAGAATCACATTCATCATATGGATTTCCTATGAATCCAGAATTACAAACACATTTGTTTTCACTAAATATATCATATTCGCAGTGGGCATTAATTCCACATCCAGGGAAACACGAAGGCATTGAAATTGCTAAGTAAATATTTAAAGTGACATATAAATACCTCGTATGTTACATATTTATTATAAAATTAATATAAATAAAATGTATATACTTACGAGGCATACAAATGTAATTGGGGTCACCAATGAATAATGGATTACAAACACATTCATTTGTTTCGTGATTACAACTGGCTCCTATACCACAGAAATGATCTTCACATTTTTCTTTGCATCTTCCGGCTACACAAATATTAGGTGCAGCACAAGGACTCGTACTCGAGCAAGCATCAGGCTTACAGAATCCACCGGCGAATGGGTTTCCTATATAACCTTCCGAACATTTACATGTAGGCCCTTGTGGTGTTACTATACATTGTGCATCAGAACCACAAATATACCCGTCACATTCTATGGAATTTAATAAGATATATAATTATAGAATTAAATTTAGTTGAATCGCCTTAAACAAATAGTCCTCCTAGATACTTACGCGACACACATTCACCAAATATATTCTCAACAAAACCAGCGTTACATCTGCACCATGCAGCGTGTTTTTCAGATTCACAATATGCATTTTGACCACAGGGTAAAATGCTACAAGGGTTTGTGCAAGTTCCTTTAACGCATGCCAACTGTGCAATACATTCATCATCCTTGGAACATTCAATTTCTGGTGCTTCTTTTCCTAAGCCTATGGTAATAATAAATTATATTAAAATCTCAATATAAATAAAACACTCGTAGACCCAAAACAATATTACACATACATCCGACAGAATATGGATCACCATTTGTTCCCGGAGGACAAATGCATTTATAGTGCCCTTTTTCGTTTATACACTGTGATCCCAAAGAACATGGATTGTCCTTACACTCGTCGATATCTTCACAGCCATGTAAAGGATCTCCTTTAAATCCAGGTAAACATAAACATTTCGGAGGATCACTTGGTGTACATTGTGCATTGACACCACATGGAAACCGTTCACAAGGACCTAAATTATATAAATACAAGTTGAAAAATAAACTCATAATATGAATATTATATTATAAATTCATACTTTTGCAGAGGTTATTGTCAAGAACATCGGTATAATATGGTACGGGGCAAACGCAAACTCCTGGTTGAATACAATTTTCGTTCATTAGACAATCCGAATCTTTTATACATTTCTTTTGACTACGTGAGCATCCACGATATGGATCTCCACTATAGCCCTCTGGACACGAACACTCGTATGTGCCTGGTTTATTGACACATTCGGCACCGTAACCACATGAATTAATTTTTTCTTCGCATTCGTCGACATCTAAAAAATTATTTCAAGGTTAACATTTGAATTTATTAAAATAAAATATACACACACACATATATATATATATATATATATATATATATATATATATATATATATATATATGTATATATATATTTATATATTTATGTATATATACCATAACAAGATCCATCTTCTTTAGGTCGATATCCTTTTGGACAAGCACAATAGCTAACTCCACCTGAAATAGATACACACTCTGCACCAGCTGGGCATTTTCCTTTATTACAACCAGCTAATGTGCACTCCCCATTAACAATTTGATATGGTGGTCTACACTGACATTCTAACGTATGACATTCTAAAGAGATAAAAAAAAAAAAAATCATAAAATGAAAATAAATATTTATTATATTAAATTGATAATATTACCTTCGCAGCTAGTAAAAGGGTTTCCATTGAAGCCCGGAGGGCATTGGCACTCGTAACTACCGGGAAGATTCTTGCAAACTGCATTCACTCCACATGCTGGTTTGTCTCTAAGTTCGGTGCATTCATTGGCATCCCTACATTTACCAGTTTTCGGATCTCTCAAAAAGCCTCTCTGGCAAATACAAACGCTTTCGCCCACAAATTCATCTCGTACACATATTTCAGATCCTGGACAAGGGGATTTTGTACTACAATGTGCAGGGCTTTTGGCTTGAGAGCATCCTTCTCTAAATGGATCACCACCATTTGTTCCACCGGGACATTGACACGAAAACGATCCGGGTTCATTATTACATACTGCTCCTGGTCCACAAGGATTACCCTTGCATTCGTCTATATCTGAACACCCAGTGTTCGTATTTCCCGTATACCCGGCTGAACACATACATTGAGCGTTTTGATTGAAGAGCATGCATTCGGAATTGGGACCACATTGTACATCTTCACACGGATCTTAACATTTAAAATATTTGATTAGTATGTTTAACGTTGTTGTGATATATTATGATACGCTGTGATAATATTCTTACGTCTGCAATCATCACCAACATTCGGCTCCGGACAAAAACAACGTTTTTGATTATTGCAAACAGAATTTCCTGGACATTCGATATCAGCTGTACAGTTTATGACTTTGGTACACTTAATAAATGGATCCGGATCAGGTATAGAATTTCCAGGACAAATGCAATTGAACGTTCCTGGTAAATTGATACATAAAGCATCTTTTCCACAAATATTAACATCAGAGCATTCATTAATATCTGTAAATAATTAAAAAGTAATATATTAGTTAAAATCAATAATATAATATATGCATAATACAAAAATAATTGATTTATATTTAAATCTTATAATCATACCAATGCATTGTTTAAATGCGTTTCCCGTAAATCCTGGTTTACATTGACATCCAAAACTTCCTGGTGTGTTTGTGCATAATGTATTTGCTCCACACCGACCAAACGGTCCATTTATTTTGTCACATTCGTCAATATCTAAAATTATATTTTTAAATTATTATTATTATTTTTACCGAAAACTTTTAAAGGTTTAAATAACACATAAATCGGTCTTACCAACACATCCTAAAGATAAATCATTAGGATTATACGTCCATCCCTCTTCACAAATACAATACGCTTCTTGGCCATTAGGTTTACAATAAGCATTTATTCCACATTTGACGTCTTCACACGGAGCTAAATATATAAAAAAAAATAATGTATAGTTATATTAAGAATTAGATACAAATAAAATATAAATTATGATGTACCTTTGCACTGTATTCTTGGCGGAGCACCTACATATCCAGTTTGACATTGGCAATGGAACCCACCCATAGTATTTGAACACATGGAATATGGGCCACATGGCTCAGCCAAACACTCGTCTATATCTATACATACTGATCCCTTAGCTTCAAATCCGTTCTTACAAAAACATTGACCTTCAGTACATTCAGCATTAGTCGTGCAGTCAAAGTTTGATTTGCATAACACCGTTACATCGACCTAAGTTAATAACAGTTAAGACATTAATTATTCATTATAATGAATACCATAATATTTCTATTTACTTGTTCACAGGCCACTTTGGGATCTGGTTTACCAGAAAATCCTTGTGGACAAAGACAATTAAACCCTGGGCTAGTATTTTCGCAAACAGCATTAGGACCACACGGCTTACTTAAAATTTCACATTCGTTGATATCTAAGTAGAGAAAAACATAAAGATTTTGAAGAATTTAATTCAAAAAAATAAATTACCATGGCATCCTTTAATTGGGTCACCGGTGTAATCTTCTTTGCACGAACAAACAAAACTTCCAATTGTATCCGTGCAAATACTATTATTTCCACAAGGTGCATAATCACATTCATTTATGTCTATCACGAATAAATTAATAAGTATTAGTATATTTTGCAAATTTGAGTAGAGAAATAAAAATGAATGCAAATGAATGCAAAAGACATAACTACACAGTATAAGTCAAGAAGTCGTTCCAAACAATAATAAATTAGTACATACCAAAAACTTGATGCGTTCGTGCCACACAATAGAAATAAAAAGAATCGGTTTACCTCCAATTATCCAATCGGGTACATGCTGCTAAGTACTTGTAAAAATAATAATGAATTCCAGGCTGACGAAAACCGAAAACAATATTTTACGCTTTATTTTTATTAGAATGCGTTATACATAATACACTCGAGAAAAATAAACAAAACTTAGCTCAATACAAATAGATGCTAGAGACAAGAGTATTGGCCCCATAATAGCTAAAATGAAGTATGCATCGCAAAATGAAAGCGCCATGCAAAAATAGAAACGTGAACATATTGCGGCGAATCAAGCGTTACTGGGTAGACACTAACTTTGGCAATAGTCTATTGCAGAACCAGTGAACCCCTGGGGACACAGACAGGTGTACGACCCGGGGGTGTTTATGCATTTGGCGTTGATGCCGCACGAGCTGGACGACAGAGCACACTCGTTGATATCCGTGCATCCTCCGCCTGCGGCCGACCCGGCGTAGCCGGTGGTGCACACGCACGTGTAGTTTCCCATCGCGTTCACGCACTTGGAGTTCGGACCGCACGGAGATGATTCGCATTCGTCAACGTCTGCATTTGCAACGGTTGGTTAAACGTTATCAAAAATGTTAAGTAAGCGAGTGTTAAACTTGGGTAAGTGAACACATCGTACTATTATTATTTACAGATAATCTTTTGACGCGTAACGTCGTTGGACGTTACAATACGTTTGTGAATGGGTTTCGGTTATGCAGCGTATTTGTTGACGAGATATAGAATATTGCATTAGCTAAAGAATTAAACCAATCGATTTCATTCGAGTGCAGTTTTGACATCGGTATACAGATGCGAAACGTTACATTTTAAAACTTTCGTGTGCATTCTGAAGTTTGTGAGTGAGATATTTAAAAAAAAAAATATTGAAACTGTATACGTCTATCTAAAACTCAATGTTTACATGTTTGCAGTTCGTTGCTGTTTGAGATCATTTGATTTGAGAAGTCAACAAATACGATAAAATGTTTAAAGTTGTTAATAAGTCACGGATTAAATTGCGTGTTGTATTATACAAAATCTGGAGACGAGCCCTCATGTTTTCGTCGCATACCTTTGCAAGAGTGAAACGGATCACCCACGAATCCTGGCGGACAGGAACATCGGAAACTGCCTTCGTTGTTATGGCATAACGCGTCTTTGCCGCAAGGTCCCCGAGAACATTCATCAACATCATGACATCCAGCTCCGTATGCGTCACCGGTATAACCCTCGGGACACTCGCAATGGTGTCCGCCCGGAAAGTTCGTGCACAAGGACCCTGGACCACAGGTATTAGGAAGGCTGCATTCGTTTACGTCTACACACTGCGAAAAAAATAATTAAAATTTTGAATATGTCAATTGTAAAGTGTAAAATCCTTATTCAGTTAACCGAATAGTTTATTTTTTTAAATTTACAATGAAGGTATTTTAATTGTTTAACCTTTATAACAAAAAAAAATATATATATATATACATTTTCATTGACTCTAAAATCAATGTATAATGATAATTTAGTTGTGAACACCGCGTTAAATTTATTTTTATATGAAATATATTTATTCTTTTAATGGTATCACTAACTAATTTTCTTTGATACATTCCAACTACACGACTAAATTTAAAAGAATCTTAACTTTACATTTGGTAGATAGGTACAGGAACAGAGTTTTAAACTTTTAACGCTAATTGTAACGGATATGATTTGTAAAAAATAAATTTTTTGATTTTGTTTTCAGTAATTAATCTTGAGTTAATGAATTATTAAGCACCTACTACCTCTGCGGTAAATTGTTTCATTGTAACTAGTTCAAGGTTTGAAATCGAATAGAAGAACAATAAAATTAATTAAAAAGTTAACATAACTGTTTTAAAATTGTTTTAAAGTATTCAATAAAATATTCTTACAAGTATTTATTAAATCTGTTTTTCCAACGGATAATTATAGGTGCGATTCAATTATTAATAATGAATTAGCTGTATGTACTTAATGTCTATAGTGGTCATTATAACAAACGATTAATGTTACGCTATTAAAAAGTGCAGTTCTTCTAAGTCCTTATATGACATTCACAGACGATTCAATTTACGTATTTACGTAATATCTTCTTGTATCTCGCAACTGTGTCGATGATGTCAAGATAATAAAAAAATGACATCACCAAAACGTCACAAACTTCAAACCAGAATCGCCAATGAATAGTGGTAATAATATTTTGTGTACCGTAATACAATTTAGTATTTAATATCATTAATTACTATATTTTATATGTTATTTGAGATAACTATGTAATTAGATTAATGGCTGTTGCACTTAATAATTTTCAGCCGTTAAACTTTAAAATTAATATCATATGATGAATTAATTAAAATAAAAATAACTGGATAACCCATTAAAGCGATAAAGATAAAAAAAATCGCTATGGCACAAGTATATTCATATAAACGTAAATAAACTATCAAATTTTTTTTTTTATGGATTTTATCGGACGAATTAACAGAATTGTACAAACTGCACAAACCAGTACTAACCAGTACAGAAAAATATAACGTACTTCCATAATGGAACAAATAAATACCACTCGACCTGCGGGTACATGAAACCGCGGAAAATTAAGTCTATTAAATTATTATGTAACCGGAATAATTACCCCGTCGTACGGATTGCCGACAAATCCTGGCTGACACTCGCACGTATGGTTACCTGGCGTGTTTCTGCATATCGCGTTGTTACCACAAGCGTCCGGTCTCAAACACTCATCAATGTCTGGAAAATAGAAAAAAACACATAGAGCTATTAGTACTTAACGTACGTATGACGTTACCACGTATAATGGTCGTCATAAAAACATAGGTACGCCTGTGTGAAATATGCGGTTTATTAGCATACCACACGTTCTGGTAATAACTACGAAAATAAATATGGTATTACATACACGGGGATATTATTACGGATGAGCAATTATAACTATTGAAAAAACCATTTAATAATCACATTTGTGAAAT
Source organism: Sipha maydis (assembly GCA_034509805.1). NCBI lineage: Eukaryota > Metazoa > Arthropoda > Insecta > Hemiptera > Aphididae > Sipha > Sipha maydis. The sequence goes on along the minus strand of JASXSY010001635.1, from coordinate 251,766 downwards.
TAGTCAAGGTAACGAACCATCGATAACCGACTTAACCGCTCAGTAAACGTTAATTACACATCGCATTAGCCGTTGGTAATAATCTTAGTATTTGTCAATATTCTTGGTTTTACGCTTTCCTCCCCAAAAGAAATATAATTCGTACGAGGGACCGCGAGATTTTTCAGAGATCGGTAATGAATCGGAATTCCCGGGAAAAATAGACACGCTGAAAGCACCCACGAGACCACACGAACGATTCAATTGTCCTGCTCTTTTCAGATCGGTCGTTGAATTCCTCGGTGATTGATGGGAAACGACGGCAAGGTCGACGACTGTTTTGCAATTTTTCGGTTGTCAGGCCTATTTCGAATGTTTTGACAATGGCCGATAGTGTCGTTTCGAATGAACGACCGACACGTCCACATCGCTTAATAATTCCCATCGACTTACCTCTACACTCGACTTCACCATCGCCGACGTATCCGGGCTTACATTTGCACAAAAAATGCGATGGTAAGTTGCAGCATTCGGCGTTCTGTACGCATCTGGACGCGATGGCTGGATCTTCACACTCGTTAATATCTAAAATTATACCTCAATTATTGGTTTTAATTATTGGTCATAAATTGTTAATGTTGTTTACTCTTGAAAATTATTTTTCCCCATTAAAATTTGGGCCAAGGACAGAAGAAAATGACACCAAGGCGTCGGTGGCCCACATCACGTAACACATCTTACTCGGCGTGCACGGGATTTAAATAGCTATTATCGCTGTGCACAGGTACACGTATGTATGACCACAGACGCCCTATTATTAGTTTTTATAGAATTATATCATACAGACACTTTATGAACAATAATAAGATAAGAATTTTTTTCAGTGATTGTTTCGAATCCGACGAAAACCACTAAAGTTTATTAAAAATCATTTCAATGTAGGTATAATAACACGAAAAATAATAATCGCTACCACTGGCTTTTCGTGTTGCCGCTTCCGCGAAGTTATTACAGTGCGTACAATGTACAACAATAAAAATATTATAAAAAGCTACTGAAACATGGTTCAGGGAAAATCATAGTAATAATGTTAATCCGGTTTCGCCAGTCTTGAAGTATAACGGTATGTTATATAAAAACGGACTGGGAGACGGCCGCGGAATGGATAAGCAAGGTCGATGCCATTTAGATTACGTTCCGCAAGAACCTCTGGCCAGATTGCTCGATCACGGTTTCGTGTGTAATATAATTATACACGGCGCTCGACGTGATTATGCGCATATTATGGGTGCAAAAATCTATGCGCATGTGTACCTACGTATATACGTTTACCCGCGGAATCGTATGTGTTTATATATATAATATTATAATGTATTACACTGTTATACTTGCGTGTGGACACGCATGTGTGGGTATAGAAGTGTATAAGTGTATTACGCGGCTCTTAAGTTTTCATACCTTGGCAGTGAAATCCGTCTCCAACGTATCCAGGAAAACACGAACATGTAAAACTGCCCAACGTGTTGGTGCAGTGAGCGAATACATCGCACGGGCGGTACTTGCATTCGTTCTCGTCTAAAAAGAATATCACAATATGTTACAATAATAAATTACATTACATCAGTGTCTTTATGGAACGCTCGACCGATGACAATACCTGGAACTTGACATGAACATCCACCGTATCCGTCGTTACAATGGCAAAGGGAATCGAGGCATGCACCGTTCTGACAGGGCGTTCCTTCTTTAGCCTCGCAGTCATCTGAAACAATAGCAAATGTTATATATTTTAAATGTAAATCGTTTATCCGAAGGTCACATAATGGTCATACGCGCTTAAAAAAGAAAACATTTATGAATATATATATTTATTGACTAACGACTGTAATAAAATACGATAATTATCCGTAAGTATTCTGAATATTTCGCTATATTGAAAATGTATAAGTATACTCTATATATTTATACCACACAATACCGATAAATAACACATTGTCGTTAGTCTTAAATTAATTACATTATGTTTTGTTGAATCCCATATAGATCCAGTTGATAATATTTCGCCAGAAAAACTGAATAATTTGCTATATTAAAATATACAGACACAGCAAATTTACATAACGTATGTGATATAATGACTTATACAAATGTAGAAGTAAGGATTCCGTAATTCTGGTTTTTTTTTCATGACCCAGATGGTATATCATATAAATTCAATTAATATTATTTAATTCAGTTGGTGGCCTTGGAAGAAAGTAATACTATCAGATATAAAAAAAGTTATAGTTAAACCAGCCGTTTTTATTACGCCATTATTTTATTTTAATTGTCTGCACCTTTAAAGCTTACATATATACATACATGTTTTTCAAGACCATGTAGCACATATTATAGACCACGAGGTTAAAATTGCATTAACTCTCAAGTATCTTATTAAAACACAAGAGTACTGTTTTAAAATTCAAATTAAATCAAGTTAAATAACAGTTTGTAGGCTTTCGATTGTGTTGTATTTATATATATATATATATATATATATATATATATATATATATATATATATATATATATATATATATATAACTCAGTAATAATTCTCATGCGTCTTCGTGCGAGAAATGCGAAACAACGGAAAATGAATTTTTTTTTATTTTTTATAATAATATGTAAAAAAAAAAAATAAGAAACATAATATAGGTATATACAATATTATGTACGTATACGCGTCCAAATAACCGAGTGATAAACAAAAACAATTTACAGTTAACGTATATAGTGTTACGAGCGCGAAATAAACACATACTGGCAGAAAGAAACGGATGCTCCAAATGGACTTCCAATTACACAGTGCGACGCATGGAAGAAAAGTGAATTAAGGCGACATAGCATTTGTTATATATTCTAAGGTCGTTCACCTAACGGTCGTTATATATATAATATTTATACTATGGCATACCTATACTTCCACATTCTTTAGAGTGCACGATTTATTTATTTATTTCTATTATTATTATTATTTTTTTATTTATTTTTTGATAGATATTCTATTGCAAAAGTATGTACAGCGTATAGTCGGGGTAATCAACGGTCATAACTAAAAGTATAAGAGATTCTCAGACAATTTTTTTTTCTTGCTCCCCGTAACGAAAATTCGTGACCGACCCTTAATGAAAATGTCTTGGCGCTACACGCACAGAGCCCGCGGTTTCTCCAGGACGACGTTACATACATCTACACCCGCGCGAGTATAAACATAAGCCTATTGTTTTTTACCTATACATCCGCCACGACCACGGTCATTATAACGTGATAAATTATACACTTGGCCGATGCGCGCGGCCGCCAATAATAGTAATGATAATAATAAGAAGATACGTTGACCTCAGTGGAATAGCTTCAAACCAACGGGAATTTCGTGTTAAAAAAAAAAAGAAATTAAATAAATAATCGGACGCGAACGGACAGATTGTCCAGTGGCGTCTGTCGAAGTTCCGTTCGTGTTGCATATTAATAATTATACGTTGTTTCGCTATACGCGCAACTTCCGGTTTGTAGAACATATCTCGCACGTGCAGTCCCTACGCAATATTGGCGCAAGACATTATTATTATTATATTGCGGATACGTGTTCGCGAACGTTATCTTTTGTAATTTTTTACTTACGTATGGAGGCGAAACGATGAAGAGGTTAAAGGAGGCCTTGGCCTTAACGTTATTCATTACATATACATAAATAATATGCACATATACAAGACAAGTCTACCATATTCTGTGAATACTGTACGATACACATACGTAAGCCATTTTTTTAGGTCTTGAAGATGATGGAAGTACACAGACAGTGCCGACTGAATAGGGGTGTTCACTTAGCCTAATTTTGTTCCATCGTAATGATTTTTAAGTATAAAAATATACTCAAAAAATATCTGCAGTGAACATTTTTAGTTTCGTATGATCTTAAAAAAAAATCCAATTTTAAACCTGAAAGTTGTGACCAGTAAAGTATTCATCGCAAACGAAAATCGCAAGAAAATATTTTTTAGAAGAGAGTTATACATTTTTTAAATTTGCGTGGTTAGAAAGTTTTGTTCCAATAAATTTGGAAAGTTAGATCTTTTCTAAGAAATATAGACAATTTAAATCCACTTCTGTGTAATAGCTTTAAAAATTTTAAAAATTTTTCGTATATTATATTCGTAGATTAAGTAAATACTTGACAATATATTATACGGAAATATGATTATGATTGAATCGTATTATTTTTCATAAATTAAAAAAAAGGTAACGTGACTGAAAGAGTATATAAAACGAATCATATCACGTATCATATGGTTAATAACATCCATATTATCAAATATTGGTAAAAAAGATAGTAATGCAGAAGATGAAAGGTATAGTGGATTATAAATTAATGGTTAAATTGAGAAAAAAAAATGTTATCCTCCGTATCGGTTTTTTATTTATAGATTTTTTGACGGCTGAAAACAGTGCGCATATTATTGAATGATGTCATTATATTTTCCCACCGAGATGATGATGAACCGAAAAGAAAATTAACGTGACAATATTTTACCGAAAAAAATATTACATATATTTAATTTTTTTCATTTCGACCATAATACCATTTATAACGATATAATACTATACTATACAAAGAAAATTAAAATCGTTACGGGTCGATATTAACATAACAAATTCGATTTACCCACTTAGGTGATCTGTCAACATTGAACCACACGTTATGCAAATTACGTTATGAATACGCGATAAATCGTATCGTCTACGAGCTGTGACAATAGACAAAAATGGTATTTACACAAAATACTCATATTATATTTTTCATGTCCGAATAGAAACAAAAAAACAAAATAATAAGAATTATCTAGCATATAACCGTGAATTATTTGAGTAAAACTATTGTACATTGCTGCAATAGCGTTCGTGTAACTATTTTATTTTCACTGGTAATAACATAATGTAATAAGTGTATTTAAAAAACGAATAAGCCTCTCATGGGAATATGGGATAATTAAATGGAAGCCTAAAAGAAATGCGAGGGTTGGATACTTTAACAACAAAAATTACTAAAAAAAAAAAAAAATAATAATAATAATAAAACATCAGAGCAAGAGATAAAAAAAATTACTTCGACATCTTTCATAATGTTTTGGGGCGGTTATCCCTATCTTGTCATTATTGTCGGCGTTGTTTGTCTGTTAATGTAACTTACTATAATAACAACAATTGAAACAGATTACGTGTATTGTGGGTGGTACAGAAACCTTTCGGACGATGACATCCTTCAGAAATATTTGAGACCATTTTTAGATCTTTAGATCAAACGGATAGAATAAATGAAAAAAATGTTTTTACATTGGATCTTATAAAATATGGAATTTTATATATATATATATATATATATATATATATATATATGTATTTTGTGTAATGCGGTATTTTTCCTTCAAATCGTAAAAATTACTTTATAAATTTGAATCAAATTAAAGTTTATGTAGTAGTAAACGAAATAACGGTGCTGCGATCACTGAACAGGCCGGGCAACTTGGAAAAACGTAATTTTAATAGTGCTGAGACCACGTTGAACAATTGTTTATCATGTGTCATCTATTTTTAAGCACGATATCCGTGTTTCTCGGACTAAATGTAATAAAAACGGTACACTCTGTCACGGTCAACTAGGCATATTTTTTTATTTTTTAGATCTTGATGACAAATCGATTTTGGTTTATTTTATACAATTGTGTACAAAATAACAAGAACACTGTCCAGTCAAGATTTTTGTAAACAAACTTCTTTACGAAATATTACGTGATATTATGATGGCGCTGTAAAAAGATAACACACAATAATATGGATAAAACTATTATGTATAATAACAAGTTTATTAGCACTATAAGGTCATGCGTGAAATCAAATTTCGGAAGAAAAAAAATGTATAAAGATATCAATTCATTATTGTATTGCGTTCCTTGTTTACGTCCATGTTCATTTCAGAATATTATCGACATCCGATGATCATTACATCATATCGTCCGATATCATCGACAAATAGATTAGTCGAAACACGAGAAGCGTTAACGACCCACGCTTATAATATATATAGTTGCATTTCCTTTTAATTCAATAGCGACGACCAATAGCATATTAATCCTGTTTTATTTCACGGTGTTACGTCAACACGTCCTCATGCATCGGTTTAATTTTTTTAATATATATATATATATTTACACTCATACGGCGTCGTTTGATTATTCAAACAACGTGCCAGCTGATTATTAAGAGACCCATGCACGTTCCCGGCGACGACGCGACGACCGTCGTTTCGAGTAGGTACATCATCCCGCTTATTATATTCATATTGTGTCCGTCAGTATAATATAACTGACCGCATGCTGACTCACCCCGGTGCCTTTTCCGAACGATACCTCAACTCGGTAGACATAGTGTGTTATATGTGCACGTCTGTGCGGTTACCATAATAGGCATATTAATGACTGCGGTACCGCCCGCCCGGTGCATGTATGCATGCATTTATATAGGTACCTCCCGCTCCGATTGTTCCAACGTGTGGACCTGACGGATTTTGACGGTTTAATGTTTTAGTATTCATAAAATATAATAAAATTTTTACGCGGGACAAGCAATAAAATTATAACGATTGATTAATGATAAAATGTTGAATCGTCAGATAAGCGTATCTTTATGATTTTTGATACATAATAATAATCTGTACAGAACAATCGATAGAATATTAATTACACAACAGGAATCTAAATTAAAACCGAAAATCACTATTGATGTTCACCGTATTTCGGAAAATCGAATGTCTAACAATTTGGATTTTCTACTTGAAATAATTCGAGTCGTCAAAAATGTATACTGTGCTTGTATAATTGTGCACATTAAATATCATACGTTAAATGTCATATTATTTTCTTCTTTATAATACACAGTAGTATTATTCTGTCACAATTACGAAACTGTATGCGTTGTATACGTATTTACGATATTCATGAAAGTGCACACATATCGGTAACTATTATAAGAAAATATGTCGTCACGTACAAGTCATGTAATGCACACGCGCTACAGGGACTTAATTAAATGTATGTAGAGGGTCGTGAAAATTAGTCCTTAAGTAAATATAAAATCAATATTCTAAAAGCTTTTCATTATTTTGATTGATAATATTAATAGTACAAAAGCTGAAAAACACGACAATATAAACTAAAAACACACGTTAAAAATCATAGAATCATAAATCTGTGTATACCTCGACTTATCGCAAAATATTATTTTGAATACATATGTATATCGTAAAATATTCGGTTTCACCTACGCACACGATTGTCATTTTAACTCCATCGCTTTATTTCTATAGTAAACTTGTTAAAATATCTTATCATATTGAAATACAACATTTTATACTTACTCGTGCACTTGAGCTCTCGTCTCAGTTCATCAGAGCCTTTGTAACAGTCTTGTTTGCCATCGCATAATCGTGAAAGCTCGTACAGTTGTAAAACCGTAGTTGATTCGTTCACTTGGCAACCAAAGTATCCGTCTTCCAAGTTCAAAAAGAACAATTCTCTTTTTATTCCAAATCCAATTCCGCCTTGAGCATTTACCTATAATCAAAACAATAAAAAATTTAGTACATATATTTTAAATAAATTTATATTATAACACATTGAAATCAATCATATAAATATTATTGCATGATTGTATACAACAGTAAAAAACTACTCTTAAATCAATAACATCTACACCCACTCATATTATATTATAGTTTGATTTTTTACATTTCAACAAAGATATTTATTACGACATCATAAGATTAATTTTCAATTCACTGAATGAATTTATTCAATTAATTAAATAAGTAACCGTACGGAAGGAAATATCTAATTATTCACCTCGCGAACTTGTATTGTGTACAACTCTATTAAAATAATTAACTGTAATAATATAACTGGCTCACTGTTGATGATCATTCTTTAATAAGAGTTATGATTACCGCCTAAAACTATAATATGTCCTACATTTTAAAACAAAAGATACCATGTGGTGTTGTTAGCCCTGAGATTGATTTTATTCGTATCTGTTTTTTGACTTGGTCGTATTTATAAAGTATAATATGGGTGTCAAGTGCACGCGGTTAATTTATTTCAACAGTCAAAAATATAGACCACAAATTATTTAAAAATGTACTCAATAGAAATATTATAGTCTTGGAGATTAAAACAAGTGTCTATTACATTATATTGTTATTCTATTTTGAAATTGGAAAATTTAATGTAAATGATTGAAGCATAATATATAGTCTTATTCTTGTTTAATTTAAACTTCTTGATTGTCTTTTAATTGTGTATGTATGTATATATATATTCTTTGATGCAATTATGTTAGATTATAAATGTTGTGTGGTTTGTTTTGTTTATTATGCCAAATGCCAAAATTGTCAACACCGGACAAACAACGACGGATCTGCAGATGAAAATGTAACGCTCCATCAACGACTGCATGGTTTGTTGGGTTCGTTTAGGTTCACGCAGTAGCCATTATCTAAGTTTATGTCATTATATCGTCTTCGTCTTAACTACAAGGTTATGACTCCCGGGAAACCATCCGAGACTCCTATGCCCTTAACCTTAGGTTTCCACCATGACTATTTTATGTTTTCTGTTTTTTTTTTTTTTTTTTTTTTTTTTTTTTATACTCCCGAATTAAATTCAGGCAAATTACACGCATTTAAATAAATGGTAGTTCTGCGGATTTATACATGAGTACAAACATGAAATAATATATATATATATAAATGTGTGTATATTTATAATGCGTATTTCAGTAATAATGCACATGGATAATGTAATAATTTCAAAATTGATTCTTACCATAGCTTCATGTTGGTATGTATTTTAAGTAGAAGTCAGATTGTACATAATTATTTTTATTCATTTTCAAATAAAGAAAATATAATATTATATAATAATATAACTATATTTAATCGATATTTGGTTTTTTTCTTTTAATCAATTCATGTAAATAAGTATATATTTATAAGTAAATAAATTGTGAAATACCTAAAGGAAATAATATATACCAAATCTAAATCTTCTTTAGTAAGCGAGCGTTCAAGTCACTTTATTTTACTGTGTATAACCTACTGGCGATTATAATAATATAATTATTTTTTAAATGTGGAGATAACAATTAATCAACACTTAATGAATGCACTGTAGACTGCACTGTTAAAAAAATGATCTAAGCAAAAAATAATACATACGTCTTTGGTTGCTTCTGATATAGAAAAAACTTAGGTTCTATTGAATTAAATTACTGAATGGAACTGTAGTAGAGAATTCTAACGATTCGTATTTCAACCGTTATACTAAATTTTTTTTATTCGTTTTACCAGACCACTACAACAGTAGATATAATAAAAAAAGACATCTGCAGCCAATAGTTTTGTCAGATAGTCATGATGGTCGTAGCAATGACCAAGCATACTAGTTGACCGTTTGGGCTATCTAGCAAGAAACATCAAAGAAAAAAATAATTACCGGGAGCACTGGGCTTTGACCGTTAATGCACCAATGAACTAGCTAGGTTACTGTTTTGTATCACATTGTTATTGGTTCCCTAAAAAATGTTCTGCAACCGTATGGTGATGTCAGGATGTTTTTCTATGACAAATATTTCTAATACAAAAATGTTATATGAATGAAATATTTGGAGACTTAAATGTACAGTCATTACCAATACTATGTTTTGCGCCGTCCGTACGATTATTAAGTTTCATATGATTTCACCAGCGTTATTAGGCGTTTTTCTAATCAGCTTTCGTTCGGAAACTTAGGCGGGTTCAATATGATTCTCATGCAACATTACGAAACTATCGTAATGCGCAGGAGGTCATCCGCTTCAGTAAGGCGTGGGTTACCGGAGAAACCGCTAGCTTACCCTTATATGGGAACCCGAGTTGGCCCAAGGACGTAATAATATTATCATTTTGTGTGTTTCGCATACGTACACGATGGCTCACATTATATGAGATTACCTGAATGAACTGTTCGGAGGATATTTAGTAAGCACCCACAAAGACGCCACCATCTTATGTTACATAATTTCAATTTCTGGGTGAATGTCATCTAGTGAAAATGTTACCACCGACGATATTTTTTCTTCTATGCAGACGACACATACGAAGACCGAGAGAGATAGCAAAAAAACATGCATTGTATCATGATCATACCTACAATATATAATATGCTCTAGATTTATATCGTACGTAAGATCAAAATAATAAAACGTAAAATATTCAAGGTTAAAATCCAACCTACGAATCGCAGTTGTGTAATACGGTATACGGTAACAAAAGAAAAGAGAAATTAAGGTAACACATGTGTCGCAAAGACAAATGCGGCATCTTCCTTTTCTCTCTTATTTTTTTTTTTTTTTTTTATATTATTGTTAGCCCGCGGAAAGCTACAATTTGCTTCTGCTCCATTTAGTTGTTGCATTAAAAACAATAATAAAATAATTATCAACAACTATTATGGCTTGTTACGCACGCGATTATGACGCTTGAAAATCAATAAAAAAAACAATTCCCATACGCAAAAGACAGTGGTCTTATGTTTATGTGTAGAAATGTGACCCGTTTCGCCAAGTACGGAAGAGCGAAAGTAAATCCTATCGTCCGTCCTGATTTGGACAGTCCGGAAGATTGGCTTTAATCACTGTTGTATGAATATTTTTTTCTTTTTTCCCTGTTATATGCCAGTTTTTTCTCGCTAATTTGTTACACGGATCAATTCACTAATATATTTATGTTATAGCGGGAAGGACAAATGCGATACGATGAGTACAGTAGATAAAATTGAACGCGCCCTTGATATTGTTCCCCTGATTATTGCACAACAACGTCCACTAGTGGAACTAACATCACTATTGTGCCTAGATGATCTTTAAGTAATTTTCTTTTTCACGTATTAATATTTATATTATCACTATTATTATTAAATATCGATATGCTTCGTGAATATTAAACTCAATGATAATGTGTGGAAAACAACTTTGTTGGTTTTTCTCATAATAATACCACCTGTGTATTCAATAATCAAAGTTCTCAGGTTACAATTAACTTTTTATACAGTGATCCATCACGAGTATTCTGTAATATGGAGTTTTTATACAAATTGAATCTATTTGTTCTTGTATCGCTTATTTTTATCAATAAAGGAAATGCGTTTTTTAATCGATTACTCAGTATATGACATCCCTTATAAAGGATAGATAACATCAAATATAAATGAAACTGTATTTTTTATACATAATTATATATTACGATACTTAGTTTTCTTTGATCTATATAGATACTATTCAAGTTAAGTACTTAATCATTTTTAATAGAAATTAATTCATGATCAAAGATAAAGTGTCCGGCATTTTATAATGATTCAGCACTATTTTTTATTATTATTTTTACTTACTTCTTATTTTAAACGGCGATAAAAATAGCAAATTCTATAAGTTATTGATGTTCTTTAAAAGATTAATTTTTATACATTCAAAATCCTAAAGATTAGAAATAAAATGTATTTCATAAAAATATTTATATTTAATTATAATAGTATAATATTAAATAATAACTTAATAAAAAATGTATGAATATATAGTATATAATAGGTTAATTTTTTTTTTATCTTATTCGAAATAATATACTTATTCGAATGTTATTTTCGATTAAATGGATACATAAAATTGTCTTGAACGTAAAAGAAAAATTTTATAAATAAAATAACTAAATCGTAATATCTATACCAATCTACTTTATAATAAACTTATTATAATATTATAATCAATAGTAACTTTATATGATATATCAGAGTAAAATGTTATTTTTTAATTTATGGTCTTAGTTTTGATTATAATATAAGTTGAATATTTTAATCCATAATACTATGGATACTATGGATTATAATACTATAATAATAATATTATGGTTTAATACTAAGATAATTCCCGGTTATATTAAATAGGCTTAAATTATTTTACGAGTATATATAATTTTAGATTTTCGTTTAAATTTCGGTTTTTACTAAAAACGCACTTGGTTTTCAATATTCTATTACACACGCTCAGTTACTATGGATCTGAGGGTTTTCAGCCGATCAACGCGTTTATATTCATAACCTAAACACTTTCACCGCGGTGATTCATTAATTGAACACACATATAGACGGAAACGAAATCCCCCAATGCGTAGTTTTAAAATGCATATATACGAAGTATAGGTTGGGTCCGACAAAACAATCGGTTATATTATTTTTATTTTTTTAGACATTCAAGTTACTACTATTTACGGTCATTTCAAAATTCTTTACACATATTCCAACGTATACGCGAACACACACTCTTATTTATTAGTTATTATGTATTCTATCACGTATTACGGAATTGTCATTCTCGGACTTCCGTGCAGCATATCGTAACGACGGTCGGATGCACGAAAGGATAATATGATATATCGAATAATATAGGTTGCCTGTGTGCACAAATTACTTGTGTAGTTTTATTATTGTTATTATTGTATTTTGACTTTTTTTAATTTTCCACATATCATTATCATCGTGTCTAGTAATTTATTGGTATATTCGTTGGTAAATTCATATCAGCCTACACACGTTTTGTTTTTGTTTAAAACCGTGAGCCGAATCATGTGGTGGGCGGAAAAACGAAAAAAAAGCTGACCGCACGTCTAATCGAGCAACTCTGCAATGCCTTGCAGAAACCGGTATTTTTACGTCATCGACCTGAGAACGCCGAAGGAAAACTTTAATAGGCTGCACGTTCACCAATAGTGTACATAGCCGATTATTTTACACTCTATTGTTTTGTCTGTTTTAAACTTTGTTATAAAGTAATATAATTTATAAAACCCATTGCTTCTGCAGTGTTTGGTATTTTCTCATACTCGATATTTGCAATACTAATAAAGATATACGACATACACAAAGAACAGGGGAAATGTACGAACCGTATTTACCGTATTTACATATAGTCGTATGCTTTATAATATATTATAAAGTTTATATTGTTTCAATACACATTTAACTGTGTATTTTATTACACTCGAACTCTTTGGAAGAATTATAAATTATCAATTGGACCCAACATATAAATACAATTTTGTAATTAATAAAAAATAATGTTTGTTATTATTGCTACTGCACACGGCATATGCACTTCGCGTAGATCACGAAGATTAGATTATTATCTCTGAAAATTCGCAAAAGAAAAAGAAGAAAACATTTATATATAATAATTTATTATAAACGTCTATTGGATTGCTTCGGGCCGAATGTCGGCTCACTTCCAGTTCACAAGACATAGCTAGCCAATTTGTTGAATACAGGTTCGTCGACCCCATCGGAACGTTCAAAATTATTATTACCGAACAAACATCGGCGTGGTCGTGGACTGTGTAAATACAAACACACATGGATTATTCCACATACATAAAGAAATCATGTGAATAATACCCCTAGAGAAAAATCATAAAAAAACAAAAGGAAAATAACTGAAAACATTAAATTTGATTTGATATATAATGGGACATTAATGATAATGAGTGACAATCCCCTAATACCAAGTATATAAATTATATATGACCAAAAATTAATATATGAGAATAATAGTAACAAATAAATAAATAAATATTATTCGCTGATAGTTAAAGTTTATTATAGTATTTAAAAAATAGTTTTTTTTTTAAAAAATTTTCGATTACGAGAAAATTAGTAAATTGTTAAGAATATCTATATTTAATTATATGTAAGATTATAATACCTAATTCTCAGATGTTTTATTAACTTTAATTTTAAAGGAAGTGTATTTATTTCTTAATGACATTTCGTGTATGAACAATATAGTAATATACAACAATTATATGAAACGTATTAATGTTTTATTTTGTAATGTAAAGTTTCATCACTTCATCACACTTTAGTGGTTATCAGTATCTAATTTTTTCATATGGATCCTAAAATGTATTGAACTCTAGCATTAAACTCCAGCTAAATTATCAAGTGTCTAAATATAATTTATATTCATATCGGCATAGCTAACTTTGCTGTAGGCATTAGGTACTTACTTACTATTGGTTCAGCCGTAAAATTAATTCTAATTTTAATTATGTTAATTAAAATTAATTCTAATTTTCAATTGTAATGATCTTTTTTTTTAAATTTTCTTTTCTTTTCTATGGTCCGCCAGATTTTAAAGTTCTAAAAATTTACCATCTAATTACTTTGAGTTGTACCATGCATATTGACTAATGTATAATTTTTCGAGTAATTGAATACAGATAAAAAATACGAAATATCAACTTTATCCAGATAATGTTAAAAAAAGAAATAAGAGTTTTTATTAGGATTTTGTATACCATAGTGTCATATTAATAAATCTCAACCTATTATTTTAACTATAAAGTGAAAAATAAATGAGTCTACCTAGTATTGTAAGAAGGTATAGTATCTGAATTGAATAATGTTTTTGTTATAACTTTATATGCAAATACAATACACAATGCCGATCTGTAGTTAGTTTTGTATGACGTGAGATATTAGTGAATGTTATATTGTGTTAACATTTTTTTTTTATTTAATTGAAATAAAAACAGAATTTTATCGTTTATTTGAAAATATGTTCTCTAAAAAACTAAAAGATAATTAATTTTATTTATGAAATAAAAAATATTTTAATATAATTAATGAATTAAAAGGTGGCAACAAATATCCTCATTTTTGTTTGATATGTTTATACATAAAAAATAATCTATAATAACTAACTACTAATTATTTCTTATTCTAATTGATTTTTTTTTTAATTGATGTTTAAAAAATTACACATTAGCCAACATGCATGGATAATGTCGATATTAGCCAATTGTTAATTACCCGTAATACATATATATGAAATAATTTACAATATCGACTGCACTAAACGACTCAATTATAACTCACTCTAAATATAGTAATAAACATTTTTTTTTATAATTAAAACATCAACCTTATAGTAAGAATGTAGTCGTACCTATTCAGATTGGTACGTGTAAAACATTTCAGACGCAATGACTTGACTGTAATCGAAAGATGTTTAGTGTCTAAATATCACACCACGAGGAGTGAATATATTTCCGAGGTTGGAACAGTAGTGTGTATATAATTATTATAAATACAACATGAAATGTAAAATTGTTAATTATCACGAAAACCACGGAAACCTATAATAATATAATGATTGCATTTTTAAATTATTTTTCTGTGCCCGTTGTCTACTTATTCATTTCTCCAATTAGTCGAACAAAAATGTTTAAACACGAGTGCACACGCTAACGTTAAAACGAAGAAAAATGATTTATAACGCGCGTGTGCACCCAGCGGTTTCGTTAGTATTTCCGAACACGGCGTTTAGTGTAATTCAATTTAATGAACGAACGATTGTTTCGCCTGGTTCGTCTATCTCGTTAGCATATAATAAAATAATAGTACGCAATAGGAACTCGGCGCGGAAAAAACTTCAGTTGTGCGAAAAGAAAAAAAAAAGATAAAAAATTAAGCAACCGTCTACTGCACCCGACCGGTTCTGAACTTTTGCACCTCCGGCGCTACTGCAATGTATGCATTGTTAATCTATCGGTAGCAGAAGAATCAAAAAAGAAAAAGAATAATAAGCAAGCAAAAAAAAAAAAAATAATAAACAATAATAATAATAATAATAAATAACAGAAGCCCCATGATCACAATGATTTTTTAAACACATCGTGCGAACCGCACAATGGCGCGGGAATGCAGAATCCGAATTACGTCGTCGCATGACTAAATCTATCAACGCTTAACGAGACGCCCGCGGTCGCCGTCGATATAATTTAATATTTCCATTAGAGAACGAATTGGATTTTCGGAACGACGACGGACGAGCATACGAGTAACACGCGCGCGGGGGTGGTGGTTGTGAGCGGGAGTCAGGGGACGACGGGGAAGGAGGAGCGCGACTTCAGGCGTGGATACCACGGCTCGGTGTGTTGACGCGCTGACCGTCGCGGTAATAAATCGCAATCGGCGAAATGTGATACACACAATGGTCTCGTTCGTCGCTATAATAGAACTAATATCGGCGTGTGCACGTCAGTGGTGAGTATACGTGCGCGCGCGCGCGACCAGGCGTTCGTGGTACGTATCATAAGCCGTCGTATTTGTTCTCGATTATAACGCCCGCTCGAACGCGTCGTACGTACCGCGGTCGCGCGCGCGCGGTACAACTACAATGTTATACATAGGTTACCTGCATAGTATACGCGTACGCACACGCAGAACCTACCACCCGTACAATACAACCGGTAACCACGAGCGCACGATTATTACGATACATATATTATTATTATTATTATTATTTACATACTCTCCGATTCCTTTGCGCCGACACTCGAATAATAATTACGTGGTCTCGTATGCGTCTGGTACGCACACACACACACACACACACACATATTGGATACACGGCGCGCATGGTATCCATTGTCTACGAGCCGCTGCAGTGCACTCCCGAGGACCACGTATCTCTGTGTGAGATGGCACTTACCGTACGCGCACGTATATAACGTGTACATAACACGTGCACACACATTGCACTAGCGACCGTTAACTGCGTAAATAACACACATGCTGTGCCGTAAACAGTGCAGGTGCTGTCGTAATAGTAATCCGTTTTGCGTTAAACGTGTTTAACGTAATACGCGCGTATGTCCTCCGCGAAGGTCATCTTTCTAATGGTTCGCTTTGTACTCGTTTTTGGTTTTTTCGAAGAAAAAACAAATGTATATGTATATTTGTTACGATTGTTGCGAACAATTTAGTCTGCTGTAGGCGTCATCAAAATTATTTTCAAATCATCATTAAGTTTTCGTCTGCTGAACTTGGGATTTTAATGATGATTGTGTCAAGTATCGCGAGCTGCAGCAAACTATCAACCTATCACGCGCGTATACTAAAATTCTCGATGAACGCGCGTTACAGTGGATGCGATAATCGCGTCCGTCTGCTCGCACGTCTGCAACCTATTATTTTCTTTGGCTAGTGACCACGTCGGTGACCCCATGAACATAACATTTTCATATTAAACCTTCTCGTTGTTTTCGGTATTCTCGGTAAACTCAAATATTCTAATATGTATTATTAACCATTATTGCATATACGTGTCCGACATTGTATTCGAAGTCTTTTTATACAGCATTCAAATGATTTTATACTTGTTCAAGTGTTCCCCGTCGCTCGAATTATTTTATTACTTTCAAGAGCACATTTGATGCTTCAACTCGTATTATTATATTATGATAAACACGAATACCGAAGCAATAAATCATTACTTAAGGTTAGTGGACTCTTGTTCATTTTTTTTTTTTTGTAACCCAACGACAACAACATAACGGTTTGTACTAATCAAATCCAATAGTTCTACTCGGTAGATTATTCTATATTCAATTATCCTGCTCGGAATCCGTTAAGTCGCTTACACTAATTAGTAATTTGTCACTCCGAATACTGTTCTCCGGAAAATTAAATCACCGAGTGTTACAGCCACACGCGTGTGTATGAATACTTTTTTTTTTATGAATATGTACTACCAGTCAAATATATCAGCGTGTTTAACATAATCCGGTAAATAATAATTCAATAATTTAAATTTAAACTCGTATTTTTTACCGCTTGGTCGACGCATAAAATAAAGTATCAGCAATCCTAAAAAATCTAGTCTGCAGACGCGGTGACGACGGACGGACGTCTCGGTTATGTCTGCAACTGCACGTTTATCGAAGTTCAAATCCACACAGCCCATCATTGGTAAAACACCTCTAACGAAATCTTGAACTTGGTCACAATAATATGGTTTTGTAGTCGTAATAAAATACCCTTGAACTTGACGACCGAATATTGTACCTCGCGATGTAGTAACGCACGACACTTATTGTTTTCACGCCGAATTAATAATCAATTCATTCACGCCTGTTGCACTCTATAAACGCGCGACAACGTCCCGTTTGACGGCAATCGTACTCACGGTTGTTAGACTAGTTAAATTTTTTGGGCGATTCGATGACATACGCAAAAGAAGCGGTCTCTTCGTCTATTTACCTTCGCGATTATTTTGTGCAACCCCGGTGGAGGTTTCACGTAAAATATTCATATGGTTTCGACTCGGCCGCCGCAGCACAGCAATAATATTCAATAACGTGATCACGATTAATATAATTATCTGAGAGCTGCTCTGTTTGATCAAGAGTAAGAGAGAGGGAATTGAAATCACGACTTAAGGGTGAATGACTGCTCGTGCCCCGTGCCCCATGCTCCGGCCAGTGCCAAGTCCGATACTACTTGATATTGTGTAGACGCAGTATGTGCACAACAATTGTAGTGACAACATCTAGTCACAATTAGTTTTAAAAGCCCCGTCGGTGAGTTGTATTGTAGAAGTCGTGAGGAAATAATCGGGAAGAGGAAAAAAAAATCTTATGAAAATAATAATAATAAACAATAATAGTAACAAGTAGCGTAACACGGTAGTATAAAGCAATAAAAGTTGAATACATCATATTAAATGGGTGTTTCCAACTGAATTATTGTAATGAAATAAATAAACATCAAATTAATAATCGTTAAAATATGTATAGAAACTAAAAAAGGATTAGAATCTTCGAAATTTTACTATGTTTAAATTGTTCAAACTTACTGTTTATGCTCTTTGGTATTCGCAGTGGAATATTAACAAAACCATATATCTACACAAGTTCGGATATGCTCAGAAAACGAGTTTTTTTAAATAATATATATATAGTGGTATTCTTGAATGCAATCTAGCGCAATACAACGTAAACCAGTTATTCCTTTCGCTTGTCTGACGATATTCTACATAGAGACTAGCTTTGTATATATGTCTAGTGGGTAGTCTATAAAATATATAAATACATATAATATATCGTAGGTACGAGAATTACTACAAAAAAAATTAACTATCTATTATTATCGACTCAAGTTTATTCCTTTGGCTATTTAATCGTATTTTTATATGATATTGACTATAAAGTTATATACTGTACACTATTCACCAATATTACGTAAGTGAAAATGTACATAATATATATTATTTCCTCAAAATTCAAAAGTGTACACTTTACATTGTTTCTGAACCAATCGAAACGGTTCAAAGTAACAAACTTCAAGTTCATAATTTTCATCATGAACACTTCGATTTTGAATAACTCGTTAAAAATTTGAGATCAATAATTTTGTTAAAAAACTAAACAGTTATTATTTATATATAAAATAATAAATTGTAAGTACTCAATAATTAACACTAGAATTAAAATTGTAGGAAACCTAAGATTTCGTCAGCATTGCGATTATATACTATATATTATAATATAGGTATGTGAAAATCGTATTTTTCAATACATTATAACAATATTGATGGTGATAAATAAAATAATCAAAAAAACAAATTATGCAAATTTCAAATATAAATTATTAATGTTTAGGCGTTGTTGGTGGATCTACCCACGAACTGCAGGTCAGTGAACGAACAGCAAATAGTTTTTTATTATTCTTATTACTTTTAGTCTATGTCATAAAATTACATTTATCCAAAGTAGTTAAAATATACTAAAATATTTTTGTAATCCAAAACCATTGTAAAGTTAAAAAAAAAACGATCAAAACATTTTATGTAGTTATTTGTTTTGTTGATACAATGAAAACCCATGTATATTTGGGTTCAATTATATCATCAAATTTGTATAGTGAATTTAAATAATATTGTTGAGCCATCGCCCTTTTTCTTGAAGGATAAAATTAATTATTAAATGATGAAAACACAGTGTAAAAATGTATGCACAACCTTCCAGTCTATATATCTCAAGAACACTTTTATTAAAATACACATTGTTTGGTTAACGACGAACGTCAAAATACAGGTGATTAACATCGACCTTCGACTGAAATTAAAAATCTTTATTATTAAACTTGTTTTTCATGATTTTTCATCTATAAAATTTTCTATTAAAAATATTTTCTTAAATTTATTTTTTAATTTAAAAAATGCAATATAACTACTCGTATTATTTAATATTTGCTTCCGTAATTATTTCAGTGTATGATTCCAGTAAAATTATATGTTTAGTAAACATTCATTGATCTAAGAAACATGTATAAATATGCAAATAATAAATATATTATTTTCGAAAAAGAATCAATAAATGGTTAAGTTATGAACAGCTAAAAAAAATGTAGTTACCATTTAAGTAAACATAAAATAAAATTTCGTATACCAGTGAATCATTTCTTTTTTTAATGTCCAAACCGGTTTCAATCACTTTAATACAAGCATAATAATAATTTCAATACTTTCCCCCGGTTTCGATACCAATTTGATGATTGAACATTTGATCGAAAATGAAAGTTGAGTGCAAACTCTCTGAATATAAATTAATTGATTTTAGTAATAAAGGTATGCATAATTTTTTAATCAATATTAACTTAATTTAATTATAAGTTCTTTTAAAACTTTCATCTCTTTAAAAAAGGGATAGCTTATGTGTTTCGATTGTCATTGAAAACTTAAATATAATTCTATCAAATATGAGTACTTATCATGCAATGTGTTTAACATTATATTTTTACTTACCAAACTTATCAGTTGCCACAGCCATAGCACTGCAGGCAGGATGGATTTCATTTTTACTGCAAAAAAAAAAAAAAATTAGTGATATCTTAATAACATGACAATAATTTTGCAGGTGCTAATAATAATCAAAACTGTTGATCGGTGATAAAAATGCAACATGGGCAGTATTAACGAATATCGATTATTGAAAGGTTTATCTGATTGCCAATCACTCAACTTAATCAACGCGGTACAATCTTTAAACATACAAAACGTATGTGTCGTGACATGTCATTTTGATAATTACAATTTACTTTCCAATTTTATAATAATTTCAATGTAAGACCAGTTCGTGATTAACGCTTATTGGTAGTTATTGTATACTTTTTTTTTTTTAAATCTGGGCCAATTTTGTGGGAAGGGGAGGTAAGAACAACTGTCATGCCAAATATGAAACACGCCTTCGTATCACCCACGAAATCTTTCACTAGGAACATCATATATCATAGTGTAATTTTTTCACTTTCTATTAACTAGGTACATAAAAAAAATAACAATTGTCCATTTGTTTTAACTGTTCTTAGATGAATATATAATATATTAAACGCATAAGCATATGTAACTGAAACTAAAATGAAACTGTTTATAAGAATTGCAATTGTTATGTAAATCAACGATTTTCATTTTATTATTTTATCTATTGTCGAGAAATTAACTTAAATATTTTTTAATCTATTCACAATATCTATGTTTTTTGATTTACTTGTGAAACAAATATCATTCTAGTAATTATGATCATAATTGTTATTTTATAAATCCCAAAAGACGATTCTAGAAATTTAAAAAAAAATTAACAAGTAATTTAAGTAATTCAAGTAATCTGTACTTAAAATACATACATTTCGAGTCAGTAAATATAATTATTTTTAAAGAAATATTTTCAAAGACTAAAAATAAGTTTTTCGACCACGATTTTTATCTCATTCGTATTCCATTTAAAATTCTTTATTCGATTAAAATGTTTGTTATTTTCACCCCAAACTACCACATTTCTACTCCTTAGGCTATAGGACGGTTTAGATAATAGTTAATCGTTCAGATCCGACATGTTAACATCACCTTATCTGTAATAAGTATACATTATACTTTGTTGTGTTTACGTATCTGTTAGACAAACAATTTAATGGCGATGTATCAATTCAGTTGTAATCACGTATTTGTATAAAGACTTGTGGGCGGATGTCTCCTGTGCGGTTTCAATAATGTCAAAGACCTGCACTCGGATTCACTTCATCAGGTAGGCCGTCGCTACGGGCTACCAGTATAAATGAGTGGAAGTTTTAGAGTGCACTACTGTTGATGGTTACTAACAGTGGTGTCCTTGAACGTTTCTGGTAGTCGAATCTACCAAAAACATTTTTTTTTTTTTATATCTAAGTAATTACCGACGACAATCATCAGGCGACGATATATTTTCTATTGTTCAAAAACTAATAAAAGAAAAAAAAAACCAAGAGTCTTGTCAGTTGGCAGGAAATTGTCGCTTGTTCAATTTTAAGCCAATTGTGGTCACTATCCGATTATTTATTAACATTTTCGTAGATTAATCAGAGTCCTAATCAAAAATACCGTACTTCTGATTTTTTCAAGAAGTAACGTGCAGTTATTATGGCGGTCAAAGACACCATAGATCGAAACACAATACAGTCGAAGAGTTTCGGACGGGGGGAAAAAAACAAATCGTAATTTTTCTTCCATACGTTTTCCGACTCACGGAACTATAAAAGCCAATAAAACCGTTATAGTTTATTAAATTTATTATTTTCGGTCGCCGGAACAAGGATCCATCGCAAGTGCTCTCCGGGACCACCGCTATGGAGGCGCGTGTGCACGGAAGATAAAGTGAACGTTGGTGTTTTAAGATTTATCGTCGGGCCAGTTGTGTATGCACCGCATGCGGTGTGAACTACCGTCGTGAGGATGACAATTGTGTAATGCACAAAGGTCAAAGAAGCCGAGGCGTGGGTGTGCACCACGAGAGCAGGTGGAATAGAGACCCAAATGAAAAAGAAACAGAAAAAAAAAAAAAAAAAGGAAAGAAGAAGAAGAAAACCCGAATACGTGGTGCATCCTTGTGCGCATTGCAGCGCGGTAGTGTTTAGCCGGTTTAATTGGAACACGCCCGTTCGACGTGTAACCGATGCTCGTTCGCCGGGCTTTCGGTGTGTACGCGGGAGCGCGAAACGAACTGGCGGCTCGCACGGGCGCTCGGGTGTGTTGCGTTTATTGTTTTGCCGCTACACCGAGTATCGTTGCGGTGTACGTCGTCACCGGACGACCCTCATAGCGCGCGGCCGCACCAGCAAACGGCGATGGTTCGCGGAACGAGAAAAATTGCGGTTTCCCGCGAGGTCGAGAATCCGGCCGAACGCGCGTAGCACGAGGATCCGATTCCGCACCGTGAACGTGGGGGACGGGTGTAGTGCGCACGGTACAGCGTTGACGACACGTCGAATAATGGTGCACCGATGCGCGGAATATCAGCTACACACCGCTACTATAAATATACTAATGCATGCACACGTATTACGCGCCGTGGGCTAATGACTTGTGTAATGACACTATGTTCTATATTTTTCTATTCGCGAACGACGATGGTGTTAAACGCATGTTTTCCACGCGTTAATTGACGACCGTGTGATTCATCACGGATCCGCGTGTAGAAAGTGCTAACCAAAAACGGTTTTTGTTTTATTTTCTACCTTGCGTTATCCAACCAGGTAGGTATAACCATGACGTGTGTGTGTGAGCGTGTAAGGTTGGAAAGTTTCTTGGGAAGTGTGCGCGTCGGGCGCGGTTTCGTCGCAAGGCCGCGCGAACCAGTTGCGAATTGTATTACTGTGCAGCTAACTGCTGTTCGTCCATTGCATTTTAAAATTTCCGTTTCGGTAACTATACTCCGTAATATCGTCGAATTTAACGCCGTACGCGGTACGCCTGACGTTGGCGTATGCGATTTTATTCTAATCCGGATTAATCTACCACTACTATCAAACAAAATTATATATTAGGTACGTGGTTGTACTCGTTATGCACCGCAAAACGAATCAATGGAAATATGCTTTTCCGTGCATAATGTTCCTTGTATATTAATATATCACCCGACATTGCATTATTTTTCGCGTCTCAAATGTACAAGGACCGGAGTAATGTTTATAACCCAGATGGTGGTAATACGCATTAATTATCATTATTGGTGCGTTGTTCTACTACACTGGCAATATTTCCGTGCACTGGAATCAAACAATTACAGTTTTTACTGATACGATCGACAGTGTATCCTCGACACCCTTCACGTACAGCAACAGTGTTTTTAACTTCTTAAAAATCTATATTCTGAAAACAATGCGTCATGTATACGTTTAAGCTTTCGATTTTTGTAAGAAAAATTATACATTCAATGTCAAATAACTCGGTGGTGATTGTAACTTTTAACAAACAATTAATGATTGCATCATCAGATTCCAAAAAAAAAAAAACATATTTACTAAGGATAACGAGTCAAATATTTATAAAGTGTTTTTCTTTAATTTTTTAATATAATTATTGCATTTTTTTAGTATACAGCAATTTATTGTACTACGAGGAACAATGCATTTAATTTCAAAAGATATTTAATAAATATTCAAGAATTTCAAAAAGTATAAAATGTACCTACAATGCATATTTTGATAGTTATTTTTCAATTAAATTCTCCATAAAACTTATTTATTAGTATAGTATATAAAGTTTATGTGTCAAAATATCAAAAATTTAATTAGTCTTATTTGTAGACCCTAAATTTAATATAAACTATTTTTTCTTTATAATTACATTTTTATTTAGATATACTTCAAACTTGACAAATTTTAATTTCTCTTAATCGCAAACCGGTTCACGGATTTTCGATTCCGATAATCGGAAATCTCCTCTTCTTTCCAACAACAAAATTGGACATCGCCAAATATGGTGCACCATTATTCTAAATCAACTAGAGAAAGTCAAAATATCTTCCAAAATCTTTGTAGAAATACTGAATATATACTGAATATTTGTTTATTAATATATAATTGTTTAAAATCATATGGGATTTAATAATATCTACTATGAATTTGTCTCAAGGAGATCTATAACAGTCGGTATGTATCATGTAGTAGTCATACAAAAACCAACAAATTTAAAAGATAAAATGTTCTTATGGATTATATGATTAAGATCAGATTTGTTTTTAAGTACGTTTAAGTAAATTTAAAAATATGATTTAAATAACGTACATTTAACGTAAGCTATTTGTATATCCGTATTTTGATAGTTTTGCAATGGCTATACGTAACAGACCAATGGATCGTGTAAATGGATATTTCGTGCATCGTTAATCTCGGACACAGCGAAAGTGAACAGAATAGTATCGTTATGATCTCATTTTAATAATAATTTAAAATACTGTTATCGATGTAGCATGTATGCGCTTACAATAAATTTCTTATCATCCTGCCCTATTCATTCAAACATAAAAGATCCATTTTACTCTCCCTTTAATTTAACATTATAGGGTATTTTTTATTTAAAAATGACAAATGTATATGCCAATGGCCATGTAAACATTCGACTTTATCACAGTAATTAGTATGAAATATTTTAAAAACCGTGTCACAATTATGCGTTCAGTCATTAAACCATATTCACATAAAAAATATAATATAAAGTATATTTATACGAACTATGTTTGAATCTAGTAAGTGTTAAAAATAAGTGGTTGACCAGATCAAAAAAGGTCGCCATGACTTGTTTAGAAAAATATTTCACTTTCAAATCTGCTCTCCCACACACTGGTTTTGTTGTTGTTGTCTCTAAACATACGCACGCGTGCACCTTGTTATAGAAAGAAAGTAAAACAGAGCATTGTGCAGCTAAACAATATTATATTTAAGATATATGTTGGCCTTCACCCGATGGGATTCAAATTGTATAACGTAATCCTTATGTCTATAGCACAAAAATGAAAAATAATTAAACACTGCAATCGAATTTTGACATTTTGTTTGTCCATTTGGGGCGAAAGACTAAACGAATTGATATAGGAAACAATACATTTTCTGAAGGCTACGTTGATTATTTGTATTCCATATGTTATTCGATTACTCGAAGTATTACATCTTCACCGAGGTCGTTTATTTGCATAAAATTACATTTCTGTCACAATGGTAGATATTATATGCAAGTTTTACATGCCGCAACACACAAAAACAAAAGAATTGGCATGCCAACTGCTTTACGAATTAAAAACTCTCCAGACGGTAAGTCTGGTAGATATATACTATTGGAATACTAATATTCACTGCCAATGGCCAGGATAAATAACATAATATTATGACGACCTAATCGAAGAATCCTATATGCCTGAAAAAGGACATGATCTCGCATTGCAATCGCTGAAAAACTATCCAAGTTTTTGAGCATTGCATAAAAATACAAGACTGTGGAGAAATTTGTTAGCTCTTCGTGTTTTTATTTCTATTATTCAATCTTTCAGATGGTGTTACAATATATATAAACGCCGTATGTACTTGTACTTTCCTTGTACGGAACTGTTATGAAACATTGTATTATTGCAGAACATACGGCCCGACCGCAGTTTGACGGAACGGCCAAAACAATATTAATCAAAACCTCTCCTGCCCACCCGGTTTGTGGTGCAAATAAATTCGCCCTAAATCACTACGTAGACGGGGGCGGACGTATAAATAAAACGCATTAAAGGTGAAGTGTGAAACATAAAACATAAGTAACACCGATACGATGCTAAACCACAATGATACTATAATATATTATGTGTAACGGTCAATAATAATAGTGGTTGTACCTAAATGTGTATGAGGGGCCCTCATGATTGATAATATCTGATTAGAATTCTGGTCGAGAAAAAAACCGTATGCGAATACATGTTATAAACGATTTTTTTTTTTATTTATACAAATACATGTGGTGCACCTGAAACGACGAACAATCGAAAAAATGGATTACCTACTTATTAATGCAACAAACAAGAGTAAATATTATTCACTTGTAATAACATCATTTTTGTTCTTCTGTATTTATTTCAAGGGCACTTGCTTTCGTAATATTGTTTGACACAAGTTTTGATGTAATTTCCTTTAAATATAATGTAACTCAAAGAATGTATTAAAAATCTATAAAACGGCTTGTATAAATAAATGCTCGAAATTCAACTCCAATAGGAGAACGGTGGGTTTACATAATAATATGACGTACTGACGATTGTTTGGTACAGAATAAAAAATGACAGAGTGTGACCGTGAAAGATGGGACGACTGACCCAACCCTTAAGAACGAACGCGAACAATTGATATTAATATTCAATAGCCTATATGACTTACAAACAATAAACACATGCATCTACATACATACGAGTACATGTAGGCATCATCTATAAGACTACGGTCTTGAAATAACTATTCGAAAAAAAAATATTATATAACTTTTAATTATCTCTACTAATATAATAATGGTTACCGAAGGTCTTTTGATTGATAACTCTCCACCCCAAGAGATTTCGTTGATTATAAGTTTAATGAGAATTCAATTTTCTATAGAGATCGGTATTATATTATACTTATGTATATATAATGAAAATACAATCTCGGATGTCAAGAAAATATTATGTTATTCGAAGTTTTTTTTTTTCACTACTACCGGTCGCGCGCAGTACTTATACACAAAATACGTTTACTGCATTTAAGATGGATAACACGTGTTTTAGAAATAAATTAATAGTGCTCATTACGCTAGTAGATGGAAAAAAGACGATGCGTTATATAGCATTATTTCCGAGATGAGAGGAACCTGTTTAAAACAGAGGAACATAACATAGGGAATACGCACGGGCACGTGCAATATACTCGTATATTATACTTACACCGCTGACGGAATGCGTTCCGTCACACGTATTATAATTTTTATATATATATATATATATACATAAACATATATTTTGTGGCGTCTCGACTGTTGGACGTCATATTACGCGTATTATAATGCACTATATACGAGCATAGGTACACTCCGCATATGAGAAGATTCAAAAGTTTTTTTTTTGACTTATTTTTCTTTTCAATGGTAACGCGAACTGCTGCGGAACAGCGGACCCGGTCGGCTGCAGGTGCGCGACCGAGTGGCGTGGGCGGCGGCGACGGATGGACCGCAGAACGACGGACGTGTCGAGGTATAAGCAGCTACAGGGGACCACCGCGGTGGTTGTGGTGCATGTGTCGGCGGCGTCAACGCGTGCGCGGGTATAATAATGTGTAACGGCGGCGCCGTGACTATGCAAAAATAATCAACGGATTGACACCGCATGAGGGGAAGAAGGAGAAGGGCAAAGTAGCTACAGCATGTGAGCGTGTCCTATGATCCCCTCTCTTTCACGGGCGATTCGGGTTTAGCACAACGTACACGGCACGTCGTCCTTGAGGTGATATAATATTTCGGTCGACATTTTAACGATCGCGTCAAAGTTCGCGGCGTGAAATGAGATTTTTAGCTATACATTTATATGTATATTATTATTTTTTATCACCTATACTGTACACCGTATAGAGTAGGTTATAAATGTTTTATTACGAGCGTATAAATGTTTTTTCGCTCGGTCCGTTCCTGGCCACCTTGGCCTCTGTGTCTCTCTCAAGCAGAACAAAATATATACCTCTTGAACTTAAGGTAATAGTGCTATACGGTAGTTTGAACTCGCATCCAACAAAAGTAATAACAATCATATAAATATTATATATTCAACAAATCATGACCCGTTATGGCATATGAGTTCGTGAGAGAAGTAATTATTATTATTATTATTTTTTTTTTGTGAAGAATAAGTTTATATTTGCGTTTCCTCCACTATAAAATATAACGACATGATTTCGCTTCTATGTATACATTCTTTGATATAATATATACTTTCATGTGAT
This sequence comes from Sipha maydis, assembly GCA_034509805.1. Taxonomy (NCBI): domain Eukaryota; kingdom Metazoa; phylum Arthropoda; class Insecta; order Hemiptera; family Aphididae; genus Sipha; species Sipha maydis. The sequence goes on along the minus strand of JASXSY010001635.1, from coordinate 223,021 downwards.
ATTTACTGTAGTATTGTAAAAACCGTGTAGTAGATATATTTATCTTCTACGATAATATTATTATATTATGTTGCATACGAGTTTGTAAAACTAGCTTTCAATAATAATATAATTTCATTCATTTTTCAATAATAACTTTTTCCGATAGATTATTTTTCAAACCAAATTAAAATAAATTAAAATACTATAAAAATATGTATACGCATCGATAAATTATTTATGAGTAAGAATATATTATATATAATTACATCCACATTAAAATCATATTTTTTAAAAAATAAATTACTTTCGTGTGGGTGATGGTGTTAATCAAATAATTATAAAACTATTGAGTTTCATTTATTGCTGTAAAATAGATCCATAATATAGGTATAAAACATACAATCTACTTTAAACTTTATAATGAATTTAAAGCATTATTAATAGTCCACTTAAGAAATAGTAATCTTGATAGATATATTTAAATATAGTATATTGTATATATTATAATAGGTAAATTTTCAACGCATTTTAAAGTTACTATGGTGATATAAGTATTTATTATTTAACTTATTATACAGGACACGTTTAAATTGAATACGAAAGTTAAAGTAATAATAATTAACAAAACATTAAATAAGTAAAATATGCACTCAAAATCGTCGAGTATTATAAATACATTTTGGACAAATTTATTGAATTGTTAAACCCTATTTCATTTTTTGGGTTGTTTTATTTTGTTAGCAAATTTAATTTATATATGGGCGTATTGGGTTTTCAAAAATGTCAATCGATTTTCGTTCACCCCCCAGAGAGATTCAACAATAATATCAATACCCAGAAAAGACCCTTGGTCAACCTTTATTCTTCGTTTCCTGTGCAATGATATTGCAAAATTCTGCGGCGCATCAGTAAGAATAGTTGTCAGCGTTGCACAAAGAATATTATTGAAATAGTTTGTTAAAATAATAAAATGTTTTTAGCATTAATTATTGGAATTGTTTAACACCATTTCTTGCATTGAAACGAGGAAGAGGTATTCCATAAACGCCTTGTGTGTATACAGTCAATGAAGCGTACATCAAAAACAATTTTCGGGAATATTATATTTTACGCACGTTATAAATTTTTCACTCGTTCATATCCAGTAACGCTTCATTACAAAGTTATTATTGTCTGGCTATGTTTTTAAAACTGTATTCCATTGAGTTATTATTAAAACATAAGTGCTGTCAATGTTATAACTGTTGTTAAAAAAATGTGGTCTAAAATGTAATCGCCTGTTTTGTGGTTAATCCAAGACCCCCTAGTTAACACCTGTCGTACGAGTTTGTGTGTGTAACGAATTGATAACACAATATAATATCAATGTATACTTATTGAAGTGGACGTAAAATAAAATGATCCATAATATTTATATTGTATGTATTATTAATACATGCATTGTATTAAGTAAATATTTATTTCTCTATAAGAAATTAGTTTTATTATTTTATGGTCGTATAGAATAGTTTGAATATTGTTTATTAATTATTATGGTTTTTTAATTTACAATTCAACAAAAAATATTTAACAGTTTTTTATTTTTATGATTAATTTTCCCGAATATTACATTCTTGTCATTAAACAAATAGTTATGTAAATAATTTGCATTTATACAAAATTTAACTGAACTAACGAAGTGTATATTTTGTTATGGTACTACTATGAAAACATCTGATGAAAAATATTTTATCAATTAATGCTATGAATGAAAACTAATGTACCTAATGTAAGATTACACATTGAGTAATATTTATCTTTGGTTTTATATTTTTATTAAAATAAAGTTAAAATTCAAACTTAAGGCAATACATTTATATAAATATATATTTATAAATGTTATAAATTTTTATATAACAGTTAATGCAGAGGCGAAAACCTTCGTTGTATTTTTTCCGTACCCTACGGCAAACATAAGTGTATGGCTAATCCTTCTAGACCGTTTTTACTGTTTTCTTGAATGAAGGACTAAACATGCATAAATTATTTAATTATTTCGATACATTTGACACAACTCGTCCAACTGCTGTTCGGAGTCACGTTTATGTTCAACATAGAGGGCTGCGTGTAGCAAACCGTGACTAAAATGTTTTATCCCGCCATGTAGATATATTTAAAAGAAAAGTTTCCCCCCAAAAAATGACAACACGTTCGTAAAACACGAGATATCAGTCGGAAATAAACTAACAATTTAAAAAAACTATATGACTACAAACGAAAATTAAGACTTTGCATGTACTCATTTTAATGACAATACCGAATGTGTAGGCAAACTTGTCAACTTAATTTATGTAGATGCCGTGTATAATATATCACTTTCGAACCGTGTTTGGATTAGTTTACGTTTTAGAAAGTCATTGGAACAACACTATTAAAAAAAAAAAAAAACTTACACTTTTCTGAGTTTCAATTGATTACGGAGATATTTTTAGAAAAATTATATTAAAAATTATACATTTCAAACGTTTACTTTTATTATTCCTAATAAAATATAAATTAAATACTAAAATAGTCAAAATAGTGTATGGTACAAGTCATTATTACTTCTTAAACGGTTATATTTTATTTAAATGAATTACGTGTACGTATTGTAATAATCTTCAAAAGAGATGTACTTACCGTAATTTGGCATTTCTGTCACGTGTGTTCGATGAACATTATATTTCTATATATCACTCAACACACGAACTCAATTATAAAATTTAAAAATAAAAAAACTGTATTATGTATCACTCTTCTTCGATACACTGCACGATTAGTTTGGAGGGGAAAAAAATTAAAAATAAATTATAAAGTTAATTTGAAAACTATAACTATTCTATCTATACTATCTACTTAATTTTTGTTAGTATATTAAATGTTATGTGTATATATATATGAAAAAAAAAAAACTATGAGTAGCGTAATAAATATCGGAAAAAACCCGATGTTCACTAACGCCGGTAATGTGGATCTCGCGGGTTGTCGTGCAAGACTGAAAAGAACCCGCTGGTAAACAGAGCTGTACGCTACGGCGAGTACCACCTTCGCGTGTGGATGCCCTCCGCCTGTTGCTGTTGTGACGTCATATGTCCACCGGACGCAACCACTGTAACCGAACAGATGGACTTTTCGAAGCCGTACGGAACACGAGCGCGCAAGCGGGTCTTACTTATATATTTTTTCCGCGTTAGTTTTTTTCGAAAAAAATTTAAACTGTTCACGATCGAAAGATAATTTATTCTAATATTATTAACGATGTTTATGTAGTTGTAATTCATTTGTTCAAACTTTTAAATACAAGTCTATTAATAGTATTATGATTTAAATTTTCATAAATTATTTGAAAGAAAAAACGTATTTGGCTAAGAATAAATGTATTTGTTCCGCATATTGGTATTATGGGTTTAATAATAATGTACAAGTTACGGAACAAATTAATTTGACAAATTCTGCTATTTTTGATAGATGTATAAAATATGTTCATGTGAAAATAATATACGTGTCTTAACAATTTTAAATCGTATATAATTTAAAAATACGAATAAATATGTGAGTATTACGGTTATTTATAAATATACATAACACTCATACTGTTAAACAATATTAATTGCAGTTTTTATGTGACATTCCAAAAAATGTACCCAGTTTTATAGAACATTAAGAACCTATACCATTTACATTTATATAAATATATAATTCTGTCCAACATTGTCCCTTAGTTACAACTATAAAAAATTGAACAAATTTCCATTTCTAGACAAATCACCTCACCCGTGGTTTCTCATAACTTCAGGTCAACTTTCTTTTCTAAAACACTCATCATTGATCTTCCAGTTCAATACTGACCTCACACAAACATTTATTTCATTTCTTACTCGATTTATTTTGATTGATTGGAAAACGAATATTTTTATTACACAATTTGTTATTCAATTGTATGAAAGTGTACTACTAAAGCATACTACACCATATGTCAAATCCCATAAAATATTATCTAAAAACCTGTTTTCGACGATTGAAGACATGATATACAAACAAATTAGATTTTAATCAGATGAAAATAATACAAATTATAAAACTATGATCATCAACTGATTTTGTATTATTTCGATCACAAATCATAGTAATTATTAAATATATAATTTATCTAAATAGCTTAAAATCATATTCTGTATACAACTATAAGTAATAACTTTTTAGTGTTGATATGTAATACCTTTTCATTAGTTATTTAAGAAACATTAAGTTAAATATACGTCTTCGTTTTCTTGTTTAATAACATATGAATATTGAAATATGAAAATAAAATACGTTAGTTATACATAAATTATAAAATACTGAAACACGTACTCCTAAACAATAAATTAAGATGTAAAATATTTAAAAAAGACAAAGTGATGATTATTTTTGGTTTCTTTCATTGCGTATTTTAATTTACAATGAACATAAATATGGGAAATTAAAAATATTAATTGTATACATTTGATAATAGTATATTATATAATATTAATTGTTTAATTGTAATTTATTTAAAATTATATTCTAAATGAAAAGTAAAAAAATTTAAAAAATAGGTATGTACAGAAATTATTACTTGTCTTAAAGTTAAAGGCACATTTTATACTTATATTTTTACTGTTATTACTTTGAGCAATAAATTATATTAATCAATAAAAAACTATATATATATATATATATATATATATATATATATATACATCGTTCTATTTGTGACCTTTTTCATGTATTTTATTTAATATATTACATTTTTTAATTATCCAATTATAAGCTTTATTGAGATTGTAAAATAAATATATTTTAGGATCAGCCAATTTTACAAATGTTTTCTTTTTCAATTATTAAAAATTTTTAAATTATAGAAGAGACACTTTTATGATCAAAATATATTTCAAACAACTTTCATTAATATAAAAATTTATATCAAAATATTTTATGAAAATAAGAAATTTAAAATTGTTTTTTGTTAACACAAACCGATTTTTTGGTATATTATCTTTATTTTCATCGAAATATCTGGGTACACCGCTAACCATAATTTAACCTAGTGAATGAAAATATCACATTTTAGATGAATCTCAAATGCATACAGGAAAAATATATTAATTTAGTTGAAAAAGTCGAATTATAAAATTATCTCACGTTTTTAATAAAGTTGGAAATATTTTAATTAGATGAAAATGTGGGTAATCACGCATATATTGATTTGTGAAACATTTTGGCTTTGAATAAGGTTCACCACCCTTGACCTAATGCAAATAAAAAAATAATATATATATATATATATATATATATAAATTTACCAAGTTATTAGCTATTAATTTTTTATTTCACTGAACGTTTTTTAAACGGCTATTAAATTTTAAGAAAAGTATAAAAACATTTTAATGATAAATCAAACTTATACATGAATGAATAATATTATTTTAGTCATAAATAAATTATAAAAAAGAATCAATTAGTAAATGTACCTATATACTAATATATGAACAGAATAATTAATATTACCATTATATTATTTAAATATATATATTAAAATATTATTTTTCGCCTTTGAATAAATTATATTTGTTTGTCAGACTAGAAAAATGAATTGTTGTATCAAATTAATAGAAATTTACGAGAAATAAAGTATTAACACTTATTCACATAAAACTTGAAAAATATTATAAATGTAATAATATTTTTCTACCTATATTGACGCATAGTATGTTTATTTCATTTCTAAAATATCTAACATGAAAAAGAAGATATAATTATAACGTGTGAGAAAGTGCAACTGCATAAGGTATAAACCTTAGACTAATTATATTAAGTACGTAGTATATACAAAGTAAATTATCAAACAATTATTAATAACTATTAGAATATTTAACATTTAAACTCGCACTTTTAAATAAAGTGGTCAGAACCTAAATAATTGACAATTTTGATGAGTGATAACATATTAATGAGGTTCAGTGGAAGTATATAAGATCCTCCAATAATGCCTTGATTGGAAGTCCTATGCACAAAGATTTTTTTATTAGTTGTTTATTTAAATCAATACATGAGGCTTTTTTCAGCCCCAAAAATATTTTCCAAAAAATAAAATATACCATTAACAAAAAAAAAAAATGTAAAAAAATAGTATCTCCTCTGACGTTTTTTATAGTTAGAAAAATCTTTTATTAAAGTAGTCAAAAATATAAAATGTAAGTTATTTATTAATGTAAGATATATAAAATTACTTAGTTTAATATGCATTACGTTTCTATTTACTGTAATCTGTAATTCAATCGTTTGATTTGAGTTGAGCAGCTCGATATAAATGCATTAGTTCTTTAATTTATTTCAAATGCATCGAATGAAATTGAAATACCAATATACAATCTTCCAAATACAATTGTATATACAATACAATGTCAACATATACACTTACGATTGGCTACTAGGAATGTTTTAACCAGACAATATATTCACTTTGTATGTACGTGTAGACGTTTCATTCGTGCGGCATTTCGAACGAACGCTCTTAAATCTCTTCGCTCACACGTTTATTTGCCCTATTATAGTTTTCACTGTTTTAATAGTTTGTTTTTACCTTCACTCTTCTTCCCTTTGTTTCAGTATCTTTTTATACTTATAAACGTTTCTTAGAACTCAGCCGACGACCGACGTATACTACATTAAAGACAATGACCGTTGTCTAGCAGAAATTAACTCCCATTGGCAAATGATGGCTCATTTTTATTACACATGAAGTCATGAATGTTGTGCACGCTACTCAAATGGGTAATTGAGGTAATTCATTCAATTGTGTTTGTGTACCCGTAATAGTAATCACATTATATTTTAGATTTCTTAAATGATTCCAGAAATATGACTTTATCAAATTTAAAAAATACATTGGTGCGATTAACTTAAAAATATTGCAAACGTTTTTTGTAATTATTTCGGGAAATTTTATAAAATAAAAATTTTATTTAAAATTAATCAGATATTATTTAAATGTATAAAAATTGCATATGATTCAATGTTGTGTACAGTTTATTTACCACAGAATAAAATATATAATTGAAATTAAATAATTTGTAAATTTAATTGAACAGTTTAAGTAAAAGTAAATTACATATAAAAAAACTTGAAATTTTTAAATTGTCCACCCACAAAACTCTATATTATAAATAACAACCAATACTTTTTTAAATCATTATTTCTTTACATATCCTACCCACAAACCATTTAAATTACCTGTGAAAGTAGCCGTTATTGATATTGGGATTTGATACTATTAGACTAAAGTGTTTCACAACAAATATTTTATATCAATTATAATTTTATGCTAACGTAATTGAAGTTTAATTTATAAAATATATTTTCAAAATTGTATATTATTATTTATTGTCTTTACATTTTCTATAAATATAAGTTTGAATTTCAAAGTATTCATAGATATTTATAGTAAAAAAAATATATATAATTATTAATTATAAGTATTCAATAAATATGTTATAAGATAAAGTATTAGAAAAAAAATTAATGAATGTTAATTCAATGTCAATATCTTCGGTGAACATATCGATTTCTTACTATCTAATCCAAAATTATTTCTAATGTATTTAGCTATATTATAACTTAAAACTATTTTTTTTCGTTTATAAATTACAATTATATACAAACTATGTTTATAATCGACGTGTAAGAGTGTGCTATCGAGCGTATTAGATATTAGATAGTATCTACTTTAAATAACAATAGATCAAAATGCGTGTCGTAACGGTTCTATGAAGATTATAAAGATTTTGACGAATAAAATCCAATTTGAACACGTCCTTTTTCAAATTTGTGAATTAGTCATATTCTTCAAATATTTATCATAAAGCAGTTTTGTTAGTTTTTTTATATGTATTATTAAAAAGGTAGAAAGAAAAACCATATTTATTAAAATCACGTTATTTAACCGGCATAGAAAACTTACACAACAGCTGCAAACTAAAAAATACTTTTCTAACCAATCCAAAAACAAAAAATGTATCGGGAAGGCTATTGCGTAGGAGTTGCTTTATATTAACCATAATTTTATTTACACTTGGTACCTATAGAATATGTCATATGTTTTCATGACTATTCAACTATAGAATTTATTCTAATTATAATATTAATAATTACTCATGTATTATAAAAAAAAATGAATGGATATATAAACCAGTTGTGTTTAACATGATTTGCCATTAAAAAATAAATAAAAGGAAAAGAAAAATTTGATTGTAATACACGTGTATATGACCATGAAAGACAACCAACCCACATACGATTAAACCCTGCTATGACGTAGTCCATTAGAAATAGTATATTTTGATGAACAGATTATATCCGCATTAATTCAAATTTAATTCACAATAACGCTATTTTATCATTTTCAATCGATACTTGTAGTATCAATGGTGATACCTATCTCATATTTTTCATCGCTGAAATAACTTGCATGCAACAGATGGTACTAATGTGCTATGCAACATGATTATGTATGTGTAAAAATGTACTATTATTAGATACATAAGAAATTAAATAATTTTAAAATTATTATACTCGGTGTAATTAGATTCCTACGAATGAGTAAGAAAAAAATCATAAAATATTACCAACGCCATGTAAACAGCGATAATACATTTCGAATTGCGAACAACAGTTTTGATATAGAACGACCGAGAGATTATATACGTTTTTCGCGTGTAGTTTTCAACATATCATTATTTTCTTGTATAAGTATACACATGTATTTATGGAATAATTATTATTTCGAACGTCAATAAGTATAAATTGTACGATATCGTTGTTGTACACTAGTGTTTAGATGATTTATATAATATATTCTAAAGCAAATTTAATAACTGTTTATATACTATTTGATTAAATTTTCCACGCGTATTGGTCATCATGTGCCGTATACTTAATAGGCACACCGACCGATTGGTATGCTGTATCGTTTGGCAATCCACAGGTCAAGCAACTCGCCACGTAATTTTATATTCCACGCGTACAGATGGTAGAATATTATAACATATTACGATGACTGGTCCACAGAACGTTCATCCGGAGATTCCGGAAAAACACCTATAAAGCATTTTTATTTCCTATGTCAATATCATAAAATGGGTAGGTATAACATTTTACTGCGAGATGAATTGAACGACTGTTACATAGCGATTTTGACGACACTTTCTCATATACTATAAAATAAACAAGTGCCAGCGCATTGCTTTGCAAATAAACTTTCGCGAGAAATCCATCTAATGGTTATGTTACAGAGTTGTACTCAAAGCTCTTGTACTAATTTATTGGAAATATTATAGTTTAATGTACGACTCACGTCAGATATAGTAACTATTAAGTACATTTACTGTTAATACGTACGTGCTTATTGTGAAGTGAATATCCTGAACGTGAACGATTAATCTCAGTTAGTTATCTATTTCGAAGTGTCCATACTTACTATGATTTTCTCATAACGCCCAAACAAATGTTTTTCTTGTTTATGTTTTATATCCATACGTACAAGTTATTAATGGAGACTTTAACGCAAGTAAAAACAAGGTTTCAAAATCGAATAATATACTATACTTACATATCTTTTAATCTATTGTGTGTATTGTTGCATTATAAGGAAGCTTGTAAGTATATATGGTAATTCTACAAAATATATATATAGTACATATCAGACTTGTAATCTTCTCCCCAGAATGATACAATATATACTTTATTATATTTACCATATTGTCGTTTAAAATACCTTCTGTGTTATATTAAAAAATATAAACTGCAAAAATTATAGAAATTATAAATAACTAATATACACTTTTTGCGTGGTTTGAATATATTATTAATCGCACCGGATGATGACATCATAAAAATAATATACCACTAAAGTAGAAAGCTGAAACATTAGAAATTCATGTATTATAGATTTCAATGATTTTATTTTTATAACCTAACTCACTAATACCTTTAAAAATAAAATTAGTTAACACATAGACACAGTATTTTTATTTATTTTTAGATTCTGAACGGAGTGAAGAATGTATTGATTTTACAATGATGTGTGTTTTTTTTTTTTTTTTTGTGTCTGTCGACACGATTTGGGGCAGTAAAAATGCTTCGATTGTCTTATGTAGCAACTTTTCTGAAAGGAAAGTGAATCTATTTGGTACTTTGGGGGGTCAAAAGTTAAAAATTTCCAATATTTTTTAAATGCGACGGGAAAAACCATAAAAAAATTTGGGAAAAAACGGGAGTTTTTACGCAAAACCAGTTTTCGACATAATCAAATTTTTTATTTTGCTATAACTCAAAAACTAATCGATGTAAATACTTGAAATTTTCACCAAATGTTAAGATTAGCGTTTTCTATACACCATTAAATTTTCAAAGTATTTTGACTTTTATTAAGCTATTTATAGACAATTGAAATTTTCAATTTTTTTAAGTATTTTTTTTTTAAATAACGATAAAATTTTTTTGGCTGCCCAGAAAATCTTGAAAATTTAATACAAGGTTTCTTATAAGTTGTTCCTTAACTGATAAAAAAAAATCTAAAATCGTAAGTCACAATTTTTTTTTATAAGTGCTCAAAGTTCCAATTTATGCGAAATATGTAAAAATCACGATAATTTGCAAGTTATTTTGTAGATAAAAATTCATAAAATTTTTTTTGTTCATACTTAAGGTTCAAAATTTTAACACTAGGTTATCTATAAGCTACTCTTCAAAAATCTTTAAAAAAATTTCTACCGGAATTAGAGGAAAAAATTTTATGACTGTTTGAAATTTAAATATTTACGAAATTGCATAAAATAGCGATTTATTGTCAAACGATTTTAAATTTTTTTTTAATTCAAAAAGTATAAGTCGCAGATTTTTGAAATTTCTACCAGCTGTTAAGATTGATATTTCCTTTGTGTCATATTTTTTTCAAAATATTATATTGATTTTTAAGCCACTTATAGGCATTTAAAATATTCGATTTTTATACATTTTTTTTTTATAATCGGTGATAAAAAAAATTTGGCTCGTACAAAATACTTGAAAATTTAATAGAAGATTCCACAGAAGTAGTTCTTAAAGTCATTCAAAAATTATTAAAATCCATATGCACAATTTTTTTTCATAAGCGTTTGAACAGCGAATATTGACAAAAAATTACATGTAAAATATAATATAATGTAGAATGTTCTAGACTGACAAACTATATCGCTGTATGCAACTGCCAACCCATCCTAATTGAAAAATATATTTATCGTTTCAAAATAAAATATACTTTTTAAAATGTTTATAAATAACAATGTATTATATCCTAGACAAACATATGAACTCCGTTCAGAATCGTTATTCGTATACAATGATATCTATCATTGCATTCAAATTTAACAAATCCATTATAATAATGACCTATCCTATAAGCGAGGTGCACTCCACCCCTAACTGTACAGCAGAGCGAGGCCCATCCGGTTCTTTTTTTTTTTTATAATAATGTATTATTACTTAACATGAAATTAGAAATGATTTTTAATTATTAATTTTGTTTATTTTATAAGATCTAATTATTAAAATAATTAAAACGTTGAGTAAAATTATTAGAAAAATAAAAAGTATCAATTTAAAATTAATACATTCCTAACTTTATAAAAAATCATAACATACAAATTTCTGTTTACATTTTTTAATATAGCATGGATGAATTCATATAATATATAGCCTACTAATATTAATTTATATTATATTACCATTGTGAAGCAAACATGAAACAAGTTTTTTTTTCTAAAATACTTGTGGGAATGACGGACTCAAAAAACTCAGTTACTATTTCCTATTACCTATTTAATCTATATACATATATATAACAATCGATGTACATTTTGAATACATTTTATAGCTCAAGATCCACCGTACCGATTTCGATAAAAATTTTAGGGCATATTAAGATTGATATGTAGATGGTTTCTGTGAAGTTTAAAAAGGAAATTGACCAACCCCGGGAGGTGCTCAAACAGGAATTTTGAGATTTACGATAGAAATTTTTGTTTATAAATGGTATGGTTGCTATGGGGGTTATAAGATTTGAAAATAATATTTATTTATTAGTGGTTGCCATTGGTAATATATAAAATTAATATAATAATTATTTGGTGTTTTGTTATATATAAATGAATATTTGTGTGCAGATCTGTGGGAAGAAGATAGGCTAATTTAAAAAGGATTAAATTTAGTTTTTTTTATTCATCGGATTTTAGTACGTTAAGGCTAGGTTAGGATTATGTATTAATTAATTATACTAATCCACCGTATTATGTCAAACTTTGTATAACTTTGATACTTTTTTAGAGTTAAATCATACACTTACGTACAAACAGCACTAAATCCACGATCTACCGCAGGTAGATTGCCTACCTGATAATATACTGCTGCGAATCAGAATTTTTATTCCGGGCAACAGAAAACTTAAGATAAATCTAGAACATCATCCATCGAATATTAAATAACGAGGTGAACAAAGTTTGAGTCATATAGAGTTAGTATATTTAACGAGCAACGAAGTGCACGGGATCAGCTAGTATATTTTAAACATTTTCTACAAATTAAAGAAAATAACTCGATATTAATTTTAATTTTATGTATGTATCTACATATTAAATTCGTAATGCAAATATATCTTCTATTCAAAAACTCAGTCCTATTCATTCCAGAAGCACTTGGCGGGTCGGTGGCATCTTTGAAAGATCCAATGCTAATAAAATGTCCGGTTTTGTCTCAGCATTTTAATGTCTCAATTAAATATATAACTTGTTTATTTGTATATTATATAAGGTTTAAAAATCACAAGTAAATTATCATAAATAAATTTAATAAAGTGTTAAATTATTAATACATATTAGATATAAAACATTTTAACACGAAAAAAAAAGTCGACGATTTGAATAATAATTCCAAAACTGGTCAATAATCCTTTTAGTGTAAAACTTACTTAGGAAATATTATTTAAATTTAAATCACTTATATCTGTTGAATTATCTGTTAATATTATCCATGAATTCGTTACATGTAATATTATTATAACCCACGGATATTGAAATGAATCGGAAAATTGTCTCGCAACATAAATAAATTTGTAATTATACTTAATAACGAATAATTATAGATAAAATTATATTATGACGTAAGGCTTTCAAATGTTTTGAAGGCTATTAATAATTTTCCGTATTCTTATAATTCCAAAATACATAAATGTACGGCTTATTAAAATTTATAAAACTACAAGTATTATAATAATAATTAAAATAGCTATTAAACTCGTGTTCGTTTTATCATTATATTTGAGGATGTAATAATTTATACATTTAAACAATTATCTATTCTTATAATTTAGTCATAATATAACTGTCCAATACACTAGGTACTTAAATAATGATAAATGTATTTTATTAATAAAAAAAAAATATTTTATTATCTCGTTTAAACATCAATAAAGAATACCTTACTAATATCACTACCTGAACAATTTTCTACCTTCAACACAAAGAAACTGTTTTATGCGAACCTTAATTTTTGTGTTAACTATATTATGTCAATATTACAAGTACATTACGTCAATATATTTTAAAGTAAAAAATAAATATAGATGGTTATTAATAAAATCAAGGTATATTTATTTATTTTTAATAATTTTTTTTTTTATTTTATATATAGGTATTAAATTACTCGTAACTATTAAACAAATATTTATGTTAAACATTTCAATGGAATTATCTTCTTCTTGCCAGACTCAGGACAAAATTATTGAGGTCTTCCGCTGCTTCTACAATTTCTCTTCACTGATTCCTATCCGATGCCAAAATATACGTAAAATCTATTATACAATAGAAGTATGCTCATAACCAGGGCTTGAAACTTATAGCACTTAAAATCATTAAAATAAGCGCTTTAAAAATCATTTAAAAACATCATTATAAGAACTCAAATAAGCATTTAAAAAACTTAAATTTAAACAAAAATTTTTAGTTAAAAAAAAAAAAAAAAATGATTTAAATAGGAAAACAAACAAAAAAGTACATATTTTTTTTAAATTAACACGATAAAGTACTAGACATATTTTGAAACTGTGTTGAATATAAAATTAAAGATTACAAAAAATATTAAAACAAAAAAATTTAGTCCATCTTATAATTTTTTAATAAATAAATAAATCCTAATATTATAAAAAAGTTTAACTTTAATTTTCGAGACATTTTGTTCTATTTTTTATGGACTTCCCAAGGCATTTTGTGAAAAATATAATATTAACGATATTTATAAATAGTTAAAAAATCTGGGGTTTGTCAGTGGCCTACGTCATCGTTTATAATTAAGCAAAGATATGCAAAAAAAAGCAAAAATAATCAGAAAAACAGAGAATAAGTATTTTTTTTTAAATCGTCGAAAAAAGCATAAAAAATATACTTTCAAATTTCATAATTGAACGTGTTATAACATATCACACACATCAGGGGCGTATACAAGGGGGGGCGATAGGGGCGATCGCCCCCCCCCTGGGCATTGTTGAATGTATTTACAATAATTAATGTTATGGGTTATGAAAGTGGGTAAAAATTAGAAGTTTAAGCAAGCGAAACGATCGAAAAATTTTGATCCGCCAATTTATTTATAATCTGTACACTGTCGTTTATGTACAAATTTTTTTATAAGAACCTATGATTCGAGTTCAAATTTTGCCCTCCCCCCCTGGAAGAAGAGCTGAATACGCCCCTGACACACATCCATAACTCTCTGCTATATTTTATGCCAAACAATAAAAATAAGCAAATGCTATAAGTCCCGAGCATTGCTCATTAGTAACATAATTATAAACTGACGATGACTCTAATGTTTTTTTTTTTTTTTATATCGCTTGTTGATGAATTTTTGGCTTAATAAGTTAATTGATCCAGCATTATTACTTTATCACCATATGCATTGAAAAATATGTATCTTGTGTTAATGAAATAACACGTAATGATACCCACTGATACATGCAACTGTTGGTTATTTTTTTTTTTTACATTAGTGCACAATCACATCATAAAGTCTTTTATACTAGATTTTAAATTAAACTACAATAGTCAACTTCGAGTAACCTATCATTAGATAAAAGTGTTTCTTCAAACCTATTTATATAGAGTCTGTAGCATGATGGTCGGTGATCGTTAAGTATAGAATTAATATAGTGGACGAAAGAATACAAGTTATTATTTCCATTTTGTAATACGCTGGATTGAATTGATTCGATTTCGTACAAATATATTAATGTATACAAGTAGATGTGAACCTGTTATATACAGTTACATGGCAAAAGCGTTTTATATTATTATTATTATTTTTATTATTATTATTATTATTATTATTATTATTATTATTATTATTATTATTATTATTTATTATTATTATTATCCATATATTATTCATTTGTTATCATAGAACAGTTTAATATATAATATACACACACATTGAATATTCTAGAATCGTAAGTCATAAAACTTTTGCACCATAGTGAATTTTAAAATAATTTCAATCGACATTGAAAAAGTAACGTTAGATTAAAACAAGACATATTATTTGTATTCATACATTTTATTCAGACTTATTGTTCAAGATTTTTCCCCCTTGAGTATTATACTAACATTGTTAAATAATCAGTGAAATTGGTATTTTCTCAAGATACATAATTATGCACTAATATTATACTGGTTTTGATTAAGAACTTTTTACTTAAAAAATTTTAAATAAGAATGAAAAGTTTTACCAACAATAGTATACGGAAATATTATGACTTTTTGAGTCTCTAATGAATATTTTTCTACACTACACTGATATCCCCTTCTTGGATGTATAATTATAATAACATTACTGTGCACGTTCAAAGATACAGTTAGACATATGCTTAAAATAATTAATTAACATTATTTTATTTTTAATAGTAGCCATTTACTAACTGTTAATTTTATTCTTTAAAGATCGGATAACATTGCAATTAATTCATATAAAAGTATTTCACAAGACTAAATAAACAAATTTATTGGTTGTTTGTTGGTCATGGTTGAAACATTTTCAACATTTGTTGGACAGCAAGTTTTTTTTACAAATATTTTAAAGTGTACTACAAACTTTATGCCAGTGGCACAGCTCTCCAAATGGGTCCAAAAACATTAAATTAACTTTTAGTTAGATTGATAAACACTTTTCAAACACCCCAACATGTTTTAGATTGTAGTATTTTTTTGCGAATTGTTAATCGTACTGTTAAAACTTCATAAGTTTAGTGAAAACTGATAAGATATAAAAATGTATCACTAGTATCGATATACTACATGTATCTATATATCGTTTTTTTGGGTTGACGAGCTTTATAGAATATAAATCTTTAAATGCAATTGGACACATTGTAGCATATGTGAGACGTACTATTTGAACTTTATTAAAAAAAATTTTAAAAAATTATTTAGAATATTTTAGTGGATAAAAATTATGTAAGTTTTAATAACTGTCTATAGATATAAACAAATATCTTAATTCACATATTTTCTATTTAATTATAGCTCAATAAAAAAGAGTTGTAAAAAAAGAAAAATCATGGAATAACGTAATTTCCACCAGTCCAATATAAGTACCTATAAAGTACATAATGAGAAATTGAAAATACAACAATATTATTTTCAGCTCATTCAAATTATTGAAAATCAACCATTGACATAAGTTCAAAGCAAAATTCGAATAGTAAACACCCATTAAAACATATTCTTATGAAACTTCAAAAAAAAAATAATCGTGTTGACAAGATTGTCAAACAACTAACACATATCTTATACCAAGTGCATACACTTCACATCATTAAGTGAACATTGAAAATATTAAATTATTTAAAAAGCTTTAACGATTTTTTAATAATTAATTGTACAATTGTATCTCATTTATAAGATAAACTTATTTAAATCAATACTATATTATTATTTATTTAGTATGTAATAGATAGTTAACAATAAACAAGTAATAGCTATTACTTCTATATTAACAATTTGAACCAAATATTCATAACAATAACAATATTAAAATAAGTGTTGATCATTAGTCAACATACTAAAGTGTTACATAATAACTAACTTATTAGTAATTATGAAACTTGAATAATGGTATAAGATATTGTAATAACTATGAAAATGTATCATTTACTTTATAAATTTTTAGTAGTCTCAAACAACGCTAATGCCTAATGACATATTAAAATAATAATTTAAAATAAATCTTAAAGAAATGCAGTATTTCAATGTAAATTTGTAGTCAACCTTTAGTGTTCCAAACCCTTAAAATTCAGCAGTAAACTAGTAATACTTAATACATTATTTTAAAAATATTATTCATAATCAAATATTATTTTACATAATTTTATTGTTTTAGTAACAAATAATTATAACTATATTAATCGATTGAAAAAAAAAATAAAGGTTATGATATATATTCTATTGTATGTACAAAAATCATTGAACTTATAATTTATTTATTTTTTTCTTAATCCATTAAAAGCAGAACCAAAAAACAAAAAAAGACAATACATTTAAATATTATAGTAACATCATATTTAGAATAATTATAATAATTTCAATATTCAATATAATAAAATTATATAGTTATTGATTTTTTCTATTGATAATTCTTATATCATAAAGTTTATAATTTTTATAAAGTTAATACAAACGTTAAATGACATTGTACGTAGGTACCACAAAATTTACGCTTGGAAAGTGAAAATCATTGGTCGATCGTCAATTTAGTAATGAGCTCACGTTTCAATTCTATGATTGTGCTAACAAAGGGTGGGGCATGTAATAGAATATTCATGGTCGTATACAAAAAATAAAATAATAATACTTCTTGTGATTTTTGGATATTATTGGTATTGTAAAATCTCAGTGGTTATAATATTATTTTCACACACACACAGGTTTATTTATATTTTTTATATCAGACTTGTATCAAATTATACATGCACACACACGTCTTACACAAGGTAATTCATCGGTAATGTAAGCAATTATGAGACCATCGGTTATTTTAGAACATTATAATGAAATTTAATAATTTTTATAACAAATTATAAAAAACTATGAATAATTATTTCAAGTAGTTCATCACTGTATACTTTTTCAGTGATTATAATTTAATTTCCAAACGGTTAAAAGAATTTTTATTCTAAACTCTAAGAAATGATATTTTTCTGTAAAAAAAATAGTTGTAACAAAATAAGATACATGACATTGAATATCGTACTAAATCAATCCGAGTCTATCTTGTTACAAATGATTTCCATTTGGATAAAAATCATACTTTCCGCTAATATATACATAACTTATATCCCATGCAGGGATATTGGTTATACGGAGTACAAAACATACCCTGAACCATGCATCACGGAAACCCGTTATTGATGATTTTGAAACTTGGATACAAGTATTTAGTATTATAGAAACTTGCACAAACGATACACTTAATTGATGTGCCAAAATTATTCGCTAATAAATCTTCATAAGTCTCATTGATAATTTTTATTTTTAATTTTTTTAAAACTTGTGCAATTTCATACTTTGTTTGATTTAAATACCGATCTATTTAACTATCTGAATATAGAAAAATCATAAATGTAAACAAATGTTCATAAAATAACCCACCAGCTAAATGTAATTAAAATTATAGCTCGCTTCCAAAATAAATTGAGCAACCGTGTTGTATATCATTATGTTACAAAGGATACTCTCTAGTTATGACGGTGTAAAAAATGTGTTCAGGAACGCATTACGTAATTTTATGACGAAAGCTGATTTTAAAAATATTATTTATAAGTTCTTGGCATGAACAAAAACGACTAGATACCTACTTGAACCATAATGTATTTTCTCATATTTCCTAAATTGAATTTACTTATTTAATTGAGCTTAGCAAAATCCGTCTCACCCCCAGGACAAGATAAATAGAATGATTCATGTGAACATGTGTTTTCCGTTCGACTACATAGTGGAAATAATGATAGGTACACCTGTGTTCTCCCCACGCGCGTGCATTCGTGTCCGGCAAAGGTCGATAGATTATTTTATTTCATTTTTATTTTTAGCGAGGGCGATGAACGGGTGAATCACACAATACTGAAGCAGTTCTTCCATATAGAGTTCTCTGTTTAGGAAGATCCATGCACTTGCAAACTGGTTCACCCACCGACACTAGCACAATAATGACCAATAAATATTATATAACATTTTATTTTTTATTATTATTATATTTTTAATGTTACGTGTGGGCCTGCATACGTTGTGTGTAGTATAAAATTATGAATCTGATTAATTGAACCTTTGTCTCTTGAATCCCACAAGGTCTATAACTTCAATTACAGCTAAGTATTCGCATATTGAAGCACTGTGAAATTCGATGAAAAATCGTCACAAATATATCACTTGATTCATCATACATTTAAAACTCCCAATGTTTAACTTGAAAATTATTTTTACATACTTATGAAGTAAGGAAATATTGAAGAAAAAAATAAATAGTTTTAAAAACATTTAATAAAATATATTAAAAGAATGAATCATTTCGTGAAAAAAAATAACACGTTATTACCAGTCCATAATACTTCTATTTATTCAATTCCATAAAAGGCAAAATTCTTCTAGAAACCTGAATTCAAGAATATTGAAAAATTCTTTATCGATCATCGATCGGTTGTGATATTAATATTTACACATAGATCCAACCTTGAATACAAAATTCATTTTTCCAGCTATTATGATGAGAGTAAAGACAGTGTTTATATGTTTTTATTTTACGTTTAGCATGAAAAAAAAGACGAGATTTCAAATTTCTATAACTTAGTTGCATTCTTGAAACTAAAACTAACCTTACATTGCATGTAAATTGCATAATGTATAATCCTATGAGTATATTGACGCAATATTTACTCTTGTTTGTGTAGCATCCTGTATGTAATGATGTACAAAATAATTTAGGTTCTTATCCTACTCAGGTTTTCGAATAGCGGGATTTGATAAGGTCTTTGTTTTCAAACGAATTGGTCAATTGGTGAAAATATGTTATTACTTTACATAGTTTCGTAGTATTAACAGTTACAAATTGTATTTTATTAGGCATTTTAATATTTCACTACGTGGGAACAAAGTTTAATAAATATTTGGATCTTAACGTAACATGAGCGGAAATTAAAATATGTTCCGTTATATGCTCCGGTTATAACTGTTTTAATGATATTTTATTACTTAAACATTAAAAATGGCCACAATGTTTTTGTTTATGCTATCATTAAGTATTGTATAAAGTTCGAAAATAATGTTTTAATTAAGTTAAATTGAAACTCTTTTTTTTTTCATTTCATTATTATATTTATTTAATTTTACCTTATATATTATAATAACCTATGAAATTTTCTATTATAATTAGTGAAGATTGAATTTAATGAACCATAACATTTTATTTATGAAATATAGCCTGGTAAATTACTTTTTTCCTATTGATTTATCAGTAACTTAAATATACTATTTAGTAAGTTAACTAAATTTTATTATTAAATAAATAATCGTTCGATTTATTTTAGAATGTTTAAAATTTAGTATAGAAATAATGTTATTTAAGTTTTAAACTTTCTCAATCGAATGCATGTACAAATATCTAATACGAGTATATTCATGCAGTGATACAATTGGCATAGTCCCCTTGTACAAAATTAAAAACTCCGTTTTATTTTCTCGTATTATAATATAATATAAGGTAGGTGTATCAGTAGTTATAAGGTGTCTTTTATAACTAAATCATTTATAATTTGAATTTAAAAATATGCCATGGTTTAAGTATAACTATTACATGTATGCTTGTCAACTTGTTATATGAGTATTGATAATGAAATCATAAAAACAGGTACATATTAGAATAATTGAGTGTTGTCAATTAAGGTCTATTATTTCTATATATGTTTTTTTTTTTTATTTTAAGTGTATCTAATAACTTAATGCTTGATTTCATATATTTTTTTATTTAAACTATCGCTTGATTTCCAAACAATTTCTCAAATATAACTATTTATGTCATATTTTTCGTTCACTTATTCATTTGTTATGTGGTTCAAATATACACCATATTAATAATTTAAAAAGAAAGACATGTGTATTTACTCAACGTTATAAATTTCACGTTCTTAGTTTAAAAAATTGAAGTTATAACCAACCGTTGTTGGTTACATATTCTTTGCTAGAGTACATAGATTATACGATCAATTATTAAAAACGCAAGCGTATGTATCCTATGGTAATAAGTTTTCCTTGAAAATAACAGATCCCAATAAATAAATTATAACTTATTTTGTTCGCTACAATAGTTACCATTTTGACAGCACAAATATAATAATGCTTAAATAAATTATCCATTAAAGCCAAATCGTTTATACCGTTTGAATTCATCGTAAGTTATACGTTTGACGGAGTTTATCGCAGTAATCCTTTTGAACGTAATAGCAGTATTCCGGTTTCGTTTGTGTGTACAACTATAGGCTATAATTCACCCACGCATTTTTACGTTGCGATAGTTATAACGCGGCGCTGCCATATGAGCATTAAGTAATAATTCTGAAATTCTAAAAAACCGACTTAAGGTTTTAACCTTAGCAACCATGGCAATAAATATTCCTGAAATAAAAACGGTTTCCGAATCCATTGTACTACATATATTGTTGATGCTGGATCACGTATAAGGGTGTCACTGCTTACTAACACATTCCCAAGGTGCATAATATGTATTGGTACGTACTGCACAAAAACACACGCACACGAACATGCATTATAGTATTACCTATGTACAGGAAACAGATAACAGTGGTACGTGCGGAATACCAAATGCATAATATAATGGTGGAGTTTTATGAATCAATAGAAAACCAATAATCATGTACATCCATACAAATATATATTTTTATCATATTTACAGATTTATTATAATGGTCATTATGTATTGATTGAAAAATATTCAAACAGATAGGTTGGCCGTTGTAAAGACGAGTTCTGAGTAATTTTAATTTGTTCTACACAAACAGATTTATGATTTGGTAAACAATGTACAGACGTCCGAACAACAAAAAAAAAAACCACCACAACGTTGGAATAAACTGCTCGTAAGGCAAACAGATATGCATCCAAGGTTTATTTGAACAGCGTAATAATCTGAGGTTTAAGTATACGTCCACATAAAATATCCATTTCTACATTTGAACAAGGAAACCGTGTTGACATGTGTATACGTTTCACAGACTTCCGACGATAATAAGTTAAACAACCCTTAAAGATTATTTTTTATCAATATTTTAACTACACTTTGAAATAGTGAGAGAGTTGTAAAACTTAATTTTTATAACTTGACGAAAAATAAATATGACTACACCAAGTACATATCACATATTATGTCCATTAAATTAATGGCTAATAAACAAACTACAAGTGATTAAAAAAGTTTTCATTTAAATGGTATGATTTTTACATCTTGTAAATGGTAAAAAAAACTTCATGGACAAATTATTTGAATAAATTCAATAATTAAAATAATTAAAATAATGGCTAAGTTAATGAAATCTTATTTCAACATTTTAAATTATGTATAATTTATGCAGAAATAAATACTACAATATAAAATGATGTACGATTACTACAACTAGTCATTCAAAACTCAAATAAAATTATGTTTTAAATGCGAGTGAGGATTAATTTTTCATTATAATTGAGCATAATCGACTTAAAATGATTTCATTAACAGAGAAAAACAATCACATTTAAAACTTCAGTGAAAAGTAAATTGTATATTTGACCTTGGTAGAACAAGCTCGTTTACTAATGGAACAATTCAATGTCTATAAGCTGCATTTTATTGATAAAAAAAAGACTTCCAGTAATAGTTTAGGAGCTCTATGTCCCAAGAATATAATAAAACAAAAAGTTGAGTCGTATGAACAATAGAAGAAAACTGGCATCATTTCCAACATTCTTGTAAATTGTATAGTGAAATTTAATAAAAATATAGTATCGGTCGTTGGAAGAAAATATAATTCTATGAACGATATAATATATAGTGTGCAGGTGATCGCTGCAAACCAGATTTCCATTGTGGTACTTTTGCACAATGTATAACATTTATTTGCACAAGAACATTATATAATCGAGTATATATCTGCATTGATGTCGAATCAAAAAAAAGTCACCCTATAAAAGACATGTACAGCATAGAATTATGGTTTCTGTCTATTTTCAATATCATAAATTACTTCAAATAATTTATTATGGGATTATAATAACATTTACTTTAAAAATAATTGTTTTAGAGTTTTTTAGTTTTAATATCAATATAGTTATATTAGTATTATAAAAAAAAAGTCAAGGACAATACAGATTTTGATAAAACGTATCATCATTTATTATCTTTTTAATAATACATAAATAGTTTACATTAAACATACATGTTAATTACATTAAATTTAGGATACATTCATTTTTAATTGAATGGAAGATTTTATAAGCTTTTATAATAAAATCATCAACATTTGAAAAACTTCAAACAAATTTAAATCAAGATTAGGTCACAAAAAAATTTGAAATACGATAGTGTTGACATTCGAGTTCCAGATACCATTACAAATTACATTCCCTTATTACTGAAATTGGATTTATTTTATTAATGAACTATAATAATATTAATATAACAACTAGTAGGTATATTATAAATTAACGACTAATTGACTTATGAAAGGAAAAATAATTATTCAAAAAACTTATCGCAATGATTTGAATTTCATAAAATAATAAGTTAAAAACTTTTGATTATGAGCATATAATTTATGAACCATTATTTTCAATAAGAAAAAATTAATAATTTTTTATTACATAATGTAATACAATGTTTATACTTGGTTCATTTCACGTACTGTGTTATGTTGCATTAAAATATGATTATATTTAAAATTAGATATGTGTAACATATATAATGTTCTTTCTTTCGTTGTTTTAGGTTGCAATATTGTAAACCTCAAAATCGATAATAAACTGTAACAATTGATAAACAATGATCAAATATTTCCATACTCCAGAATAACATTGTTATAATACTTACATAGATTAATCCTGTATGAATAAGTACGAATAAAATAAGTAAAGATATTTATAAAACTCCTCTTTTCACAGTTAACCAAATTCATTGTAATGTTCTACACTACAATATGTGGACGAATAATAAAAATCATTAAATCAACAGACTACGTCCCAATTATTAATATAAACTTTCACTCACGACTAGAACAACTGTCAACCTAAGTGATACATTAGAATATCAATTGAAAACAAAAAATTGTATGTTATGTAATCATCAATATTATAATTACAAGGTTAAGTAGTTAAAATTTTAGTTTTGCATACTCATAGTAAAATTTTAAGTGCATTGTTAATGACAAACATAACTGTGTAGGATATCTTGTTTCGAATAAAGTATTTCATTTGAAAAAGGAATACTCTCCATCTGTATATAATTCACTCATTTTTCCATTAGATCATTATTCCGTTTTTAATTTGAGTACATGTACTCGTATTGTTACAATTGAGTTTAATTTTTTTATTGTAAACAATTATTTTAAATAAAAATAAAAATATATTAAAACATATGAATGATTCAAAATATAACTTAGAATCTTTGATTAATTTCTAAATTGTATAATTCGTAAGCAAATGTTAGTTCATATTTGATAATTTGGATTAACATTGATATATTATTATTAATAACATTTCCTATATCATAAAATTACTATTCAATACATAACATTTTGTTTTATTTTAATAGATTCTTACTTCTTAATAAACATAATGATATTTCTAGAATTGTTTTATTTTAACGGTTTCATTTGGTTAATAATTTATTATAGTAACTTTATGTATATTTATTGTTCATGTCTTGCTTTTTTCAATAAACATTACAGTAAAATATTTATAAAATAAATTAGATGGTCAATTCAAGTTATGTCTATTTATTTAGATATTTGTTCTTATGTATAATATTTATTTATATTTTGAGTGCTTCAGGAACTCACGGATTTTGGCCGCGAATTGGATAATTGTGACAATAATATCTAATTATAAAAATAAGTAGTTAAAATGAATTGAAAAAGTACTCATATATTTTTCTCAATTTCGACGAACATTTATACCCGAATCAGTAGGGCTAGGATTTGTATGCAACAGCATGTTTTTTTTTTTATTTAAATTAAGTTTAAGTAAGTTATACTCATAATTTATATTGTTTTGATCAAATAAATGACTACTTAAATGCATAAAATTAAATTTTATCTTACAACTTGTATACAATATGAAAATTTGAGTATATGAACAAAAATTATTATAAATATATTACTGCCAATTATGAATAAAATACTGTGTCTATGATAATTTTAATAAAAGACAAATTATATAATGTTCAAATATGATTAATAATAATATTAATTATAAATACTATATGTTTTAAAATTAAAATCAGTTATTTACCCAAGTGTATTATATTAGTATTATTTGGAAATGGAGTAGTTGTTATGTCATTAAAGGACACAGATAATTTTGTTTATGTAGTTTATAAGTAATTTCTAAGAAAGATTGATAAGTCCAGTACTCAACTATTATTGTTTCAACTGATTTCTAAAAAAAAATATTTCTGCATTAATGTGGTATTAGTATGTATATACGCAAAATTATAACGTATATAATTCCAAATTATGAAACAGAAAGAGGTTGGTCTGAATCAAGGCCGTATATGAGGAGGGTTTTAGGAGTTCAACCCCCCCCCTCCCCCGAAATATTTTACAATTAATCAATTAAATTTATATAAGTATCTTAATTATAATAATTTACCATGTGACCATTTGGGTACCTAATAATATAATAGCTATGTTTGATGGCAATTTCTATAATATAGGTAATATAATAATATAATATTATTATATTAAATTAATAACTGTATATAATATAAATTTACTTTAAAATAATTATAATGCATTTTTAATTTTAACAAATTAAAATGTCATTTTTTTTTAAATAAGTGTTTTTTTAATTACTTAAATGAAAATATTATTTGATTTAAACCGTAATAAATCGTATTCAAGTTTTTATAAACCGAAAATGCATTATTTTGAGCACACGCGTTTATTGCACCTACCGAGAAACACGTTCTAAGTGACTCCGAAGTGTTATGCAAGAAAAAAAAAACATATTTGTAAAATGTGGGAATAACGATGATGTAGAGTTCTCCTAATTGGATACGAAATCGTTGTTTTAAATTGTTCCAGTGATAATTGGATTTTTGTGTAAAATGCCCATAATATATCAGTGAAAAATGACGTTAACGTCGTCGTCATCATAAGCTCGTTTCTTGGGTTCATTGCGTAGGGCACCGATGATGATTATCATACAAATCGCATACAATTCGACCGCTCGATACCCGCCATGATGATTACGGTACGATGATAACGAGATGAGAAACGGTAACGACAACTACGATGACAATAATTGTTTAGGAGACATAAAGAGGAAGAAGAAGGAATGTGAGGTGCGCACAGTGTTTTCCGAAACTATAGCAACGTCTTGTACACGAGCGATAAAAACTAAAGGCTTGCTCGCTGCCGCTAAAGTTAGAAAAAAAATAGTGGTAAAATACTACAATACTAATAATAATAATAATAATAATGGACTACCGGGCCGTCGATATCCGGGAGCAGGGAGCAGCCACGCGATTTTAGCGTAAACGGTTACAAGGCTGATCGAAGGACGTGTGTTGAACCTGTCGGCGCGTAGGACGACGCCTCTGGGAGGTCTTCCCACAGACATACGTGGATATATAGGTACATGACGCCTCGACGGGAAACACATCAAACACACCCACGTGCGGGCGCGAAGGATTGCACGTACTCTCGCAATATTACATACACATTTTTACTGTCGCGCGCACGTCCCGCTTATCCTGCACACCGGCGTTACCTTTTTAATCATTATTATCATTACTATTATTATCATTACTATTATTATCGTTACTATTATTATTAATTATTATCATTATCATCATTATTATTATTGTTATTATTATGTATTATTTTTATTCTTATTTGAATTGCCCACCGTTGTGTAAACACAACTGTAGCACACGCGACACCACTCAAGTTCGCCCGGATTTGTACGCCGTCGTGACTGCGTCCGTCGTTATCATTATTATCGTGCGCAAGTCATTGCTGCCGCACTATTATGTTATAGTATCGAGCCGGGTGCATGGCTACGTAACACAATGCTGCATTATCATATTACCATACGAATGTGAGCGGCGGCGGCGGCGGAAAGCAGCGAACGCGCGTGATTATACGTTTTGATGTTCAGATTTGCTTTTATAATTACATTGTCATCTTATTCCGGCTGACGCCTGCAATCGGACGACGATAAAGGGGTCTTGTATCCGTCGGGGTTTTCTGTGATTCCGGAAAGCCGCGAAACAATGACGCGGACCGAAATTATTATCATAAAAACCTCGCGTCCCGCACCGCAACCATCTGGCGCCTTCTCGCCCTATTGTTCTCGTCACATGTCGCGCACCTACACGAGCAACTATATTATACGAACACGTGCATACATTTATACATGTACACACGCACACACGCGCTCGATATGGTACTTAATTACGTAGGCAGGAGCAGCAGTATCGCTGCCCACGTGAGTCGGACGCGACGAGCCGATCTTGCAGACCGTCCGAGTAAAACCTCTCCAAAACACGATGCGTAAACACGAGGCGGCGACGTACCTACCGCTACTAATACCACCACCACCACAGCACCTATGCAAATATCATACACATACATTCACGCACGCCTTACGATATTGTTGCCGGTCTCGTTGTTTCCCCAAAGTATCGAACACACTCGAACAATATTTATCCGGTGTGAAATCGTGGAGGATAAGAACGTTGCGCAACGCGGAACTACCAAAAACACACCGAATGATTTTCATCCCTAAACCTTCGCGGTCCCGTAATGATTATTTAACAACAACAAATCTACAAACGAGCAGCTATGGATCACTACATTTAAATTCCCAAAATCCGGAACCATAAATTTTTTTTAAATATTTTTCATGGAAATTAATTGAACCACTTCTATCCTTATATTATTTAACATTTTCTAACTTGAACGCTTGGTAAGATATTATACATTTATAAGATTACTTTTATTTTTAACATCAATTATAGTATTTTAAAGTATTATAAATAATAAAATACAAAATTAGAGTTCTCCGTCGGCGGAATATTCTAAATTATTCTGTTATTGGAGTGAACTATGTGACTTTTGAAATAATGTATTGTTGGCAAGTTTATTTTAACTATCAATGAGTTATCAAATATTCATCCAAGCGATTAATAAAAACAAAATGTTAACATAAATTATTGAAGTTATATTCCGAGACATTTAGCCGTCCCGATACACTTTAACGGGGCACCAGGACCAATACTTTCCCGGCTTAGCTAGGACGTATTTCAACCCCAATTCATTTCATACCCGAATATAGTGGCACATTAATATGTCTTACACAAAATACAAACGAGTAAAATTAACCGTTGCCCAAACAACGATTTGCTTTTGAATGTCGAATACAGCGTACAGTTATCATGAAGAAGAGAAGAATACAATATACGTCTTGTTTTAATATTATTCGGAACCCCGGTTTCACTAGATATTTATAAACAGTGCAATTACTCCGTACCAAAATCTATCCAAAATAGCACGATACGAAATATGTTTTTCTTAACTGTATACTCACTTCGTGATACAGTTATGTTTAACATACTGAAATACTAATATCCAAAATTCGTCATCAGGTACAGCGTGCCATTGCTGTGGGTATGTAGGTATTATCTTGTGCATACATTAACGATGCGCACGCGGTGAATTTCGCGAGGTATGTAATATGCAAAACATTAGAGAGCTAAACGCCGACGGACCCAACCCAATCACAATATTATAATAATAATAATATAATATCACCTACATCTTATTATAATAATCAATTTTGCTTGCTCGCTTAAACGTCTGAAACCAACCGTCTGCTGGCGATATTGCGAGTGCGGTACATTAGAAGCGTTCACCAAGATAAGTGTACATGACCGCGACAATCCCACGGAGCATATACATTCGAGATTCAAGAAATTGCACCTTTTGACGAAACAACACCGCCCAAAACTTAATGATACCAACACGCTACGATTGCCGTAGAATAGTAAGCGTATTTTAAGTAAACTATATTATTACGAAACGTTGATACATGTGCATTTTATTTTTATACGATAAATACATAACATATTGTGCAGATCATGAATTATTTAGGTTAGCTGTATATAGTTTTCTCATTTGACATATTAATTGTAAATTATGCACTTGGTAATAACTTAAATTATATGGATTAAACGAACTCAAATTGGGTTATCGTATTATTAGTGTACACAGTCATTTGCTTCCTTAGGTTATGTTCTTTATCGAGCGTACTTTTCTTTTTTTGGTTTATGCTTCGTAATTGTACTTGTATCTCTAACTGTACTCAAAATAATTCGTCCACAAAGTTAAAAATATTAGAATATAAACTGTAAAATCGACGGTTTAATCGGGAATGATATGATTTACAGCTATTGATTGCACGATGGTAGTAGAAAATTGAAACCAAATATTGGGAGGGGGAATTTAGCATCAACTAAGATATAAGTGTCTTAGTATATAATCGCAAAACAACTGTATTTACTTATAATTTGATTGTATTATCATTAAATCTTCTATAAAATATATGTCAACTTTTTCAGGTCTTAGGAATGGAAAATCAATAAAATAATTTAAAAAACTGCTTTTCTCTGAGTATAAGATTTTAAAATACGATAATCACTCGTCGATTATTATCCGGAACTCAACTTACCGCTTTCAAAAGGTACTCAACTTTTTGCAGACCTAATTTACTTAGTCACAAATAAATTAAAAACCATTTTCAATCAAACCACACGTATATTTGGTGTACATGTTACAAAATACGTGCACTCTGTACAATGATAGCGTTAAATTTTAATTTTCATCGAACGTTATCGATTTATTACAGTCCGACTGTAACAGTCGTATACCTACGGTGTGAATATAGTAAACAAACACGTTATAGATACGTACGGCTTTATAAGCTGCATTATTACGACTTAGTTACTTTATAGTAATTCGCAAAAATATTTAAACACAAACATAACAGTGTATTTTGACAAACAAGTGTGGTTTTATTTGAAATTCAATACGTGATTTTTTTTAGTACATAAACTTAACAGTGCATTGGGCCTGTTTACATAAAATATATGTTTATGGTCTATTGGGTGAGGTTGATCAACAAAAAGGTAATAGTAGTAAATAGTGTTTAATGGTATAAGCAAAAGGTTATTTCGTGACACCCCTACTGTCCCGCTGCTTTTTACGGTGGCACATTCCGCGAACGATAAATGTGCAAGTCTATGAAATATATTGTTATGTCACACGACCGCGAATATGCAGCTCAGCATGAGACGTGTAACCTATATACAACTTAAATTTTTGAACGGTTAAAATAAAATGTCCATGTTTGTTTTGTACGCTGCAACAGCAGCAACACCTCAATAAAGGACGCGCGTTTAGACGTAAAACAAAATCTTAATCTTAATCTAAAATCATCACGTTCGTATATAATATACGGTAGACAACGATCGTTATTAAAATAATAATAAAAAACGCTACTTCAGAAGATAGGATTGAAATAAAAATACATAAGACATTCATGTGTACGTTCAAACGACGGTCTTAAATTGTTTTCGTGTCGCTCTCGCACTGGGAAAAAAAACCCGTTTCTTTCGCCTATAAGGTTATTCTTTGATGACAAATGACTGTGGTCCGAGTCAACGTGTTGACATGCATAACAGTTCTTACCATATGAAATATATATATACACACACACGTCAAATAGATTGCAATGACTTTGGTAATTCATTTGTACGCATTTATTTCATGTATAAGTGTACAACTCACAATTAAATCGTGTGCGTATGCTCTACGATTCATACAATATAACCGCAATAGAAGTTCTGGACATGTGACATTCGAAACGAACAATGAAATAACATGTTTAGTATACATACACTATGTGGTTTACAAACGAACGATATACAAATGTATTTTATCCAAATGTTATTGGGTGTCGAAGTCTATTGTTGTATATGGTATATTTTAAAAACTACATATTATATACATATATATATATATATATATATATATATATATATATATATGTTAAAAAAATACCATGTACAGATTATTAATAATACAATAATAATTAATCATATCAGCGATGAAGTTATAATTATTATAGTCTAACAGTGTTTTATACACGTGTATAACCAGTGATGGACAATGTGAGTACGAAGATTAACCAACATAATCCAAAGGTGTTTCCTCGCGTAGCTTTTGACGCGTGCATACCTGTATATAATGTACACTCAACCGGTCGAAAATGATTATGACATTGTATATAATATTTTATTCCCAAGACGAATATAATGGAATGAGGAACACGAAAACCATTTGGTTAACAAAAAGACCGGCCAGACGGAATGGGTCAATACCCGCCCGACACGAAGGCAAGTGCGATCTCACAAGGTACGGCGCATTGAAAATATATAAATATCTTACCATGATTATGAATTAGTTTGATTAAACTCTAATCACATTAACTTTTCTTTAGTACTTCCATATATATATATATATATATATATATATATTTGATATCCGTACATAAAAAAATTAAAAATATATATATAACCAAATACCGGCAATAATATAAATAAGTTTAACATATATAATTTTATAAAAAAAAAATGTTTGCGGATTAAAATGTTAGTACCTCTACATTTTAAATTATATGCACAACATCTGATCATCAAAATTGATTAAATTAAATATTACGAAGTTATAGTTTTGCAATTTTTATTGATCGTGACCGTGGTTAGCACGGATTATCAGTATTATAAAACGGCTGCATTATTTTGACCGTAAATTCATATACACATGCCTAAAAAGATAAGTATTACAGCTAAAAACTTATACCTACGCAACACGTTCAATGGAAATCCATTGCCATAAAATCAAATATTCGTTACATCTTAAAGTTAAAGTGATTTAGTATAATTTTATATTACAATATGATTTAACTACATTTACATAATTTTCCATATATATTATATTAAAGAAAAAAACAAAAAAAAAAATTAGTAAAATATTTTTTCAGAGAACCTAACTAGTTTATAGACGTACCGAATTCTTATTGCTAAATATAGACGACAAAATTATTTACGAATTTTAATAATGATATATTGTCGGCTATAAACAAATATCCCGTCGTTTCAGCCTACGGACGACCACTTTCATCTCGCACTTCTATGAATAACCATCCGTTTAAGCCATCAGCCTCTCCGCATATTCAATAAAATCTTAGAAAAAAATATAAATCAAAAATAAACTTAGGATCGTCAGCTTTATCTGCCAAATCTGAGTTTTAGATCATATTTAAAAACAAATATAGGCATCAAATTAACATATTTTTGTTAACCGAAGAAATTTGAAACACCAAAATAAAAAAAAAAACAATGCATTATTTTTATACTAAACGTCTTACATATGTTTCAATACATTATCATACGGATAATTTTATGAAATTAGCTCACAATTATGTAATATACATATATAATAACGTTGAGTCAAGTTTATAATACATTTTGACCTAAATAATAATATTAATATTAATTTGTTTCCAACTAAAATATTAAAAAAAGAAAAATATTAACTACATTTATTTATATAAGCTAGTGACTTATAAGCCTTAGCTGTGTGGAAATGAGAGTTCGATTGTAATTCGTCGTAAAATATTGATCAATACAATAATTATTCGATAAACATAATATGCTGATATGATTTATAAAAAAATAGTGCACAACACATACTTGTACCCGCCTACTTTTATATGAATGACATATTTTTTAATTTCACCGGTCATCTGTGTTCCAAGTATTATTAAGATCATGCATTCTATAACATAAACCACAGTTGATTAAATCTGGTTAATAGATAAGCGAAAATGTAATAATATTATATTAATAGGTACTAATAATAATATTAATTTTGTACTTTCTTTCGTGCAATAACTACATGATATTGATTAAAATAAAAAGAAACAATATGGCTTAACAAAACATTATATTATTATTATTAATATAATTGCGTGATCCCAAACGATTGTGAAAAATGTAACGTGAAGCAATTAATTGACCGTTGGTTATCACGATCTGATGCCGTAGATAGATAATATATGTTATCTAAAGACTTTAAGTGTTTAATACGTCGTAAATAAGTACAAATAAATATGGTCGATAGATTACGCAAGCCGACGAAACACGAATTCATTTGTTTAAATTACAGTAGGTACGTAGAAAATATAGAATACAGCAGACGAAATCGACAAGCAAAAAAAAAGAAAAAAAGAATTAAACTCGATATTACGAATGATTTAATAGCTATATTACCTTTATTTCTCTTTTTCATACAAACTTATATAGACGAAGTTTCGTTATTATTTTATAAAGTTACATATTCCTGCCGACTAATATCGATTTACGATTCTAGCTACAGTGACACCGAACATAATATTCAAGTAGGACAGATACCCTTTATCTAAATTATAAACAATCACGGTTGGTAATCAACTCGTTGGTATCACACTATCCGTGAAATTAATATATATATATATATATATATAATATTGTTCATGTAACGCAAATATTATTATTAATTTCTAAATCTCATCGTTCATCGATCAGGTCTCATCGTTTTATGAGCACATGCCGTACCTGTTTGATTTCGGTTAATGGTATTGAATACTGTATACTGTTCAATGGGTGGGGAGGGGGCAGTAGTAACACAAATTGTTTTTTTTACGAAAAAATATAATGTAGACAGATATGTGCCTAGGTATTAATTTTTTATAATCATTTTACATTTTCACTGAATATTAAATCATTGATTTAAAACTGTTATTTATTTACACGATACCTCATTCTAGTTAGAATTTTGATTTAATTTTTTTTTTATGAAAAATTGAAGATGATCTTTATCAGATAGTGCTCAATGTTCTACTGCAAGCACTATGAATTGATAAATACATTATAGTTAAAAATAATACTAACAATTTTCAAATGTCACGATTAAAGTTTGAAAATTAGTTTTATATGTAATACATGTAGTATACCTAGTAGTGTTTACGTCAATGTTATCATTGACCGTTCATAATTACTGATAAAATTTGTTATACATGTTCTAGTCATTTATTTCAATTCTTATAGTTTGAATTTCCTGCCAATAACTATATACTGAGAAAAAAATACCCGTCGCTTTATTTGCTAAATAAGTTTGTCCAAAAAATAACTGAATGATTTAAAAACCGGACCTTCGTGCATATATTAACTACATTTTTTCATTTATCTTAATAACATTGAGTATAACAGTGTTACTTACTAATTTATATTTTACATTGTAATTTATCTAATATGTATTTTTATTTAATGGATGTTGGTAAATGTCATGTAAGTTTTAAATATATTAAAAATCCAAATTTTAACCATTAGCCAAATTTTTTTTAAATTATTCTGTAATTCTTTGCTATTTATATAAATTATATATATTTCACGTGCCAAACAAGGTGATTATAATATAATTATTAATTAATCACCTATAGGTGAATAAGTATGTTTTAATTTGGACTTGAATTATTATTTAGATAAGAAATTAATAACATTTTTTTTAACTAATTTTATAATAAATTAGATTAATAATCTGAAAATGGACACTTATTTTTTACACCCTATAAATCAATTTCATAAAGATTATATTATTTAATCGTTTTAATCGTTTTAAACGTTGAATGCTGCTGAATTTTTAAACCATCAATTAAATTTAATAATTCATATTTTTTTAAAGATATACAAATAACGTTACAACTTGGTACATATGGTTTAAATTATCACATTCTAGATGACAAACACATACTTGTATAACTAAACATTTATTATTTATTTTTTTTTTTAACTTATCAATTTATCTACCAATTTCTTTATTTAATTTGATTTTTACTTTGTTTTACAATTCAGTTTCTTATTTTCTTTTTTTTTCGTGACGCAATCAAATGTTTAATAAAAATCAAATACATATAATATATTCATTAGTTATTCGATTTAATTAGTTACAGCTCCAAAGGGTAAATAGGTTTCAACAAAAAATATCCTCAGACTTTAATTTTTATATGAGTATAAAAGCATAGATTAAAGATACATTGTTAAGTATAAAGTGTATATTCAAATCAGAATTTATTTGAGTTATTAAATTATAACATTATAAAAAATTCGTTGTGTGAATGAAAATAACTAAGACTCGTATGTAAT
Organism: Sipha maydis; assembly: GCA_034509805.1. Classification (NCBI taxonomy): domain Eukaryota; kingdom Metazoa; phylum Arthropoda; class Insecta; order Hemiptera; family Aphididae; genus Sipha; species Sipha maydis. The sequence continues at coordinate 187,357 of JASXSY010001635.1, read as the reverse complement.
TTATTAATAATATTAGGTTTAGGTACTGTGAAATTTATAATAAGTCATACAATCTTCCTAAATTATATATAAAATTAACTCATTGGATTATAAGTGTGGCAAGAATGAAGAAGAAAAAAAAATTATCTATAGGAACTAGGGTTTAGGTGTAACTTACGTAGCGTTATTATTAAAAATCTGTGATAACAAAATGTTTAAAATGGGTACCATAAATACGTAAAACAGTATATTATAATTAAACAATAATTACATGTTTCAACACCCGTTCAACATTTAAATGCTTTGGTACTGAGCATTGATAAAGTTTCATTATTGTTTTCAACCATCAATTATAAAATATTGATAGCCGATTTAGATTAGTCAAGGATATAGTATTACATTTTATATAAATTAACCAAGAATGTTTTTCTCTCTCTTTCCCTCTCTCTCTTATATTGGAGGGAAGAAAAACACTCAAGGTTAAAAGAAGACACTTTATATTTATAGAACTACTTAACACAAGTTCAGTGTCGAAATGTTGTATTTAATTGTTATTTTATAGTGCACAATCATATCGTTGACATATATATTAAACAGTAAACGATGATATATGCTAAATTAAACAACTATTCGCACCAATATTAATTACCTTGTAGAACTGTATTACGTTTAATACGTAATATTATGTATATTACATCGGAACTGATTTGCCCACAAGGAAACGAACCAATGTCAGACAGTGTTTTCCGGATTTTTCGGACAATTTATTTTTATTTTTTCTGTGTTTGTTGCTTCGTTAAAATATATAACATCAACTTTGGGAGTTATATATTAATTTTATAAACCTAATGATAACTATGAGCCTGACCTTAAGCTACACATTGGTACATAAAAATATTAGGTGTGTCTACTAATAATTACCAGTACAAAAACTATTTTCAATATACCATTCTCACATCTTCTGTAAGTTGAATTAATTCACACACAACTAAATAACTAATTACATTTATAATATAAAAAATTCTAAAGTTTTTTTTTTTTTCTATAAATGCATATATAATTCAAATGCATGTAATAAGAATCACGTACGGCAATATATTACATGTATATGACATGAATACCGGTATACTGAATCATAAGTTCTACTCAAGCGCAACGGTACCCAATTATTCGAGGAACGTGGAAGTCTGTACGTGTATATATATATATATATATATATATATATATATATATATATATATATATTTATATATATATGTGTAACGATAGGAATAACTCTGATCAGATCGTATGGTTTTCTACGTTTTTTTTTCATTTTTCATACAAAGAAAATTATGCATTTGTATTTTTTGCACTTGCATTCGGATAATTGTTGACCTAAAGTGACCTTAACTTCATGCTACTGTGCAGTACAAAATTATTGTTTTTAATAAACACAATGGTTGTCAAACATAGATTTTATTCAAATATCGATAAATTTTTATATAACCACTTTGTATACTGAAACAAGATACCATTGACATATACGTATAAATAGTTATTTAAAAACTTACATCTTAATTATTGCTATTATTTCGAATAGAGTCGTTTAAAAGCAAAATGTATTTAAACTAATAAATACAATATAAAACCAGGTGTAAAAAGGGTTAATTAATAACTAACCACGATAAGTCATTTTTTATAAATATAGAACGGTAAACATTGTCTACCCAATTCATATTCATAAAACTACCCAATAAAAGAGTTTTACCGATTTCAACTAGGTGAATTGGGTCTGCAATAAGTCGGGTACTTTTTGAAAGCGATAAGTTAAGTCCTAGGGAAAAAAAGGTAGTAGGTAAATTAGGTCCCTACTAATAATCTGATTTCTTTTCAACGATGAATTGTCAATGTAATCTTTGATTATACCTAATTAAGATACGTATATCACTATTATAATACTCTTATAATCTATATTATATAAAAAAAATATTGTAAAAAAAAAGATATGTTGAAACAATAAAATTTAATAAATATATATAAAAAAAAGATACGTATATTATACAGGCGTAAATTTTTACATTGGAATTTCGATTATCCGGTGTATTGGCGGATAGGAGCCACACAGATAAATGAAAATCACGGTTAATCGATACTTTTTATAATAATGAAATTTTAGTAAGCTGTAGGTTAGGTTAATGATAAATATAATTTATAATAATCTACAACAATGGTTTTCAACCAGGGAGGCATGAACATTTTTAGAAAGCAACGAAACACCAAAACGTTTTTTTTGTTTATTTATATTTAATAGAGAATTTATTAAGTCACAATTAATTGGAACTAAACAGTATCAACCCTCATGCATTTTCATCTAATTAAAAATAATACATTTTAAACTTAATATTTAAGAAAGTGAATATAATATGATTTGTTTTAATAATTTTAAATAATAATAATTTTTTTTTCTGAAAAATAAATTCATTAATGTTCAAAAAAACTTCATTGAATTTCACATTATCATATTTATCCGATAACAAACAATAAAGATACGATTTAGGCTGCTAAAAATTAGACCAAATCTGTAGAATTAATATCCAAGAAAAAAATCGGCTGCTTGAAAAAGTGGAATATTTTAAATACTTAGGCACGTCAATTAACCAAGGCGGTTGCACCATGGAAATAAAATCCAGAATCGCACGGTAAAGTCAGCTTTTATAGTTAAGAAAACTGTTTTATGCTCCAATAGTATTAGTATTCGGTAAGAAAACGCTTCATAAAATTATATATATATATGTAATACAGCTGCAAAACCTAGATACTAAATAAGGCACAACAACGAATTATCTAAATCTTTTAAATGTGGTGTTGGAGAAGAATGCTGTGAGTTGGATAAAACCAACGAAAGCATAATTAGTGAAATAAATTAACGCAGAGAGTGAACTCAAACCCATCAAAGACGATGGAACATGATTGGCCACATTTAGAGGCACATAAACCAATTAGTTTATAGAATAATAAAAGAGAAAATTGAAGGTAAGAATGACCAAGGACGTCCGAGAAATTTATTTGTCGAGCAAAGGATCTCAGATGCTGGAATGTCAAGTTACATGAAATTAAAAAAGTAGTTAGTTGGAAACAGGAAAAGAGAGAGGAGCGCATGTCTGACTGCAAAACCAACCATAAGATTGAATACAAAAATAGAAGATATATATATATATATATATATATATATATATATATATATATATATATATATGCAGTGGCGTATTTATGGGGGAGATTCATGGGTTCTGAACCCCCCTCTCAGAGTATAAAAAAACAGTTACCTACATGTTCCTGCAGAGCATAGTTAAATAATAAGTATAGTATAGTACTATAAGTAGTATGTAATGTTATTTTGACTACGGTTTCCAAGTTACGGCTAAATATAAAGTGCGATAAAAGTAATAGGTATTATGTACTCGTATCTTTGAAATATGTACTATTGCCCAGAGAAGCTGTGACAGACGATTGAAATTTATTATAAAATTATATTCTATTATGTAGTCCAAAATAATATATAATATAAAATACAACTATACGAGTATATATCGAAACCCTCCAAAAACTGTATACGATGTAATTTGTTTCAAGCTATCATAGATTAATTAATTTATGTATAAATTGTGGACCCTTTCTAGAAAAATTTGAAAATACGCTTCTGTATATATATTAAGCATAATTAAATCTTATTATGGTGAGGAAAACGTGATAATATAAAATAGTATGAAAGGGGCATTTACCTCAAAAGGTTAAGAACCCTTGAATTATAATATTGTTTATCTTCATTTTATTATCGTCAAATATATCATTAATACATTTGTCGATATTGTATATTATTTAATATAAAAGCCCCTACACATTATTCAATTTGGTCGGGGCGATAGGATAATTTGGTCCGACCAGATGTAATATAATGTTCGATTATAACTAGGGTTGTAAATTTGAAATATTTCATTATTGGAAATTTCTCGCTTTATGAAATATTTCCATGAAGTATTGAAAACATTTTTTTTACGTTTGAGATAATGACTGTCAAATGTTATTTAATCAGTTGATATTGTATGATATCGTTTCGATACAATGTTGAGGTTTTCCATTTAACGTGGTATAGTACAACACATAGGTAAGTATTAATCTATGGTACAACAGCTGCCTATAATTAGATAACGACCACAGATAAATTTAATATTAATGTATATCTGTGGTAACGACAAAACCGACACATTATTATTGATAGCCGCTATTTTTATGATAATATTCGTCTAATAAGTAATAAGCAAAGCAGCATTTTTTATTAAGTAAATATAATTTAATTACTTACATACATATAAAAAATAATAAACATTATGAAATTAAATTATATTTATTTAACAATTTATTTATTTATTTAGTTATATTTATTATTTATACAGAGTGTTTCTGGTATGATGGAGGAAACTAGTATACGCGTACTCTCTGGAGTAAACAAATAAGGAATCTTTTCAAATTTTTTTTTCATCTTCAAAACCTGGGTTTTATCTAATTATCTTTAGAAAATTATTTCAAATCTAAACACAGATACTTGTAATGTATTTCTTGCGAATTTTTCTTTTGAATCGATATATGTCATTGATTTTGGGCTTGTCGCGCGTTTTTCACGTGAAATCTTAATTACGTTTGTAATTGAGATTCCACTCTACAATATTATGTTTGGCATATCATTGTATATAAGAGCCTCCGCACACTACGCGATATACAACGCGACATGATTGAAATGCGATATGTGCGACATATGCGATTTGAACGATTTAAATCTTAGGCAATCCGCACACTACGCGATATACACGCGACACGATTGTATATATATATATATATATTTGATGATACAAATCAAATGAAATAATAAAATAAAATAATGTAATATCGTATGCAATTCACACAATACGATAGCCAGGCGACTAGCACTGTCGGTCGCGCGTATCGTCTGTCGCTCGCGTCGCAGTCGCGTCGCAATCGCGTCGTTATCAAATTGCGTAGTTAGTGGATCTCCATTCACTTTGCTAGGATATCGCGCGTGGCAAAAATTGCGTCGCGTGCATATCGCGTAGTGTGCGGAAGGCCTAAGTTATCACCGGATTTATAATGGTTCTTAAGAATTATGATTATTTACTACACACGAATGTACGATAACTATACTATTTCTCTATATTTTTAGTAGCGTAATGTACATCGACAAATGATAATCGTATTTTAAAAGCTTAAACTCGAAGCAATTTTTTAAAATATTTTTTTGGTTTGCTATTACTAATACCCTAAAGAAATTAACGTATGTTTTGTAGAAGAACTAATAATAATACAACCAAATGACTATTAAATACAGTTATTTTGCAATTATATATTAGATATTAGCTTTAGATATTTAGAAATTAGATTTAGCATATATCTCATTGATGCTAAATTTCCCCCAAATATTTGATCTCAATTTTTTGGTACTACCATGCGTACAACCAATTGCTGTAAATCATATTATTCACGACTAAAGGTACGTTTTCCCTACAATGTCCAAACGCAGATAAACGAGGCGTCTAGACGCAATTGTTTTCGTTTTTTCGTTCAAATTCGGTTAACTGAAATTCTATCATAGTGCTTGCAACCTTCATCAGTACACGCGTATTTATTTTCCAAAAATCTTCATCATGATGCAACGACAATTGATTTTGAATAATTATAATATTATTTGTGAGATACTCAGAGAAGAAGCAGAATTTGAAAAAGAATCATTACGAATGATTCCCAAACAGAGAAATGTATTCAACAGTTTAATATTTTTTAGGAAACAGAAAGATTTTATAATCTATTGAAGAGCATATTTTTAAAAATTAAATTAAATTTCGAGAATTTTTTCGTGTAAATAGAAAACATTATTTATTTTATTTTATCATAAGTCAAAAAAAATCTTACAAATGAGCCAAATATGCGAGTACCTGAACCAATATCCCCATCGAAGAATGGGCAGTAACTTTAAGGTAAATATTTTCGAAATAGTATTTAAGAACAAATACAAATATAAATACAAATACAAATAATATGTAAGTAATTTTAAAATGTCACTGTGTGTTTAAAATATAATGATATACTGCGGACGCAGGACGACTGAACGCAGTCTAGACTAGAAGTGCGACCGGACGCACTGCGTCATTAACTGACGTGCTGCGTTAAACGCAAGAAAAAAATGATCACATATAAAATGTATATACCTATTGACAATGCGTCTGGACGCTGCAAGGTAAACGTACCTTTAACCGCCGATTTTACAGTCCACATTCTTATATTTTTAACATTGTGGATGAATTAATAGAAATATAGTTAGAGGCACAAGTAAAATTACAAAGCACAACCCAAAAATAAGAAAAGCACCCGATTTGAGCTTGTTTAATCTAAATCATTTAAGTTTTCACGTCAGTATATATAAAAAAAATACTTCTTGATTGAACTAAGCAAAAAAATATATTTTCAAAAGCCAACAAATTATAAAATAATTCAAAATCATAAATTATAAAATTTCAATTTAAAATTAATGATATAATTTTTTCTCTGTGTTTTCAAGGAAATCAAATTTGATCTAATTATGATATCAAAACTGTAAATTAAAAGAAACTTAGAGTTTCTTAATTAAATTGAATTAATTCCATGAAAACATCCGTTATATTCAATTAAGTAAACAAATAAATACATTTTTGATAAATCGTATAAACTGTTTTTATTGCCAGAACGAGTTTAAAATTGGTTGTAGGTGTAATAAATTCGTTATTCAAGGCTCAAATAAAATTAAATACGTATATGAAATTGAAATTTTATAGCTTAAGAACAATATCTTACCTTAAATATATATTAGAACATTTTCAAGTTTTGGATACGATTTTAAGTTTTGAACAAACCAGGAATTTTATAATAATTTATTTTATTAATGAGCCAATTTACATGGTTTTGGTATTAAATAATAACAATTTATCGAGATTCCTTTTTTAGATAAGTTAGGTTTTATAATAACCAAAAATACTTAATGTTATTGAGATTTTTTTAATTTTACATTCAAGATAGTGTATCCAGAAACAAATATTATACCTTTTACCACTTAATTTGCCATTAATAATGTTTTATATTTAATTCACTAACTTTTTGGGGACATTTTTAAAAAAAAAAATGGATAGAAAAATACTAGCTGAAGTATTTAAAAAAAAATTAAAACATCAAAATGTAAAGTTTTTATTATGTTGATTTTAACAATCTTTACTTTCATTTTAATTTGATGTTTGTATAATTTTTAAAATCATTGATAATAATAAATATCTGATAGTAAAAAGTAGATGTTGTCATGTGTAAAAACTAAACAAAATCCTGATAATTAGTATGCAATTTATACATTTCAATCGAATTGCAAAAATATTATGTGATTACATTTAGCTAATAGTTGTTATTAGGAATAATAAATAAATAATAAATGAAAATGAGAAATGTTTGTATTTTATCGTTAAAAATGTTTGGTTTACATTCAAGGTACACTGCAACCTTATACTTTTCATGCCTTCTGTTCACTTCCACTACTACTTATAAAGCATTAATAAACTGTACGGTTTTAGCTAAATATTTCAAAATATTAAATGATTTTGAAGTTAAGATTATATTTTTAATATTTAAGAATTTTAAAGAGGTTCAAATAAGTTGAAGACATTCTATTCTAAATTTAGACTGACGTCATATGTTAGTAACATGTATATTTTTTATCAATATAATAACAATAGTTATTATTATTCTGAACGATACTTACAAGTATTCTTATAATTTATTCGTCAATCCGAGAATACATTTACAAAATGATAATGTTGTAATTATTATAACAACAAACAAAAAAAACCTGTTTTTTTATAATTATTGTTCAAGAATAATAATTCTCAAGACTGCGGTCTCTGGTTCGACTGAAATAAAATATAGTATAATTCATTAACGTAATTAAACTTAACAAACAAGTTCATTATTACATTACAAATTAATATAGATGGAGCGATGGTCATCTTTGAACAACATTACAATTTGAATTCACTTAGATAAATTATAAAAATATAAGAATAAAATAAATAACGTTAAGTAAAACATAACAGTAAAATGTAGATAATGTAGTAATTATATAACAAGCGTTTTTAATTGGAACCCATTTTACCTTAATAAACAAATATAGTATAAAAATAGTTTTTCATTACACTAATTATCAATAAAACAACTCTATTTAAGTTTAGTCCAGAGATCAAAGAAATTCGATTCAACGTTTTTGTAAATTTATAAATAATAATAATATATAATTAAGGAATATATATAAAATTTAAATGATATAATTACTTTATGTAAATACTATACTTCTGTATATTGTTTTTAAGTTTATATTTATATGTTCAAACTTTTAGAATGTACGTATAATCAAAGGACGCCTTATGAATCAGATTACCTAATTGTATTATACATTCGCTGTCATATTTAAGACCACAAACCTTTTACTTTTAAATATCCAAGCGTAGGTTTTCAATTATATTGCGAATTTTTTTATTAGGTAAGTCACCATTTGTTATGTCATAAATCGTAATACATGCATACGTGTACTTAGAGTTTAGTTTATTAAAATGAAAAAAACTATTTTAAAATGTATTTGAAGTTACAACGAAAGTGAGACTTTTATATATGCGTTACCAAATTCATGGACCTAATGAAAATAAAAATGAATAAGGCTTATCTTCGATTGACTAATACAACCAAAATTAAACATTTTTCTCTGATTTCGTTCTCACTCTTTCAAGGAGAATTATCAGTAAAGATAACATACAAATGCATGGGAAATATAAATGTTTTTAATTTAAATACATTTATTTAAATTATTTAATTTTTAATTTATATAAATATATATATATATATATATATATTCCTCAAAAAAATTTTCAAAAATTAAAAAAACGCCAAGCTCAAAATTAGAACTATTATATTCTTGCAACAAAAAAACCTGTCCAAAAAATGCACTGGTATCAACATTAACCAGGCTTTTAATTTACGAGGTACTTAATTTCACTAATTTCATTTTTACTAAGCATTTCTCTAAACTTTTTCCTTTTCTCCTTAGTTATAAATATTATCTCTGTACTTGTTATGTTCCAATATCACTATACAATACTTGGCGGCTGATATATGCATGTAATTATTTAAAATAAACATATTAGGCAAACATCAATATTAAAATCAGCCTATTATGTGTATTTTAGATAACAGTATCAACATTATTGTAGTTCGTGTATTTTTGAATTCGATACATTTCCGTAATATACTAGTTTTTAGCGATAAATAATCTCACAATTCATTCGTCTAACGGAACAACATTTTGTGAATTCTTTCATGACAAAAGAATATATCCAGCAATAATTACAGGTAAGTTGTATTAGCTATCGTGTTTCTCTACGTTATATGTTGTACCGTTGCGTGTAACTTTGGTAAATCTTTTAGAGATCGTCAAATCTTTAAAAGCGCAAAATCGCAAGTTTAACTCGCTCGTAATTTATTATTTAAATTTGTATTAACTAATTTACATCAAATGATCTGCATTTGTATTTATTTTGTATGAATTTTGTTGGGTAAAAAGTAACAACATAATTGGACCGACATGATGATGAGTCTCTCTCGGGAATATATTTATAAATTTCTTTACTGCCACAGCAATTATACCGTGTAACAATATATTACATTTTCAAACCGAGATGTTCTACAATTATTTTGAACGCGACATTTGAAGCTACTTCGAAACGTGAAGTTTTAATAACTTATATATTATTATTACAGACAGTAGTAAATAATAATTTGTACGTATGTCATGCGTTGTCTTTTACTCTGAAAATAATACACTTCATACATCAGTGTGGAGAAGACACTATTAATTTGGTCGGAGACTCGAGGTACACCAGTACACATTATACGCACTCGAGGTTAGATCATATTTTAAATGTTGCATTTCTGCAAAAATTCCCATAAATAACATTAATCGTATCCTCTACATTTTATTAGTATCGCTTGATTCATGATTTCCATTCTTATAGTTCTATTACTATAAACATTTATTTATTATTTTTATGTTTTATGGTCATGTATTTTTTTTTTTTTTTATATATACATTAGCGTATAACATATTACGCTTGCCTACGTATAAAATATATAATTCATAATTTAAGTTTTTCTTTACTCGGTAATACTCGAAATAAATAGGTGCACAATATTTATTGTTAAATGTGATCAGCACATCATTATAATAATAGACTACTGCAGTAGCGATAATCTAAATAAAAATATATCAGTGTTCAATTAAGAGTTTTATACAATACATTTAAGTACTCTAATAAACCACGTACCGCCTACTTGTGATCCAGCCCACTAATATATTATAGCTATCAAGGCCTGAAGGGTTATTTATTTACTACCTACCCTATTTATTTTCTTAGACGCCAACTATAGTTATTGGTGATAATAAAAATATTAAAAAAAAAATACCTTATCCATTATATTTTACCTAATATATACTATAATATAGTTTATATTCAAATTTTCAGACGTTGTTTTCAATTATAAATACCAGTTGAGAAAATAAAATAAAAACTTTAATGTAGGAACATAATACCATATCAATCGAAATGCAGACATATAGAACACCACATATTCCTATAAATGGTAACAAGAAACGTGGTGAATATTTTAGCGATGTCAAGAAAACGCGATTAACGTAAGTATGTATACAATACGAGAGAGGTACACGCACGCTGTTAGATCATCAACACCAACTGAAAAACATTAAATTTATTTACGTAATCTATGAAAAAATCTTGTGTTTTAAATTGTACGCACGAAGGTTTGTGAGTCATATTATTATCTATTATCTATGTAAATCCAAGTCTGCTGGACAAATGAAAACTGTATAGTAGTCGGGTTGGGTTAGGTCGTGTACGTGGCATGTAAGGTTCAGACCCTTTGTGCTCTGCAGTATATACGCGGTTTAATTAATGGCCGAATGAACACATTTCACATCGACACGCATATAAATGTATATAATCAAATAAAGTATTTCATGTTTGACTTGTTTTTATCGGTTTTTCGATTTTATATTCGCAATACCATCTACGAAACGACGATCTAGGTAACTGGTCACACAACTGTTGGATGAACTGTTTTTTCTTTCTTTTTTTCGAGTAATTCTAATAAAAATATTGAGTTTCACGCATTTTACGGTTATACGATATTGTTTTATAGTTAAGCGATCGGAGATGTAAAAAAAAACAATAAATAAATAAAAAACGTGATCCAACTTGGCAAACCCAATGATACTTGATCAAGAAATAGTTCAATTTATACGAAATAAGCCCCCCACGTAGCATAAAGTTGTAACTGGAACATTTTCAGATTCGATTGTCAGTTAGTATTTGTACACAAATAGGTTATATTATTCTAATTATTTGTGCACGAAATCACTATAGCTACAGGGATGTCGAGTCAATTTCTTCTAAACGTAAAATTTAGTTTTTGATTTGCTATCAATTGTTTAATAGCAATAATTAATCAAAGAACAAGTGCCAAATTCAAAATCAAAGTCATTGGCCAACAAAAATTGGTAGAAAATTATTTCCTTAGAATACGTAATAAGTGATTTGACGAATTAATTAGTAATATATCACAGCGGACAGCATCGACCAGCAACAAATACTTAAGTGATTAGTTGTCTATAGTTACCATACATAATACGAATCTAAAAGTTTCTTCCAGGGATGATGTCAGCTGTTTTTTCAACTACTAGGTACTTAATTAATTCCTTGTACTGTCATTCATAACATTTTCATAAATTTGTTATAAATAATAAACATGAATCAAAAGTAAGAAGGAAAAAAACAGTTTGTACATTAACAGAATGTTTTTTACGAACACATCGTCGTAACTTCGTCAGGACTGACGGTAAAGATTATCCCTAGAGTTGTAAATTTAATTGAGAACAACATTTTCAAAACTAGAAAAAACTGTCCTCATATATATTTTGTGTTACACAAACTTCGTACATTATTTTGCAGTGCAGAAATTGCATACAATAATGTTCTGAATGAGTACATGAGTACAATGTACAATGTTGAACCATACCGATAATTCAAATTACATTCATCACGAATAAATTCAAAATATATTTTTCAGGGGACCTAATATTCAGTGTTTCGAATCATAGATCGCCTACTGCAATATTATGGTAATCCAAGTAAACCCGACGCAATACATCAACGACATCTGTCGGATTACACTCGTCTATGATCGGACGGCAGATAGCGCTGTGCGACATCGCGGTCGGCCGGCCTGAGTCGTCCTCGCTCTCGGTGAATATTTGGCGGTCTTTATACCAGGGTACCATGGCATAGTGTGTCGCGTAAACCACCGCTACGACCGTTTGCCACGAAACGCGTACACGGCGGCGGCGGCCGTAACCCTCCGCTGCCCGCGTCATACGTACCGTAACAACACGACGCCGCCGTTATCGCGCGCACGCGTATCACCGTCCGTCGTTTCTTCGCGTTCACTAGCCAAACGGATCTCGCGATGGCGATACCGATGGCGCGCGCGGTTCGATGGCACAGTCGAACACCGTCTGAAGTGTTATGTTACGACATTTCGCGCAAGTGACACCGCCGAAAACGGGATTTTTCGGCCGGCCAACATCCAGGCGTCCGCTTCGGACACCGCCAGGCACCTAGATCCTAAGCATGAATAAATAGAACGATAATATAATGGAATGTTATGTTAATGTATACGTGTACGTTAGGTGAGGATCTTCGGGGCGCTGGAAAACGTTATTCGTGCTTCATGGTTTTTTTTAATTTTTTTTTTTTCTGTCATTACCATCTGCCCTGTCTGCGCGCCGTCTCCGATGAGGGTCCTGTTGCGTGGGCTTCGCGTCGTCGTGCAGCAGGCGCATGTGCTAGGAACGTCGTTCACCGACGTTATCGCGTCGTGAAATAATGCCGCTCGTGAAACCGGGAGACGTCCGACGGGACTGGTTCTGTGGAGGCGCTCGTCTTGCCGCGGCGGCAGTACCGCACACTGCGTGTTACTTTCCTCTTATTTATTTTTGTTTCTCCTCCCCTTCCTCCCGAAATGAATGGTACCCGGACAACGCGGTCGGTGGTGGAGAGGTGCCGGGCCGGCGGCCAGACGACGCGAGTCGGCGGCAACAACAACGACCCACAACAATACCCTAGTATCCTGGTACCGGTCGTCGAACACGACTTGCAACAGTTTGATATTCAGTTAGTTCCCGCTGTCGGATTGCCGTGCGTGTATGGCAACAGTGTCTCCGGGACACGTGTTCGACCGCTGGGCGCTGACCGCCTAGAACATTACAAACTCGATGAGTTGATATGAAAAAAAAAACATTTGTCGCATACACTTCGATAAGAGATCAAACCACATCACATCACATTCGTGTTCATAAACCATTTTCTTCAAAGCACTAGAAGTTGAACGGGAAAAACGTTTATCCTTTTACAAGTTTTCGCTTCAATACGCATAAGGTACTGTTTCCCGATATTATTGTTACAGTTCCGTCGTCATCGAAACTTGTAAGAAAAATGGTTTCTTGCGAGAAACCATCAGTTTGTGAAACTTGTGAACCAACCAATGTCTTGAATTAATTTTAACACAACGCAACGTAACGTTTTAACGAGAACAATTTAATCGGTTGTAGACTCGCACAACAATAATATTTTCATTGTAGTGACGGGACGACGAAATCAACGTAACCCTCTTCTCCCACGCGAACGACCGACTCTCATCTCGACATTATCGACGAAAACTATACCGTCCGTATATCACGACGGTTATTTTAATTTTCGCGTACGATAATAATATATCATTATTTATCTACGACTTATGAACGAGTTGCGAGAGGTCGACATTATTTTATTACGCTACAGGACACTATTTTTTTGTACACCACGATCGCCACTGATTACAACCGTGGTGGTCGTGACCCGTTTTCGGGTATTGGTTGTAACCGTATTATTTATTATTAACAGTTTTACCGCGGTTGCCGGGTGGCGCGCGCGGCTCACGATCGCCGTGTATGCCGTCGACGCACAGCCGGCTGCTGCGCTCCTGGTACCGAAAATCTACGATTTGTGGCAGAGTGACGTAACTGCCACGTTTTGACATGGTTTATGACAGGTGCCCGGGCGCGTTCGTTCCCGTCTCGCCGCCACCATCACCGGCCCAAAGTCAACGGCCGCCGCACGTCATTCTACGATTTCTTGTTGCGGCGGCGTCGGCTCAGAGAATATCAACCGAAGGGATTGATTTTTGGTATTTTTATTTTATTTTTTTCTCGTCCGTTTTCTTTTTCATTAACCGCAAACGGGTTTTTACGCTCGTAAATGTTTTTGTTTTTTTTCTTTCTTACTCGTCTACGGACGTGCGTTCCCGGACGTGCTTCGTGTTTGGGTTTTTTTTTATCCACTTCCATTTCATTGGACGCGATATTATGTTCCCGTGATGCAAAGCGGAGCCACTACAATGTGTGTATTTGTTCAACATTTTTTTCAACACACATTAAAAATTATACCCTTCTTGTTTTCCCGTATGCAACGGCTATGTATGTAACGGCCATTAATTAAACTATTATTACATTCTTATACAATATTTAAGTACGTTATAATAAATTTTAAAAATGAAAAAATGGGTCAAACTCCAGAATCGGATAGGTGAATAATTTAAAAACTCAATGAAAAACGGTAGAATACATTTTCTGAGTAAAAATAACCAAAATATTATGTAACAATGCCTTGTCGAAGAAGTTAGACCACTATTCTCTACAAATTACGTCAATCTGGGTATATGTCAATAATTATGGACACATCAACAGAAGACTGATCAATTGGTCATGGTGGCTCGTTATTGTGATATTAATGGTAATACTCTTGAAAACCTATAGCTGTTTCTCCAGCAGAAAAGATGCAATAGCAAAAGGTATTTATGATTTGTTTACTGGAATGTGTGATTCGTATAATATTGACTGGCATTCATTGCTTATTGGACAATCATATGACGGTGCAAATGTTATGAAAGGACAGTTAAATAGAGTACGTACATTAATACAGAAAAAAGTACCAAGAGCAATATACATTTGGTGCAATGTTCATCAACTCAATTTAGTAATTGTTGATACATGTAGTTCTTGCAAAGATGCAATCAATTTTTTTGGTGTCTTAGAATGTTTATATTCATATTTTAGTGCAAGAAAAAGAAATTCTTTATTCGAAATAATGCAAGAAAAATCGATACCAGAACAAAGATCGCTCAGATTCAAAATGTTGTCAACTACTCGCTGGTCAGCTCACAGTTCAGCTTTACAAATGATTTTATTAATATTTCCTGCAATTTTGGCTGCATTAGAACAGTTACAAAATGATAATGATTTAAATACAAAAAATATGGCCAATAAAAAAAATAAAATTTATTTTTATGCTTGTAATTTTAAAAAATATTTTTGACATAACTTCACCATTGTCTAAGTATTTACAGTCGGCTAATATTGACTTTTTTCAGGCTGTAACATTTATTGATCAGGCTCTAGAACAAATTGAAACTTTGAGAAATAGAGATATAGACAATTCTGTATTTTATCAGATTGAAAAACAAGCAATAACTCTTGCTCTTAAGTGGAATATTGAACCATGTTTAGAAATTAAAAGAAAAATAACACTAAAAAGAATGGCTGGAGAAAATTGTAGTGACTCGGGTTTATTGGAACCACTTGATAAATTCAGAACTGAAACATTCTTTGTTATTGTAGATGCTTTATGGTCTAAGTTCAAATCTGATTTCAAGGAAGTAAAGCAATTGTTAAAGAAATGTCAGTCTTTCAAATGGCTAGAATGTCATCTGTTAAAAAAGATGCAATACCATCTGATGCATTACAAGCTATTTGTGATTGTTTACCCGAAATTGATATTATTCAATTTAAAGATGAGTACTTACAACTATGTCAAAACTTCAAAGCCATTATTTCTGCCTCAGAGTCTCCAGGTATATTTCACTCAAATGCAAATTATGAAAATAATATTTCAAGTTCTGATACAAATAGCGAAACTGACGAAGAAGATGTGGTGTTTGTTTGTACCACAGTCAATTTGTGAACTATTTAAAAAGTTGAGTGCATTAGATTTACGTTATACCTTTCCAAATGTATTTTTAGCATTAAAATCCTTATACACGTTGCCTATTGGTTCTGCTTCTGCTGAGCGTAAATTCTCGAAATTAAAAAAAAATTAAAACTAATAAAAACTAGATTAAGATCTACAACAATTGATATTAGATTAGACATATGATGTTGCTATCTTGTGAAGGACATGATGAAATTAATTTTGATAGAGCTGTAGATCGCATGGGTGCAATATCATTGGTATATGCTAAACAACTTATGCCATCCTAATTTATTTATTTATTTAACGTTAATTATATGTAAAAATATAGTGTGCTCAAAATTACTTAAAAACTAATTGATGTAATTTTAGTATGTTTCTTTTGTTTTTTTGTACTTCTTAAAATTGTATATCTACACTTATTTTAGATCATATAGTCCATATTGGTGACTATACCAGTTTATTTTATCGTATATATATGAGTTGTTTTTTTAAGTTATTTATATAGAATGTTAAAAGTTATTGTTATTTTTTTCTTATGTCAATTTTATTATACAAGTTTATAACAAATGAAATAAAAATTAAAATGTAATATTAATTAATTATTAAAAATTTCATTATATTATTAGGAACTTTAAATTTAATGTTTTATCTTAACAGAAAATTATTTACTGTTTTGACTTAAGTTCATTATGATAATTTTATCAAAAAATATACATACCAGCTTTTATTGTAGTATATAAAAATGAAAAATGTAACTTATGATTATCTGAGTTATGAAGTACCTACCTAAAAAAATAATTCTTGGTAGTTCTTAGAAATTAGATGGGTGGGTGGTTTTATGAAGCTTGCTCCTGAAGTTTCATTTACTCAAGCCACCAATGCCAAAAACAATCTGTTATATCTGCATTTATAAAAACTATACTGAATCCTGATCATTACAGTAAACTTTTATAACATAATCTTATTACAAAAACTATTTTATAATATTTAAAATTATTAAAAATTATTAACGGTTAATACTTTTTAATTTTAATTTATTTTTTCTATTATTCTATTAAACACACACACACACACACACACACACAAGTAAAATCAATATTTTTCTGGTTTCAGTCAAAATCTAAAAATTATTCAATTTTAAAGTTGATGAATCTTAATCCCCAGGGTTTAAATACTATAAAATAGATTTTGCAATAAGATTATGTTGTAAAAGTTTACTGTAATTATTAGGATTCAGTATAGTTTTTATAAAGGCAGATATAACAGATTTTTCTTGGTGACTTAAATATTTATAATATTTCATATAAATCTTTAGAATTTATCACTTATAGTATAAAAATACTATTTTTAAAGAGTTTGAAGTTTTAAAGTACAAAAATTTAAATATCAAACTAGTTTAATAATAAGATACAATTAAGACGCAATCAAAGATGTACAATAGAATTTTCAGTTTTTTTAATTCAACTTTAAAATTACGTTAACTATAAATCTTTTGAAATGGGTGATTCGAATTTCAGTACATAAAACGACTTCTCATCATTTAAAATATATTTAAAAGAAAAAAATGTAAATAAAAAATCTTGTAATATCATAAAATATTAGTTTAAAATACGCATATGCATATATGCTTATCTAATTAATGTACTCTTTGAAAACATTTTATCATAAAATAATTAAAATTTTGCAATATTTGTCGACTGAGAGATAAATAATAAAAAAAAAGTTATAATTTTATGAACTTATATCATTATCTTTTAAGATAACATTGTAATATTCATCTCATATGTGTAGGCAATATAAAATGCAAATATGTACCTTATGTTATCGTTTACAAGGTGTGAGATAACAATGAGATTAGTATGCAAAAGTATTGATGATACAGATAGTATATAATACATGAATAATTAATTAAAAATTCTTCTGATTAGTACAAAAGTATAATATTCCAGTTTTTTAAATTTTTCTACATAATCTTTAGTCTTACATGGTCCAACGGATCAACGTTGTATCAAACTAACTAACTTTATCTATTTGATGTTATATAATTATTTTTAAATACGAATAAAAGCATAAAAAAAAAATGCAATTACTGTTATAAACACGTAAGCAAAAATAAAGTAATTTTTTTTTTACTTTTTATTAATTATTATAAACAATTTTAATTTACTTACTAAAAATAATCTTTTCGAGTAATTTTAATTATTTTGAGTAAGTAGAAAATTATAATAATTTGAGATACAAAATTTAAAACAAAATTTTCATTTTTTACAGTATACTACAGATCAAGTTATTAAATTATAAACGTAATATTTAATGAGCTATTCGTTCGAATACACGCAAAGAACATAAAGACGGGCTCTAAGGTATGTTAATAATATATTTTAAAATTAAATATTGAAAGTCAAAGGTCAAATTAACGAGTAATAAGTATTAATAATTAAACAGAAAGTTCCACAAAAAAAAAAAAAATTTAAAAACACTTGATTAAAAATTACACTCTTAGGGTATTTGTATAACCTTGATAATATTCCTCTTTACTTCTTCACTTAATAGCAATATTTTTTACGAAAATTAATTCTTAGAAACAATATTATGAATTGAGCCTAACGACTAATGTATTAGGCTTATATAATACCATGTTTAGATGAAATCGCTTCCATGTTTTAGATAAAAATACAGCCTTTCATGAAAAATATAATTATTATTATAATTAGCCGTTACAATATGTCTGTAAAAATTATATGTATCGATGCCGAAGGTATATTTTGAGTAATTTATTTATAATTTACGATGGATTAAATGACGAGAAGTGTTCGTTTGTGAAAAACAGCCCCGAGGTTTTAAACATCTGTATAGAGATACATATAATTGCGTCGATTGTGCCGTGCACGCAACTTATATTTTACTATAGCATGTTGTGTGTACTCTTAAAGACGGTTTATTTTTAATTTTATTCAAATCACTACAACTACATGTACACCTTACAATTATCTAACATTTTACGTTAAGAATGACTGTCCGATTGGTTCACTTGGATCATAGTGGAGTACGTGAACACTATGATTTAAACATATGTTGTCGGAAAACGGAACTGTACGATTCCGTAACGACTTCAGTTTACTCTCGTGATGTTGCGTACACGCGTTCACTGGTGTACCACGATGAACCGGACGTGAGGGGCGAGAAAGAGATGGGTATCGCCAATGGTAATGCATTACCGGACAAATATGTAAAAAAACCAACATGGGACAATAACGCTCACAGATTTTAAAGTACTTGATAATTATAATTTCACCTACTATTAAAGTACATTTTATAATACTCGTATTATATTTTAAATGTGAAATCCTTCACATTTTTTTAAAATTTTATAATGCCTACCTTCCCACCTAAAATTCCGACTACATCTATCTGATATTGTATTCAGAATACGGCCCTATACAGCTCTTACATCACACGCATTTTAATTATTATAATTTTTTTTTTTTTTTTTTTATAGCCATCAGTCATAGACTATTATAGCTAAACAATTATTATTATAATAGGTATAATATAATTTTAGCCGCAAATTTTTCACGGTTATCGTTGTTTATCGATAAATAGATACATCCTATTTAGGATTATATGGCAAGTATAATAACCTGCCGAGGAACCTTTACTTAACCTTATCAGTAAAATATTGTATTCACTATGTACAAATTTGTTGTTAGTTACGTTTCGACTTTCGATCTTCAAACCTTCGTGCGTGATATCCAATGTTAAAATTCAGTATTTTTAAATTTTTACACATATAATCATAAAAGAAATTCAATTAATTTATATAGCTCTAACTTTTAGCACAAATAAAAGTTCAAATGAATATTGTTTAATAGATTTTAAAAAATGTAGTTCAACAATTAACATCAATAAACAATAACGAAAAAACGGTGTTAATTCTCAATAATATCGTATTATTTTTGTGGACGAAATTAGAACTTATATTTGTATAAATCTGTATGACATTGTACCATTTTTAAGCGCCGGAATAGGTAATTATTCCTAAGCTTTATGAATGATAAATACTATAAGTATAAACAAGCATATATGTGTGTTTTTAAAATTAAATCTATTTATTCATCAATGTGTCTGAATATGATATGTTTATAACTTGTACGGTTTTGTGTTTTCACCTGTTAGGGCACCCTTTCTCAGTGCTGTTTATCCAAAGGCATGTAAGTATGATGAGCATTATGTACATTACACAGTTTGTTCGACGTTGTCACGACTTTCTAGTTTCTAACAGCGCGCAAGAACAGTGGGTCCTGCGATAGACCTTACACGGTGATATGACGTGCGTTTTTTTTCTGTCCACGATAAATCGAATTTTTCTTTTCCCTCTTTCTCTCACTCACACACTCTTTCACTACATCTCACTCTTCCGCGTATTATATTCACTAGTTTCTTACCTACGGTAACGTTGCGAAAAATACGTATCTCTCTCCTCTGTCCTCGCAACCGGTTGCACGCACCCGTCACAACACGATATTTTAATAACGCGCCACTTCGATGATAATAAAAACCGGAGCGAGTGATTACAGGTTTGCGTACCTACCTACATATGCATTGGAACAGGAGGGGGAACGCGCGTCTCCCGAGAGTCGATCACACGTCGATCCGTCAGTCCGGTGCACATCGCGTTAATCGCCGTACGTCGTCGTGTAAACCATTAGCAAAGTATTTATTATACGCATATTTGTACACGTATACGTACACATTATACGATATGCATTCAGATATAATACAATTACTGTAATATTGTCGATCCGTCGTCGTCGTCATCATTATCATTATTATCATTACAATTGCCTAAATATCGTGTGTGTGTGTGTGTGTGTGTGTGTGTTGTCTCCCCGGGAAAACGCATAGTAATACATCTGTCGAGTTATTAAACACACACATCATCAACATCATCATCATCGTCATCATCATAATTCTCGTCATGGTGGTGTTCGCGCTGATCAGATCGTTCCGGGTGAATCGAATGTGATCGCTTCGGGGGTTCCTTCCGGCGGGCGATCCAAGACGTCTTATTATTACTCGCTACGCGACGATCGCGTTTTCCGGGGTTGCTTCCGGTACCTGAACCTCATACGCACGCACGCGCTCACACACAAGCGCACTCGTCATGTCTACCGGAATCAAACGGAATATCAATAACAATGTGGTTGAATCCGTTGACCGGAAATGGAGCCCGGAAGTCCATACAAAAATATTCATACCGCCCATTAACGTCACGGAATCCATAGGGAAAATTTCCAAAGGTAGGAGGGTGACTGCAGCGTGCATAAAAATATGATATAAATACAATGTATAATACTGTGAGTGCAGCATTAGCATCCGGGAGTTTTGGACTAAATCTTTTTGGCAACACAGTTAAGCTTTTTTTCCTCATCCTCTATTACTATTATAGGTGCTACAATCGATTTTCTAATTGCATTTTAAATGCAAATTCTATTAAACATATACTTTTGTATAAGTATATTATATTTAATTACTCTTCACAACAAAGTATTATTTATTGCCTCGTTATTTCATATTGTAATACAGTCATAATACACACAGACATAATACACACCTACAAATACGTTTCGCAGGTTAAGCTTACGTAGTTCAATGAACTATTTGATCAATTTTAATTTTAATTTTATTTAACTTGATCAGTTTTATTAAAATTGGAGTTCGTTCACACTTTTACAATGAAAATCCTTTTTGATATTTATTAATTAAGCGTAGTCTTTAGGCGTCACAATAGTTATGATGTCGATAGGAAACTCGGTTATTTTTTTTTTTTTTTATTAAGAAACTAATAATTAAACCAAATTTGGTAATAATTATTTATTAATAAGATGTTTTGTGCTTTCTTTTTTTTAGTGATACAAGAACATCTTAAATTTTATTATGTAAATACTTCACAAAAATTGAATTAATTCGATATTTTTGAATTTTTTTCAATCTTCGTAAATATAATCAAAAAAAATATAGATGATAAATTTATATGATTATATACCTATAAATATATATTGGTATTAAACGTTTAGGTTTATAAGTTAATGATAAGTATTTTTTGCGTACTTGAAGTTTTGACATGTTTTTCATAAATAATTGTATCTCGGTTAATATATAG
Organism: Sipha maydis; assembly: GCA_034509805.1. NCBI lineage: Eukaryota > Metazoa > Arthropoda > Insecta > Hemiptera > Aphididae > Sipha > Sipha maydis. The sequence continues at coordinate 164,962 of JASXSY010001635.1, read as the reverse complement.
GTGACTACTATTATGATTGTATCCTATTCATTGGTTTAGTATTTTGCAATATTACTCTTATAATAAAATGCGTTCATAATATCTAAATATTTTTAAAATCAATTAAAGTCATCTAAATCAAATCTAATCACCATAATAATAGTCTTGGGAAAATCGCTAAAAAAAATTTCATCACGTGAAATTTCAGACATTACAAAGGAAGGGAATATTTTTTTGTTCAATTAAATTACAGCAAACCAAGTATATTTAATATTGATATTATATTTATATGTGTGTGTATATATACATAATAATATAGATATAATTTATCATTTTTATTTATAATAAGTACTTGGAGTACAGGAGTACGAGTAGCAATAAGCGTTAGATAATATTGGCCGAGTATGTTACATAATTTTCTCTAATATTGATCAGATGAATGTTTATATAGTTAAGCAGGCTTTCTTTTGATTTTATGAATTCTAAGCGATTTTAAATGTTAGGATAACATATTGGAATGCCGATACTATAAAGAACGCCCTTACAATAATCTGGTTATCGTCTGTATTATAATATTATATTATAATACCGTTTCTCAATCTTGGAGTCGTAACAAGTTTGAATTTAGCTCCAAGTGCAAAAAGTGTTAAAATGTTAAAAATGTTAAAAACTGTTAAAATGTTTTTGTATCGTTGCAATTTACACTCATGAAAATACAACAAAAAAAAAGATTTTGCATATTACACCAGATTGAATGGATTAAAATTTTCGTTTACATCTAATACATAAATTACGTCACGACAAACTGTTTTCGGATAAAGGGAATTTGAGAGAATTTGTTCTTTGATTTGTGTAAAATATTTAATGATATACTTTTTAATTATTATATGTTGAAATAATATTTTTGGCAGAGTTAGAACGATAGTTTTAATTTCGTATACTTTAGGACTTAAAGTGTAGATAAACCTTAAATATACCGCAAAAATGCAACACACATGCATACATATATAAACAATACATAAGTTAAAATGTATATAATATATTATTTAAGGCATATAAGCCACGCTATTCTTCAATAAATATCAACATACGAGTATATTAAGTGGTACCGATATTCAATTCGTTGTATATAAGATCTTGCACTAGCTTATTTTATGATTATATCATTTCAGAAAACTAAAATTAATATAAAAACATGTAATCCTTTAAATTTAGGAAACAAAACTCATCTGTATTAGACCCACTGTGTAATAAATGGCGAAATTTTTGGTCACAACGACGAAGGGTGGATGCGCGACAATGTGATAGGATTTTGATCTACGATACGCGATTTTGTACGACCGTCATTTTGATCCATATTGGGTCCATCAAATAATCATCATGTTATCATTATTTTGATTGTTTTATCGATGTTTCACTTTTATTCCAACAGACATCGGTGAGCGACGGCGAAAAAACTTTGTGACTACAACCATTATCAGCAGCGGGAGCGAGAGTAGCGACGGTGGGGGCGGCTACAACAAAGATATCCGGAGTACGGACCACCGCCGTCATCCGGTGTCGCGGAACGGTTCTTATTGTAAACCGTTGTCGCCCATGTCGACCAGAGCCACGTCGCCCAGCCTGAGATCGCTCAAAGTGCCCGGCTCACCATCGTCGGCCGCGATGGCCTGCTCTACCAGCCTGAACTCCACCACGTTCAACGGCATCGGTGGCCAGCACGTCTCGACTCACAACGAACACCATCTGGACGCGACGGCGTCGCCGCTCCGGTCGTGGTCGGATGCCGTGTCGGTCAGGTCGCTGGCGTCCATCGGCATGGGCTCGACGGACGGCCGAAAGCTGACCATCTCCAAGGTGCCCACGTCGCCCGCGGAACTGCTCAACCTGGCCAGCCCCCAAACGTAAATATTAAAATTAAATAGCTTTTTGTGTCGCAACACCATTATGTTCGCACGCCCAGGTCAAAAGCCACCATAACTGAATTATTTTATGGTTTCTAGAAGGGCCGATACAAGGTTTGAAAATAAAACAATAATAGTAACGGATCTTACGCTCACGCGTTTAAACATAAACGCTTGAATACTTACCAATACATTATCGCAGGCGCGGATCCAAAGGGGTGGGGGCGAAGGGGGCGTACGCCCTCCCCAAAATCCCTAAAATAGGTTTAAACATATTGGGTTTTCGATTATTTTCGTGGTTAAATACAACTACTAACTAGAGTAATATACAATTACGAAAAATAAAATAATATTATTTTATATTTATTGTGTATTGACTAGTGTGTTGGTATGTTATAGCCACGCTTAGTAAATTTTGTACTTAAAAATTATTGTTTGAGAATGTTTTTTTAATTCAATTTTTTATTTTATATATTCTTGAAGGCTATGGGCCAACATAATTTTTGTTGCTTTTACGTATTATGTTACAATTCAGGCAGGTTAGTCGTAAGTAAACAATTTATTTTGCGCCCTCTCCGTAAAAAATTTCTGGATCCGCCCCTGCACTATCGAATATTATGAAAATACCCTCTAAAGCCCAAAGTGTTAGGCTTATGTAGCGTATTACAGTCGCTAAAGTGAACGCAAGACTGCGTTATTCCTAAGACGTTGTACAGCGCACACATACTGTTTTTAAAAAGTATTCCGTACACAGGCGCACGGCAGTGTCGAGCACGTATCATACAAAACGTATGAAATCCAATACAGCCACGACTCCAAATGTTTCGTAGAAATAGATATTCGTTCATGGTTTTCCGGTGGCCCGTTGAAAAGTTGCGTTCAATATGGTGCTCTTGCGTTGTGTATAAAGCTCGTTTTTAACACCACCCGAATGCAACACTTACCTAATACATCATCTGAGAACCGACAAATGTTGCGCGGTCCTAGACGTACGAATTCATGTGTACGCGCGGACCTCGTCAATATTATACGCTAATTCACTAATAACATATCATGAGGCTATTCGTTTTATTATCAAACCCAACAGTTATTACTATTATAATAATTATTATTATTATTCATGTGCGAGACTACTCGCTCGCGTGGGCCCCCGTAAATACTGTATATCGTCGTCGTTTGCACGTCTTGCGCGCACGCCCATCACAGCCGCCGCCGCCGCTGGCCCTGGACGCCCGGTAATTGTACCGAGATATTTCGCCAACCAGTTTTTTCTTTTTTTTTTCGCACTATTTTACGCGTGTCGCTGGAAGGGGGGCAGTACCGCTACTTACCACGGCCGACGATCCACATATTCATCATTCGCGTCGTCATCGCGCCTCGACAATTTCGATGGCCGTGGACGTGAAATCCGTCAGACTACGTACCGCACACGTAAAATATTCAATATTATGACAATATGATGTTAAAACAGTTATATCGGAACGATAATCTGTCTGGTAGAAACACGTGCAAGGTTAAGAAAATGTTTCATCCGCACGAGTAATATTTATATTGTTTGTAAAAATTAAGGGAGGGGGGTTGGACGATTTAATTAATCGTGCTTGCTGAAGTCTAACGTCAAGCCCTTAAATCCATAATAATATATTGATTAGACATTGTTTTGCTTTAGTAACATTGCAGTAGTAGGTTTTGCACGGTTAAATTTTTAGAACTGCACGGCTAGTGTTTTACTGTACACTAGCACGAACCCTGCGATGCGAACAGAAACAAAATATAATTGTACTTAGACACGGCACGTGTACTATCATCGCATTAATACTTACATATAACACTGTAAACAGTTGTTACGGAATACTGTTGTCCAATTCGCATTCGTTTGGTAAACCCTTCTCGTAAAAATAACCGGCTCCCTTTATTGTGTATAGATGAAAACATCATTTTATTCGTCTCTGGAGGTGAAACGTTAATTCTAATCCGTTAAAATATTACCAATAAGAGTTATATATTACATATCATTATTAAATCTCGTTAAAAAGATATTTATATATATAATTTATACAGTTAATCTGTAATCATAATAATATTTTTTTAATCTAGTTAAAAAGTTAAATATATATATTATAATGATTACAGATTGGGGATTTTCAATGGTTCGGTTCTATACAAGCGCAGTTATATAGGTATCTCCGTGTGACCGTGTACCTAATTATAATTATTAGTCTACGTACGTCACGATCATAACAATACATAAAAACCATTCAATGTCGTGTTTCTGTGTAAGTTACAACAACAGCTACGGGAGTTAAACTTTACACTGCTACTGTTCGTAATCGCAATAGGTCACGCTTTACCAATGCCACTTGGTTCATTTTTGGATTTCAATAATAATATTTTACATATTAATATATGCAGTTAACGGTATTATACTATATTTACACGTGTACACGTATTATGACGATTTGAAATATCTATACTTGTGTTCGGAAATTTTAGTTTTTTGTTCGTTATTTTAGTATTGATATATTTTAAGCATATCTACCAAACAAAACATATAAAGAAGTTGTACATATAAATGTACCTATAATACTATAGTCATGTTATGTATTATAATATACTATTTAGTGGTTTTTTTTCTTTGGTAAGTAAATATAGTTTTTCTGTGCTGCTTACAACACTAAGCTGCATAGAAAAAATTACATGACGTTGGAAAATTCAATACGTATAATTTTGACGGAAGAGTATCGCTGGTATGTAATGAATCTAATAATTAATGTTGTCCGTCCCCCACGTCTGTTTTGCAATGTACGAATATAATATGACGGTTAGATTGAAGCATAATATCATCTTGTTCAACGCAATTAGCATTTTTATTTAACAAACATTACATCTTGGTCATTATAATTTTTGTTTATTCGTAGTTTATTTATTTATTTTTCTGTTTAGTCGATAGTAACAATGGCATGTATACCTACATTCTGATGTCTTGGATATACACGAAATAAAATAGTACAATTGTACTACGTGATAGACCTTTTGAACGATGTATCGGCTTTAATAGTGCTTTGAGCTTATGTATATATAATGATTAATGAAATAAATATTATAATACTGTTTTGTTGCTTAAATATGTTTACATAATAATTCATAATAATTATTATAGGTATAATCGCTGTTCCGATCTGGAGTTATTTTATTGTATTTATCCGACATTTAATGTATTTGTTATGTGTCTTCAGTTCATAAAAATAGTTCTGATCAAATTTATAATCATATATGTAATTTAATTCAACATAACAATATGTATGTTTAAAAAACAGTATATTTTGTATTATTTTTAGTACAAGTAACAAAACGAATAACAATTTTAACCATATTATAAAAACAAATCTCTAAAAATCTATAACTACAAGTTTCAAGTTAATTAAAAATAGAAAAATAATATTATTTTGATGAAATTTATATTGTTATGCAATTATAATAAATCCGGATAAACAACTTTTTAATTATTCATTAAGATATAATCATGCCTAATAACAATAAATAAATATTTCGTTTCAATATTTAATACTTTAATTAAATTAGCCTTTCGCAGATGGTCTATTTAAAGATTTCAAAATGTTTTGTAGTATTTTTAACAGTATCAGATAATGTCGATAGTTCGAGTTGGATATTTTTAACTAAATATATTTCAATTATTGAGACAAATAAATGTTTCGTACGTACATTATAGTTCAAAATTCAACTATACTTAACGTTTCGTAAAATTCTAAAGATTACCCTCAATCTATAAACTAATAAAATTATTATCATTATTGTTTAAAACATATATTTTCTGTTTAAATTTGAAATTTAAAATGATATTATGAATTATTTTATAATTAAAATAACTTGTTGATTATATTCTTTTGATAATTTCCAAACATTTAAATTTCAGAATATTAAATCAATATTTCGAACAGTAAAATACATTTAATGTAGAAAAAAGCATATTAAACATAATTATACGTTCAAGTGCATAAATGTATCGCTCCGTGAGTTCATTAAGTATCGACGAATAGAACAATATCATAATCTAATAAATGGATAAGTGGTCAATATTACTTCAAATGTTGTCATATACAAAACGAAACGCAAATGCGATGTTTATGAACACATACTATGAAAGACTCAATAAATCTCTATCACAATATAGGAACATGCACTGTCCCTCGATAATAGATAAAACATTAATCGAAAAATAACTTCATAATACAAAATTATATATTTACCTAGTATGCATGTGTAGCTATCATGTACGTACGAACGTTATAATATTTGTATTGCTATCGCGTTGTCCATTTACTGGAAAAGTTTTTAATTTATTTTCAGTCAAAGTCTCCTAACTGCGGTCACGTGGCTATTTTGTTATTGTACATTAGCTATTGTATTGACGCCGTGTAACAAATAAACGTCATAACACGTTTGTTAACAATATGATGACTAAACTTAACAAATAATATCAATGATGACGTCGAGATTGATTTAAACTATAACTGGTTATGACTACCGTGGATTTTCGTAGAATTTACAATGAAAGTATTTGATGATATACACTATCTCTCCGATGTCTGAATTTTGCGGTTAGCGGATTGTAGATTTATTTTTATTTTTTAAATGCCATAATTCACTTATTTAAAACTACAAAAACCTAAATATATCGAGTGTTTGTCTTATTTTGCTTTATTACTTGGACAGCGTTTCAATGGTGAATGCAAAAGGGTTGAAACTTATTTTAAAATAAATTTAGATCAACAAAATGATCGTGACAGTTTGTAACGCCTGTATTATATAGTTTAATGAACTTTCAAAAAAAGTCAAGTTAGTGAATTTGAAATTATTAATTTATTTGAAAACAATCTTGTTGTAAGAGTTCAGGCAATCAAAACTTAAATATCCATCGTAATAAATTTATTAACAATTATTATTATTTTTAAAATTATTGTAGAATTTGTTTCCAATATTGTTATCCAATACTTTCGAATTATACAAACCGAAAAAATACTAAGTCCTAAATTTAAATAGCTGTTTGTATATACATGATGTGGCAACAATAATCGCAGTAAATATATCGTGCTAATATTATAATATTTTATTATAATGGTATTAAACTAGAGATTAAATCAAAATAATATTGTTCACGGTTATAGTTATTAATTTAGTTTTTATTTATTTATTTTTTTTAAACATTATAAATTAGATATTTTACTGAAATTAAAGCCAGTTACTATAAGACTCTAGAAATAATAGACATTTTAAATAAGAATAAAAAAAATATTTAACAGTATAATTAAAATATAAAACCAACTGTAGCAATTAAATCGGTCTTATTACTGCCATAACTTGATATTCCGCGTTTGACATGTTATATCATATTAGTTATTGTTATAAACTCTATGAGTTTGTGGTTAGTGATAAACAATACGAAGATTGGGCTTCATATCAATCAATATTTAACTTTTTTTCCTGCCAATGCCTGCTGTCTCCTTGAACTTACTAATTACGACCATGTGAACGAAACCATCGTTCGGATGTTGCCTTTTGTATTAGCTAATAAAGCGAATTATAATTATTTTTGTTTGCCATCAACAGCTATGGTACATGGGCACACTGTGTACCTCTGAGATGCCTACTAGATTATTATTCGTATAATTCTATTTCATATTTTTGTAAAAACGGATGTACAAAGATGTCATTGTCCCGGTGGACAATTCAAGGTTAGAAATTGTGCGAATACGCACAACTACAGGCTAGGACGTCCGATAAAGAGGGAAGAGAATGACGATTATACGATCCGGATCTGAAAACTGAACAAGCTTGTTTTCAAATGCAATTATAAGTACTTTACTTTCGATCGGATGTACTAATATTGTATTGGAACATTAATAAGGTATATATATATATATATATATATATATATATATATAAATATATATTTATATTAAGTTGGCTTCATAAAATTAACTGTAGTGTTGATCTATCAACTATCAAGCATGAATTGATCGCTGTTATCTGGTTCAGTGTCATCCATTACTACCGCATTAGTAGCTTTATTATCGTATTATACGTTGATGTCAACTCGTATTATATTTTGAAAAATTTAAAATATTTTTTAAATATGCTTTCGGCCGAACGGAAGTTGTTTTTCTATGGTTTGCGTTCCTTTACGAAATACATTATGCATGTTTATTGGCTAAGCCGCGTTAATAATATATAGGCGTGCACGTGCGTTTAGTTATGAGATAAAAAAAAATTTGCAATACTGTAAATTAATATTCTTAGACGCTCTGCATTTTTTTCCCGTGGGCGTGATATTTCTAGGAAATTTAATATGTAATAAATTACACGTGTAGAACTGAACTATCTGGTATTTCATCTGCGACTATACACATTTAACAGATATGATTCTGCTGATCTTTGATGAAATTCATTATAATTAACGTTTCTTCGATTACATTTTAAACTCAAATGATATGTCAAGAGATAAACAAAAAACAAAAAAAATAATACCGACTGCATTATATTCTGCAATTCATTCAACGTTCATTGTTCATTATGCGTGTAGGTACCTAACCTACTTGTTAAAAAATTACACATCTAAACGTTTTATTCTGAAATATTATTACAATTAGACATTCCATCTTAATATTCCGATTGGAAAACGTACACACTTTTCCATGAAATGTGTCTAAACAATATCAAGGACAATGATGAATAACTAAAGAGAATTATGCCTATAACTTGTTTATACTAATATTTATTCTGACGGATTGTTAACCTTATACAATTTCGTAACGTAAATAATGATTGGAATAATTATTCCTAAAATTAATATAAATACGTAAATACACTAGGAAAATTACAACATTGGTGCACACAAATTTTATCAATTTGAACCAGCGTTTTGATTTTATACTTGATGAGATTAAATATGACATTGAACGCTTAAGGAGTCGGATAAATAACAAAACCTAATACTTAAACAAGTAAAATTATATTTATATGATAAATATGTTGATCATAGGGAATTAGATGGAATTAGTTTTTTTTTTCGAGGACTTTTAATGTATGAATAGTATAGTATATGTAATATTTTAATAATGCTAATAATTTTTGAGAACAAAGATAACCCAATGGTGTAGTAAATTTTGTAACGTCATTGGCCTTAATTTATAGTTTTATTTTATATGTATATGTATTTAATATGTAATTCAATAAGAAATTAAAATTATAATTGAGACAAGTATTGTGTTTTTTATCGGATATTTTAACTTGTCTTGCGAAAATGTCTGTACACGAGTAATGAAAAAAAAAAAAAAAATGGTATTAATTGAAAATATTTAGCCATGTCCCACCAGACGAATATTTTGGTACGTACAATATATAGTAAGCATCTGTTGTTGAACTATTGTTAAGCTTTTTAAGTGCATCTGTCGTATTATATTAAATCAATTTATCGATAAAGCAATATAATTCAAGTCTTACAAAAACGTAATTTATGTAATGCACCTAGAACTCAAATCATCGCAGTGAATAGGCGATGTTAAAAAAACCGAATAACTGTCGTTGGAAACAACACACTAGAAATTGCAGTTTTGTGTTGATAAAATATATCATTGTTCCGCTAGAACAATTTCTCACACAGGAGTGCTTGGAAAAAAGTGCCGGCATATATGTCTACAACATCATAGTAGATGCTCTGCGCACAAAAGATGATGTTAAGAGAAGGTTCGAAGTCAGTTTGGAAGCAACTACGGCTGCAATAATACTCGATTATTTCGCATTCGGGTGGGTCTGCTACTAAGTATTGATATAACGATAAACTCTCTGGCCACTTGATCCTCAATAGATTATATGTGCCTCACAACGAATACCCAAACATGCACATGATTATAATACACAAAAGTGCAAAACCAATCCCCCTTGGCCGCTAGAGCTTTGCACTTGTAGACTTCAGCAGCTGTACACGTGTTATATTATTGCGAGCCCAATGTTTTTCGAATGATTGCGTTGGAAATGTTTTTCGAATGATTATTTTATTTCCAACGCGCGCTGCAGACGTATAATATTTATCGGACGGAACGCGAATTACAATAATTACAACTAGGAAATGGTTCGAATGAAATTTTTTTTATTTTCGAAAAAATTCCTTGAAGGTTCTAGGAAAACGAACGACAAACCGATGTTCCCCAGGCTTTCAAATTTTTATTTTGTTGTTTATTGTTTTATTTATATCGTACTTAATCTGTCGTTTTTCGACGAGAATAAATATTGCATAATTTCTATGACATTAGTATTCATTAAAATCAATTTAATAAAATAATCCATATATTATGTAAATCAGTAAATAAAAAACATGTACATTTGGTTTTTTTTTATTAAATAATTTTAATATGGAAAATAAATGTATTGTAATCTTGGACAATCTTACTGTAATATTTTAAGATAAAATTAAATTGATTAATGTTATTAGTTATAGCCAACTTTTAAAGTTTTATAGTGCAATAACTTCCAGTTCTTAATAAAAATATTGTCGTTATTGCATTATTTATCATTACTGCATTGTTATAAATATTTATACGATCAAATCTGAATATACTGATATACGAGTACGAATTTTGCGCTTCGTCATTTCGTAAATATTAACTGTTGTATAGATCGCACGGGTCAAACATAGGATATCCAATTGAAACAGCCACGGGGGCTATCATCAGCACGCCGTAGAGCGTACATATTCTTTTTACATCCTAGTGATGGTCTCCAGTGTTTTGAACACAATGCCGCGATACTTCTTTACAATAAAGTAAGAATACTCTCAAACACACACACTCAAAAATATTCACTCATAATACGTGTATAAGCATATGAGTGTGTACCGACCCATCCCGATCCCGGGCAAATAAATTGCAATCATCATGCGCGAATCATAAAAACCTCTCACGGTTACCGTTACATCCTTTACTCCCAGCTTTTCTCCACATACAATATCGTAATCAAAATATTATAATATGATATAGATGTGTGTCTGGTAGTCCTGAGATTTTCATGTTTATTGTTTTTTTTTTTTTTTGAAAGATGGGAAATAATTGTTCAATATCATCGAACACAAGTTTTAATATATTAAAATCATTATGTGAAAGCTCAAACTTTATATTATGTAATGTTTGAACATCTTAAAGTAAGGGTGTGTTCAAATGTTTATCGATAAAAATCAAGGTGTAGATGCAACGAAATGAGTATTAAAAAAAAAGCTTAGTATGATATAGTATGATAATCGCTCAATATTAGCAATCTCACATATACGAGTAGTTAATACATTACATAATAATAGATTAAATAGTTAGATAATACATGATATTTATACGATTGCAATTTTTGTAACGTTGATAACATTATTAAATAATGTTATACTAAAATGTCCAAAAAATTTGTACGTCTACTAAATATCTATAATTCGTATTTCATTATTATTCATTCAAATATTCTACTGTTTTTCAAAATTCAGTATCAATATTATCATGTCTTCATATAATTTATTAAATTTACACCATAGCAACAATAAATATCGAAAATCTATAAAATGAATCTAGATATTCTCTGATAGTAATTAATATACGTAATATTCTTTTATCTTAAAGATAAATTAATAAAAATATCTCAAATATGCAAAAACAACTTTTGTCATTAATTTATCCGTTTCATGATTTGTTAAGATTTCAAACCCCGTTCGATAGAATCAAAAAAAAAAATATTCAAAATAATTTAATTTCAGCATCTAATTATTGTATATATTTCGTAGTGTGTTTTGAAAGCCGGCATAGCATCATCGAGAGAAAGTGTAAACTACATATAATAATATAGTATATTTACTGGTACTCACGGAGATCGATTATTCAGAATAAATATTTGAGAAATCATAATAATAACCAGGCCCTTGCGTGACGCGTATTACTTAAACACGATTGGTTCGATCGATGTTAATTGTTAGACATTATACTGGACGTTTCTTGTCATCGTAAACAGTCCATTATGTTTCGGTCGTGCAGTACATTCACAGGAATATATTATACATAAATATAAATTGTAGGTATAATGTTCAAATCAAGCTTTTCACTAAATTCATAAGAAAATAATTAAAAATTAAATTTTTATACTGTTTTACTATTCACACCAAAACATTTAATTAAATGCCTATTACGAGACGGGCAAATGATAAAAAACGGAACATTTTTATGATATTTGAAACTATATTTTTTGATAAATTGTGTCATTTATTATTTACTATTATTCTATACAAATTAGATTGTCATTTATCAGCTTACCAAAAACCTATGTGGGTGAAAAATGGTTTGCTGGTGAAAACCTAGGGTTATTTTATTTTTATATTGATTATGAGTGTTTTATTGTGAGAGTTTTTCTATTTAAATCAGAATGAACTAATAATAAGAGTATATTGTTTCAAAAACTCGTTTTATAAAAATGTTGCATTTTTTTAAATTACTTGTTCAGTTAGTAATAAGCATTTCGTAAATAGGTGGATTGTATAATTGTATAAAAATTAAACTCTTCTTTGACTATTTGCCTTAGCATTCGGTAAAATATCCGATTTGACAATATGCCACGTATGCATACAATTATCATATGAACAATGTTGAAAACAATTGAACATGCTATACAGAATACCGTACACATTCGGGATCGTTCAAAATGTGCAAATTGTAGAAAACCGTTGAATTCGGACGGTTCTGCACACAATTGTGTTCTAGAACGCGATGTGGCTTTTGGTCTGACACTAATATCTCGCGGTCATCGCGTACGAGTCATTATCATGTACGAGTATGATAGACACACAGGCGCGCGATAACCGGACTCGAACCTGCCCGGAAGAGTCATGCGCCGCAAACCCATGCGTGTGCGCCGTGACGGCCAGACGTATGTTCGCATGCTCTGCCCACCCAACCTGACCAACGCACTCGTATACACGTTACCCGTGTGCGTATATAAATAAATATATACGTATATATATAGCATTCAATACGTTTTGTCGACAACATGAAATCGTTGATAAATCGAACTACATACACGTTACAGGTCCTTTCAAAATTAATCATGAAAATTTCTCATAAATGCGAGTTATCTAAGGAGGAGCTCGTTGAGAGTGTGATCGCTACAGAAAGCTCTGAAACGAATGATCATATTCGGGATGAGAGAAACGATAATGTCAACCCTGGGCAGGAAATTGGTGAAATCAAATATAATCTAAACATTGTTATTAAATACGTTGAAGATAAAAACGATGAAAACATACCTGTCGTATTATGAGTATATGAGGCATCTGCGTAAGTCAATAGTTTAAGAAATCACTGTGAAAGGAAGAACATTCAAAGATTAGTAATTTCTTCAAGCCACTAAGCGTGTCAAGTGTGGTTAAAGAAGGTGTGCCTTAATATGTAATTACATGCAATGGTTTTACGTACTTTATTACGGTTTTATTAAGTCAAATATAAAATCGAATTATTTAATTACGTACTGTAATAGTTACAATTATATAATATAATTATTATAGTGGATTATTTTTTGTATATTATTACATTGATTTATGGTCATGTTGTTTTATTCGGACTTTCATTGATCTGACAATTTAAACACCCAATTAATCCGGATTAATGAGATTCTACAGTAATACGAAGTGCGTTGTGCGCTCAGTGCAGATTCCTTCGATGATAATCTTGTTGTTGTTGTTGTTGCGTTCGGGGTTGATCGTTAAAGTGAAGCTTCGAACAGACCGCGATTTCCATTACGTCAACTACGCGTTTCCATATGCAATTATTAAATCGCAACACGACTACCTCCGTTTCGAACGTGGGCGTGGAACTGTAATTTATGTGTTTTCGTGTGACGCGTGTAACATTAAAATATTTTATTGCAATTATTAACTGCACGTCGATTAAACGTTAGTCACACGTCGATGAGAAGACCAACGCGTACGTATACACGGCCAACGTGGCCGACCCGCAATCGTGTAAGAACACGTTCTCGGTAGTGTTTTAAAACAGCTCACGGATGTCTCTTCAAATAGTCGATCAAAAATCAATTGACGATTACGCCCTGTTGTTCTTTTTCTCGTGGCAGTTTACGAACGCATTCAACCGTTATCAATTTATCTTATTACGCGTACTCTTGATTTGCCCACGACTCTGATTACGCAGCGTTAGGACCGGATTTAAAGGTGCGAAGGCCTCGAGGCAACAAAGGAGTGGGGGCCCCCTGGCCCAAAATTATTCTCCAAATAAAATGAACAATTTTTTTTAAAGTAGATTCTTTACTTTTATTAGTATTTAACAAACATATTTAAATATGTGTATAATATGTAAAAACTTAAATATGAATATTGAATAATAATAAATAATAAATAATAATCTCGCACCACTTGCACATAGAAAAAGGAAATCTGAACAATATTATTATCGCGCGTATGGCGTTCGCGGGTTCGCATCGATCATCAGAAGCTGTTGGCGGTAGCGGTGGAGCTTAGGATGCGTCGGATTTACTGATAAACAAACATGCTGGTGACATAATTTCACGGAATTACCCATCGGCAATGAGTGTTAGATTTATTTTTATCCTATTGGTCACTTTCGACAGGACGGCGGGGTGACGGTGCATTTCTAATTTGAAAGATTTTTTTTTCCGAAGTCTCTATTGTGAAGGCCCTCTTTTGTGAAGGCCCTCTTTTGTGAAGACCCTATTTTGTGGAGGCCCAAGGGCTTAAGTGCCGGCTTTAGTACGGCTTTCACCCCGATTGCCCTCCCTTAAATCCGGCCCTGATTACGCTTGTTCATCAAGTGCGCACGTACGGATGCTGTGTTACTCGGTGTCTTGTAATCCGTACAGGAATGTATGAACACTAAAATTACTGTGTACATCAAGCTGTAGACAGCTTGACTGTTCGGCAAGGTGGTTGACTAAACGAGCGATTGGCCTTTTTTATGTTTTAAAACTCGAAACGATGAAATAATCATACACTTGGCCTTGATGGTAACATAAAATGTGTATTATATATATATATATATATATATATATATATATATATATAGGTATATATACATAATAAATACACATTTAAATTTTATTAATTTATTTCGCGTCGATGCGATGTTTTGTCCCTGAAATAATACGCATGCAACATTTTTCACGAAAGAAAATATTAAGATTTTAAACATCTGTATTTTATTTTCAAGTAGAAGCATTTTTTTATGCAATGAAGGCGTAATGTATTACCTCCAGTTGTATACTGAAAATCTTTAAGTGGATATAAATGTAAGAAAACTTTTTATATTAAAAAAAACTTTTGTTTGGAAAAATTAAAAACTCAAATCAGTTTTCTAGAAATTTAGTTGAATTTTTCAATTACAATCAAAATTATATTTCTTGAAAAGCTACGAATAGAAATTCAAGGATTAATAAATCGTTAGCTTTGATTTATAGCGAATAATATTTAAACGACAGTAAATATTGTATTGTCCCCAAAAATTAATTAGCTTTTGTATTATCTATACGAATTTGAGTACACAATATGTTTAAGTAAACATAATTTTAAGAATGAAATTAATTTGTATTAAAAATAAACGAACGAAATCCATAAACTTAAATATACACTTGTATATTGTTAATATAGACGGACAGGTCGCAGGTATAGTACATAATAAAATTGTATTATTTTTATCAAAATACACGACGTGTATTAGCTTCTAGAATATTGCAAAATAACTTAATAATATCGATTATATTAATCGTACCACTTACGAATTAAGTTAAATTATATACGTTATATAGATAGTGTTATACTATAAAATATCTACACTTCGGTATTTTCTTATCAATTGTTATTTTTTTTTCCGTAGTATCGAACAATGCAACTTTATTGCAACGAAAATTATTAAACCATTCAATGATTTATATAGAATAATAATTATTATTAAAAACACATAATTTTTATTCAGCTATTAAAAACTGCGTATTCTAATATTACGAATGTTGCCAATGTATTGTATTGTAGAGCAGCTTTGGTATGTGTATTTACTACTTTATAATAAAAAACGTTTGTAAATGGGCTGTAATAGGGCTTCTATGAAAATGAAGTGTTGCATCATATCTCATTGAAAAAAAATTGAATTAATTAAATGGTGTTATTGTATTTAATAATTATACGCTAGTTACAATAGTGTCTCATGTTTTTGGTTATCTACAACGCAATTAAACATTATCATAATAAAATGTAATCAAATATTTGTTCTATAAATCAATTCGTGGTTCTCACTGAATGAGCAACCCTTAAACTTCAGGTTGGACCCTAGGAAACAAATATAACGTATTTAATATCGGAAACGAAAACTATTTACTAATAATTAATCCTCCGTATACAATGACTTCGATTTTAATAGGTATCTGAAGTATCTGAAGTATCTGAAGTATTTGTTTTACTAAATGGTACTATACATTCCAAAATAATGGTACTTAGTTTAAAAATACGTTACTTTTTTTAATACAATTATGTATAGGCCACTTAAAGTAGTTTAAAAAGAATTCTAAACCTTAAAAAAATCTCAGTGAATACCTACTGTTAAATTGATTATTTAACTTTTACCCGTCAAACCAGTCTAATAACCCTTCAATAAATTAAAATATCTTGGTAGAATAATACTGTGTACAATTCGTTTACTTAAGAACAACGAAATCAACAAATATAACTACTCATAAATAAGTTTAAAACATATTTAATAATCTCTTCACTTAGTGGTTTTTTATTAAACTACGAGTTACACATAAGATCACTAACAATATTCGTATGATATGTAATCGGTATTCAATATTAATAAATATCTAAATATTTTAAAATTAAAATATATCGATAATTTTTGTGTTATATTCGATGTAGACTTCTCAGTAATATTATTACTAATTAATCTATATGATTATTATTTTAAATCACCAATCACTGTATAAAATATTATGATATAATAATGTGTTACACCGTACATTTTGTGGCATTGAACTCGTTTTAGAAGGATAATGTTATACGTATTACGCATATAGTTTCTGTTAAAAAAGTCTCTATACATGAACTATTAACAGATATATTGTTAAGCTGTATCTAATTACTCAAGTACACATTAACTTGTTCGGTTCATTTTTCAAATGTTTAAATTTCAAATTTTCAAAATGGTCTATAATAGTTCTAATACATGATTCATGTATATATAATCGTTTAATGACTTAGAAATTACATGATTTTGAATTTTATATGGTGATTATACTTAATCATGTAGGTATATTCAGGAAAAAAAATATACATATATGTGAGTAGACTTTATTATGATACAAGTTTTAGGAAATAATTTATATAGATATTTTTTTCTTTCAAAATAATAACTTAATATGGCTAGATCATTAAATTTTAACTACTGAGTAGTACATATGCATTTTCATGGATTTTATTATTTGAAGTAACTTCAATTTTTCCATTTAATATGTTTTGCTCTAAATTAATGACTGTCTTAACATTTATTGATTAATTGGTTAAACTACAACTTATAGTTACGAGATATTATTTACATTTAAAATGTTTAGACTACTGGTTTAAGTATACTTTATAAAATCAGTATTTAATTGATAGATATACATTGTAAATCAAACAATTAATTATATTTATTTAATTCACCGTGACTTAAATATATTGAATATGGGAAGGCGGATGTATACTGAGTTAAGACTATAGAATTATATTTTTTTAGTTGTAAAAATGGTGAAAAAAGTATCATGTTCTATTTATGTAAATCATAAATAATGAATACATGCAATTCAATTAAGTCGCAATAATTTTTATTTAAATTTTTTTTTTGTGTTTTACAATTGTTATAAAAAAATATTCTTTTATCTGTAACTACTATTTGGTCATATTTTTTTTTAATATAGTGATTTATCCTTGGCTCCTTACATACAAACAGTGTTATATTAACTAACAAAATATACTATTTGGCCATAACATCTATAGCATATGTATTCTGGTAACTTATTCGAAGTTTGAAAAAATAATTATTTAAAAACCCAGTTTATTAATGTATGTGGCTGTTAATTTAGTTACTTAATATAATTCGTCGATTTCATTATAAATATGTAATATTTTGAAGGCTTACTGTGTAAATAAAAAAAATGTTACAGTAGTTGTTGAGGTTCAACAAATAAGTTGATCATTTTATTAAAGTATAGCATATAGTTTTGATAGGAATATTTATTAACATATTTTCAGTGTCAAATTAAAAATTTATTTATCATCTTTAATCGTATTATTCAACTAAAATTGTTTTATTAAATATGTTATTTAGATTCATTGAAAGAGAAGACGGTAATTTTACAGAATGCAGCAGTTGTTCCAGATCACTCAATTGGTCGTTTTCGGACTTGCGGTCCAGAACCAGGACTCACTACTGGCGTAACAAACTCCAATTTATTTTAGCATGCCTGGGCTGTTCAGTTGGTTTAAGCAATATGTGGCGATTTCCATATCACTGTCACAAAAGTGGTGGAGGTAAGCCGTTTTCCATAAATTAATTTACGATTTAAACCAGGAAACTCAAAATTAAAATTACAAACATTTTATCGTGAAATGATTGTACTAATAATATTTTTATAGGAAGAAGCCAATTTATCATTCTAGGGGAGCTATTAATTCAACATAGCGGGAACTTCACTAATATTAATGGTTTATATTGTTTTAAATTTAGAATAGAATTAAATAGCAATGTTGAAAATGTACATAAAACCAAACAAAATAGTATAACAAAGGCATTTATATTATACCGACCAATTGAATTAAAGAATTATTAAAATTAATTTAAACGAATCATAATGGGAACAAATAATAATAGGTCTACATAAAACGGAAATTATTATATTCCATTTTATCCGGAAATAATTAGAAAATAAAATGATTGCATTCAAATTTTAGTTTTGTGAATTGACAAAATATAAATAATTAGATAAATATTAATTAATAAAGATAAATATTTAGTTTAAATAGTTTTGAATCAAAACTATTGATTTTTGATCTATTTTTTAATGATGATTATTCTTAAACAATTTTGTATGTTTAGGTATATTTTTAATTCCATATTTTTTGGTGATGATATTTTGTGGAATACCGTTATTATATTTGGAATTGGCTCTGGGTCAGTGTACAAAACGAGGACCAATTGGTGCGATTTCAAAACTATGCCCAATTTTAAAAGGTAAGTAAAATATGATTCTTAATATAAGGACTTGATTTGTATGCATTAATGTATGTTAGTATTATATTTTTAGTATTTTTATAGACAAACGATTTATGATAAACATAAAATTAATAAACATGAATGATTAAATAAAAAAGGAATTAAACACATTAAATAATTGATAGTTTTTTTAGAATAAACTACATGGTTGAAATAGAAAACACTTAATCTTATCTCTTTGTATAATTATATGAACTCTAATACCCTATTCTAATTATAATTACAATAAATAATTATTATTATTATTATTAGTTTAAATATATTATATAGATAGTAATAGGTAATATATGATAGACTATTTCTACAATAAAGATTGAATTCAGAATTGTTGAAGTGAAATTTTAACAAACTTATTTGTGTTTCAAACAATTATGCGTCTTACCTGTTGGTGAAACTTTTTTAAATACCTTCTAATGACATTAAATAACATTTCAATTAAAAATCTGTTATACATTTTAGATTCTAAGTGAAGCGATAAACCTTACGATTTTACAATGATGTTTACTTATTCTTATTTTTATTTTTTTTCTGTAAACACTTTTTCGGTAAGAAAACTAAACTAAAAGTTTCGTCTAACAATTTTGTAAATTTAAAATCAGCCTGTAGTGGTATTTTAAAGAGGTAATTTTTCTAAAATCTCAATAGTTCCAGTTGCAAGGGAAAACTACCGAAAAATAAAAAATAAATGGTAAAAATGCACTGTAAATGAGACTTTTACTTTTCAACTTTTCAGATTTTAGTTATTTAATCATAACTATTCCAAAAGTAATATGGATAGAAATTTAAAACTTTTACTCTGTATCAAAAATATTTTTTTGCATATTTGACAAAGTTTCAAAGTAAGTTTCAGCATTTTTTATTATATTAGGTTTAAATATAGAATATTGAAAATACCTAATTTGTTAAAATTTTTTATTTAATAATATAATATAAATAATATTAAAATTTAATATCAACTTACTCATTAGTTAAGATTTTATTCTTTAAGCGTTTAAGTAAATTATTTTAAAATTTTTACGGAATTTACTGTTTTTAATTACATTTTCAATTAAATATTTATTAAAAAAAAAAGTGCATACAATCATAACGAAATTTTGAATGCATATAGAATAACATGTAATGACTATTAAAAAAAAAAATTAAACAGATTAATAAAAAAAAAAGAAAAAAAAGAACGTAATAATCATATTATAAATGGTTAAATATATAAACGGTATATTTTTATACTGAAGCTTTATTCAAAGTTGTTTTGCTAATGAAGAGTTATAATTTCTTTAAAAGTCAATACACCCATTTCCATTTTCCAATCCGAGAACCAAAATTATGAAGGACGAACTTTCTCCACTATTATCCTACTAGCTTTTTATGTGCATATCTTAAAATAAACCCTGATGAAAAAAATAATCTTATGGAATAACAAACATAATATATTTATCCATTAATATGTTATATTATTTATTGTAAAATAAAATAGTGTAATTAAACTGCATACAATTATTAATAATTTGGTTTGATAATATCAATATCCTATAAGCCCAATAATAGCATTAAGGTTATTTGTGTTATAAATCAAAAAATTATTGTAAATTAACGTAAAAAAAAAAATAATAAGAAATAAAAAATGTGTAGGGGTTTTACTTAATTTTTAATATTATAAATTAATAATTTTATAATTATTGTTATTTTTGTTATTGTTTATTTCTTTGAAAAGATAGCGGACCTCAGTTGAACAGGTATTTTATATTATATTTTTTTTTTATATTATTTTATATTATGGTATATTTATTCGACAAAAAATTTAAGCCACAGTTATAATTATCCATAATATTAATGTGTTATATAAAAATATTTAATACATTATTTCAATAAATAAAATGTGTTTTGTATTTAATATATTTATAAATTTAAAATTCCATTACCATTACACAGATTTAAATGACATTAATTATTAATAAATATTTATGCTATTATACTCAATGACTAATCAATCGAAACTCATTTTTTGTTAAATGACTAACAGCCATTCATGATTAACCGATGTATATTATTTTATTTTTATTTTTTGAAGGTGTTGGATTATCCAGCGTGATCACATCCTTCTTTGTATCCATTTACTACAATGTTATTATCGCGTACACTCTTTATTATTTCTTCTCGGCAATCCAGGATCAACCACCATGGTTGCATTGCAATAACCGGTGGAATACAGATAACTGCTGGACAGTTAAGGATAACAATACCAGACCATTAAATAGCAGAAGTCCTGCTGAAGAATTTTACAAGTATGGTTATTGAATTTTAAATACTTTCTCATATTGTTTTGTGTAAGGCGTACAATACGTTTTGATGTACCGAGAACTGTATGACTAAACATCTTGCTATAAGATTCATATCAAACCTAGTTGCACCGAATTCACTATGATATTTTACGTATTTCCATGTATGTAATTGACTAATATTACTTATTCAACACCGTCATTCAAAAATAACTTGTTTCCATATTATATACTTCCTATAAAAACTACTCGTATTAATATATTAATAAAAATAAAAATAAAATAAAATAATATTGAATTGTTTGTTCTTTATAATGAAATAGTTTATGATAATTTCGACCAATTTCCCTATATATATATATATAGATGACTATAACCTATCATTCAAATAGTTGATAAAAATAATAAAAACAAATCTATCCTGAAGTTAAAATGTCTCCTGCCTTTGACTACTTCGTCATCGATTGAGTTTAACATGATGTACCATTTTATGTATATAGCTATTAGTGTGCAAAATATCTCTTACAATATACAAACCTATCAAAAAACTGTTATCAATCATCAACCGATAGTCATCAATAATAATGAATTCGCACATGTAAAATGTAATTAATAATAACTCTGCGGTCCGATTTGATCTCGATGTGTTCACGAGACCGTGTAAATAATTATTATACAGTATTACTTCCTAGTTTCTATCGTTTTCACGATGACCATAAATCGTACCTGCCCATATTATACATGTTATAATGAATATTCTGTTTCGGTTGCCGAACAAAATTCATTGCAAAATGTCTTAACGGTGTTTCTCAATACTACTTTACAATATGACGACATCATAGGCCTAACTAGAGCTTACATTTTTTAGGAAGAAAAGTACCAAAATTTCACAGACCTCCAAAGGCTATGCTCCGCATTAATTTACATACAGACAAAATGTGTTGCTACTCAGTACTATAGGTTCAGTTAATATTTTAGGAAGACTAGCCCTTATCATTTCATCAAAAACAAATCTGCAGTAATTCACATAAATAATGCATGTACACAAATTAACTTTATATATTACATTTTATTTTATTATAAATTGTCTGTCTTTAGTACAGTACACTCCTAAAATATCTTCAGTATTTCATGATTTTACAACATCCTTCTCGATATTGAGAACAGCCAAATTCGTAAACGGTTTTGAAGCACACTGGTTCGTAATCAATATTTAATATGTCTCCTAGAAACAATTTTTCACAAATGGTGATCATAAGCTCATTTTATGAAGATACTTATTGTCACATGTAACTTTTTATAAAGATTGGAATAAATATGTTTTTCGATCACTTTTTCTAATGTAATTAATAACAAAATTTATAATAAAATATTTTTGAAAAATTTAATGTTATCAAATTCAATAATTATTTCTTGTGTTGAGACTATAGACATTTATAATTAGATTTTATCTCAACCCAAACACAAAATTCTGAGATTCATTATGTATAATCTGAAAGGGCTATGGACATTTTTAGAGAGCAAAAAGCTCTCCCCTCTAATCACGTCAATGTGCGACATCTTATCCGTGGTGTCTTGTCGATTACGCCACATTGTAATTCTTCAATCATCCACGATACTCGCTTGTACACACCCTTTGGCAATGTCAGATATAAGAAGTAGGAGTAGAAATAGGGTATGCTTGTCCCAGATGCTGTCCATATAAGAACGCTTTTAAGTTTATGAAAAATAAAAAAAGTCATAAACATACCTTGTACTTCCATCTACGTATCGGCACTGCATTTTTATTAGCGCCGGGCATTAAACGTTCTAGATCCGGCACTACCCGTTGGACCCCGTTCACCCAAGTACTCGCGTTTATCCGTGGAGCACTTACGGGTGTAGTTCTACGCAACATTCGGTTTGAGTACAGCTTTTTTTTGCTTTTTTCATTTCGATTTATACAAAACTACACACATTACATATGATGCATTGCGAATACCAATCGATGTCATTAATCATAGATTATCAATTATCAATTCAAGGCTAGGATTCTATTGCGTTTGTTAATTACTATAGTATATAGATAAAAATAACTGAGCTAGCTATATAACTAGCTATATGCACTCGTTTTTATGTAAAAAAAATTTCAAATATTAATACGGTTGTATTGCATATTTTTGCATATTTTAGAATTTAAGTTTTATTTAGTGATATTTTTCCGATTTCGGTACTGTTTTTCACATCATATGTATTAGATATGATTTATTTTAAGTTTTTTTTAATCCTATAACGTGAATTAAAATTTTAAAACAAAATTATTATGACTAGAATAGAAAAATCCTCATAGTTTCGTGAAATTTTTTTATAAATGTATTGTTAATTCGTAAATACACAATAATCGAATTTTTCTTAACCGTCGATAGGAGAAAAAAATTAAAGATACTTAAAATAAGAAGGTTTTTTTCTATGTTTTCCATATTTTCCAGTATTAGTAGTGCACATTTTAAGATTTCTCAGGTCATCGAATAACACAGAACTTAATCGTAGAGCTGTATGCAATCCCAGCTCAGATTATGATCGCAATGTCTTCGCGCTGTTCTTCACGCGGTCCAAACGCACTCCAGGACTATATCTTACTATTATTGTTGTTGTTTTCGTTTTACAGCTTGAAAATGCTACAGACGACCGAGGACCCGGACACGTTGGGCAAAATTCGCTGGGAACTGGCCGCGTGGATGTTTATTGTGTGGACCGTCGTGTATTTCAAACTGTGGAAGAGCTCTGAGTCGTCCGGTCGCGTGCTCCACTTGACCGCCACGCTGCCGTTCGTCATGTTAGCCGTGCTGCTGGTCCGGTCACTGATGCTGGACGGCGCGGACATCGGTCTAGACTATTTCCTGTTCAAACTCCGATGGGAACTGCTCTTGGACTCGAAGGTTAGGGTCGGTTGACGTGACGTGTGCATGTGCACGCACCCATGATCACTCCATACCGAAGTTATTACCTAGTTAGGCATAACGTGGGTCACTGTTGCGTGCAATTGTGACGCGGTCGGAAACGAAACCGGTAACCGCGCGAACAGTACACCTGGTCGCGGTATTTACCACCATATGGTGATCTTTAAGCGCATTTTTTTTTTCTTAATCCTATTTTTTATAATTCTTTATTTGTCCTCGTATTTCCCTACCACCCTCGGTTGTCCTCTCAAAAGTACCGCACCGTTTTCTTCGGATATTATCGCAATCATATGGTAAATTCTACGTAACATAGATGTTGTAAGTACGATTGCGGTTGTTCGTCGTGCAGCTAGACGGCAAGATCGACAGGATAAATAATCATTTTTAAGAAAATTTTTTAAGTTTTAGATTTTGGTTTTAGAGGCTCCTTAATGCTCGAGGCCTCGGTGCATTATACCCCTTACATCCCCGCTAAATCCGATACTGTTGACGGTGGCACCTGAAGAATTGCTTTTTTTTTTTGCGAAAAAAAATTGCAATAAGTTAACATGTCTTATTGCTAATATTTATTTTTTACGGATTATTTTTTTTAAAAATTAATTTTCTTTAATTTTTTATGAATCGTTTGAGCCTATTATATCGACGCAGTAACATACATTTTTATTTTTTTTTAACTCCGTATTCACAGTTGTTAATCAATTTATATTTTAACCCCTAAGATTTTTGGTAAATTAAAAACCAACAAAAACGAAGGATCCAAGTTAAAAATTGCTTTTTGTCAACACATTGTATTTAATGTAATTTTAGGTTAAACATTATTTTATAAACCGTTAGTAAATATTTTGTTTAAATCTTGTGAAAAAAAGGAAAAAATGAATTTACTCGCAATGTTATTTCGTAGCCATGATACGCGTTGAATATCTGATACATAAATCGAAATGATAAATTGTTTTCTATAATAAAAACATAACATTTGAGTTTATTTTAAGCTATTCGTACCAGTGCATCGATAATTGTATACTGTTCATATCTCTTGTTAAATATATATAAATATATATTCATATAACTTGATTGAATTAAAAAAAATTATTTTTTCAAAGGCAATATAAATGATAAATTTGTAATAACAAAACAATTAGGTTGTCGAAACTATTATCGTACGTTCATTATGTATGTTTGATGTTTTGATTTGTACATATGTGTAAACATTAACTACTTTGCATTGAGTTGACCTTAAATTGCATATATCCGTGATAAGGCCTCAATAAATTATACGGTCTAAATAACTATTATTTTCATCAAACCAAATTTGTGATAAATCATATTTACCTAATATATATTAAATATAAACCAAATATTGGGTAATCATGCAAATCAGACTAGCAGATAACCTAGTAGAGCATTATATGTAATTGGATTATGCCTACTCAATGTAATAACTATTAGATAGACATATTTTTATATACATATCATCCTTGAAACTTCTATAGTAGCGGTATTATAAATTTAGAAAATCTAGATGATTATAGTTCATAGACATACTTAAACTAATCATATAGTAAAACTTATACCGGCATTTTGGCGATAAAATAAAATAAAATATGTTAATAGTATTATTAAAAAAGATAGATTTTCAATGTATTATAGTACCCATTCATATACTCTATTATTATGCAACCACTTTTATACACTTATTAACCGTGAACATTTGTCATTACATATTATGTAACCTATTTATCATTATAATTTTAACTATAAGTACCAAAAAAAAATTAATAATAATTTTAAACTTACAATTTAAATTATAGATTGCTTGGTTTTTTTAACAATTTAAAAAAATATATGTCCAAAAAATACCACACGTACGCTGTCATATGCAATACTTTTTTAGAACTTAAATACTTATATATACTTATTATATATAAACATATATTTATTAAAATTCTCAAGGACTAAATATCCGAACATATTTTATTTAGCATTATTTTAATATTTATAGCTTTGAGTATAACTTTCGTGGAATTTACATATTTATCCGTGACATTTTACCAAAATTCATAAAATGACAGAGAATACACATCCACGTTAAACACAAAAGATATTTTAAAGAATACAATAATACAATCCACATGATAGTAAGAATCATTAAAGGTGTTTATTTAGAGTAGGTTGAAGTTTTTATTCTTTGTTATATTCTTAAATGTTCATTAACTCGCGTATTGTAAGAAGTTTAAAATATTAATTTATGATTTCAATTATTCAGTATATTTTCTATCCAGACGCGTAGCCAGGGGGGTATTACAGATGTAGTAACATTCCCCTCCCTTTGACCGTGTAATACTTAATTCTTATAAAGGTGAAGATTCATCATAATGAAATCATGATGAACACATATTTATCATTGCGAAATACATGTACATATATTACGATAACAATAATGTAAAGCCGGGACTAAGTTTCTCATTCCACCGTTTTGTCTAATAATCTAAAACCATAGTTTTGTTTCGTTTCATGCACAATATGTAATAATATATAGAAGCAAAATGTGTGTTTGAAATTTTAATTAAATATTTAAATATTTTCTCATACATTAGTAGGATTGTAAAATAAAGTATACGTAAAGTTATTATTTTGTTGTATATAATTTTGTCGATTAATTTTGAATAACACCCCACTTTTGAAATGCCTAGTCATGCGCCACTTTTGTGTATAATTTGATTAGAGTTTCTATTGGTACTGAGAAGTACCAATATTTTAAAATAATTGCTCTAATAAGCGATATAATAATAATAAAAATTATTATTACCTTACATAATCACGAATTACCTTTTATATAATTACTATTATTAATTTTTATTAAATGTAAATCAATTATAACAATACGTAGTATAATATAGTGTAGTATACTTATAAACAAAGAAACCATTTAAGCTGAATTATTATTGCTGCCACTAAAAAGTATAGTTTTCAAAAAAAAATAAAAACCTTTACTCAATATTTTTCACGTTAACAAATTATAACTATCCCATCAGATTGAATCTATTTGATTTTCTATCGGTGTAATTGAATACCAATGCAATATAATACGATAAACAAAAGTATGTGTATTATATATTTTACATTAATCGTGTATACTATTTAGGTCTGGGTGAGCGCTGTAGGTCAAAACTTAAGCTCGATCGGTATCGCGTTTGGTCTGGTCTTATCTTTCGCATCGTACAACCGTCATAACAACAATATATTGGTGGACACGATAACTATTTCGTTGATAAACGGCATATCGAGTTTCGCCGTTGGATTGTTTACGTTCGCCACTTTGGGCAACATGGCCAAGGAATATGGAAAGTCCGTGGAAGACGTAATACCAGATGGTATGTATATATTATTATATATTAATGTAAACGTGCAGTAAATCTTACCAAAACAAAAGCCTGAAGTCCCTGTGTGCGTAAAAAATGTCGAGATGTTGCATATGTGTAGTCGAATTATTTTATAATCCTAGTTGTCGAGGTTTTAAATTATGTTGTTATCGGCTATCGCAAACCTGTTCTGTAATTTATCGTACTTCACAGGACCAGGAATTGTGTTCATCCTATTCACGAAGGTACTGTCTGACATGCCGTATTCTACCTATTTGTCGATGTTGCTGTTCTTTATGATGTTTTGTTTGGCCCTGAATAGTGAGGTATTTATCATTAAATCATATTAAATATTTTACACATATCTCGTATTATAACCAATGTTTCAAAAATATGTCAAATGTAATACAATTCCATCGAAAAGTTGTAAAAGTCTTATAAATCGACTTACGCAATACTAAATATATTAAGAACAATCCCACATAATATGTCGTTGAAATTAATGTTCTCATCAAAATGTATTTGCAAAAAAGTTATATAATACGCGTTATCTGTGTTAAAGGAATATCAGGAAAAATACTTTGGATAAAGTTTACAAAATTCGTGGTAATAAATTTATGTATTTTAAATGTACCTGTGGAAGTTAAATAATCTATATTGTTTAACTATAAATACTTATAAATGTATCTGCGTAGTATAAATATGAAATAATGTAATCGGATTGCTATTTTGTTTCATTTTTTTTAGTTCGCTATTGTTGAAGTCGTGGTAGCATCCATACAAGACGGGTTTCCTAGGGCTGTAAAAAAATATCTAGTCTGCCATGAACTTTTAGTATTGACGGTTTGCACCGCTTCATTTTTTTTAGGACTCCCACTTGTTACACAGGTTTGTGGGCCTTTATTATTTTTAATTCGCTTTGATGCATTTCTATGTAATATATAAATATATTATATTTGTTCCAAACCATATTATCTTTATGTATTTTTCTGTTTTTAGGGCGGTATATATCTGTTTCAAATAATTGATTATTACACTTCCACGTGGTCAGTTATACACATTGCTTTCTTTGAAGCAATCGCCGTGTCTTGGATGTATGGGGCTAATAAAATGTCCGCGGACATCCAATCAATCACTAGTTCAAAACCATTTTGGTTTTTTAAATTCAGTTGGTACACTATTACACCTCTCACACTAATGGTTAGTACATAAGTATTTCTACTACCCAGTAATGTAGTACACAGCATGCAGTACTCGTAAAGTGCACATTTTAAGTTTTTGAAAAATTAACTTTAACATAATTTTAATCTCGGTAAAAAACAGCATGAATGATATCATGCTGATTTCATTTTGAATTTTGTTAAAAGTTTATCTGATGATCATAAAGTCCAATCCCCTTATGTAATAGTTAATTTAACTAAATTATTATTATAACTATTTTTTTAGTTTGTGTGGACATTTAGCTTAACAGACTACGAACCACCGACTTATTTAAATGGCACCCGGAGTTTTCCCACGTGGGCTCATGTAATAGGTTGGTCCATGGTTATGATCTCATTGGCATGTATACCCATCGTGTCTATTTATACGTTCCTACACTCCGAAGGCAAGACATTTCATCAAGTAAGTTAGACTGTCTGCAGATTAATTTTATTTATCAATGAAACATACTTCAGTACACTAACTCGCTTGCTTCTAGCTAACCCGTTTCGATTATTACGAATAGAATTTATTAAAATAAAAATATTCGTTGTTTAGAAATTGAACAGATCAATAAGGCCTCGGTCAAATGACTTCGGAGAATTGCCAATCGCGTCCAAAAAAAACTTAAAGGAAATGGCTACGTTGATTGAATGCAAAGTATCTCAAATCTCACCAATCGTAATTTACCCAGAAACAATTGAAAACAGCAAATATAATAATTTATGATTGTAATTTTATTATTATTAATGATCATTGATCACCCTTATTTTTTTTCATAAATTACGCTTATTTAACTCACACATTCCATATATATTTAACAGGTACCTACAACTTAATGTGTCGATATTATTGTTTGGTTCATTTATTTTTAATTACTGTTACAAATTTCTTATACTAATCAATTCTGATACATATTTAATAATTATAAACAAAATATTATATTTTGTATATTTTACTAGGAAATAAATGCTTCCATAGATTATGAACACATATATTCAACTTTGTTACTTTTTATTTGAAAAATAAAATATATTAATATTAACCGTTTACTGTAACCTATTATCTTTGAAGTACAATTATATATATTAGTAGGTATATTAAAAATAATAAATTAATATATTTACATTAAAAATAATAAATTATCAATATAAAACCAACACAATATAATATATTGTAGATATAGTATACATATATATTCAGTTCCTGAAATGGTTGAGGAAACTAGTATACGCGTACTCTTTGGAGTAATCAAATAAAGAATCTTTTCAAATTATTTTTCTATTTTCAAAACCTGGGTTTTATATAATTATCTTTAGAACATAATTTCAAATCTAAACACAAATACTTAAAATGTATTTCTTGCGAATTTCTCACGTGAATCGATGTGTGACATCAATTTTGGATTTGTCGCCCGTTTTTCACGCTCGAGTCGTCAGAATTAAGAAATGTAGTGTGAGATATCGATTTGTATAAAAACTCAACAAGATAAACGTAGGTGTAATTTATTTGTTCTTATTTCACATATTTGATTAGTCAACACGGTTTTTATTGTAAAATAATCATAATTAAACAATAATTGTTTGAAATTCAGTATAAACCATTAATTAATCAGATATGTGAAATAAGAACAAACAAGTTTCAACATGTTTTATTTTGCAGAGTTCTCATACAAATCGATATTACATCAAATTTTTTGATCCTGGCGACTCGGGCGTGAAAAACGGACGACAAACCCGAAATCGATGTCACATATCGATTCATGTGAAAAATTTGCAAGAAATATCTTACAAATATTCATTTTTAGATTCGAAATAATGTCCTTAAAATAATTAGATAAAACCTAGGTTTTAAAGTTAAAAAAAAAAAAAATTTCAAAAAATTCTTCATTCAACCACTGCAGAGTACGCATGTACTAGATTCCTCAACCATTTCAGGAACACCCTGTATATGTTATATATATTATAGTCGATACCTTATATTATAATAGGTGGTACTAACGTCTGACGTGACTGTTGCTTAATATGATAAAAATTGTATGATACATTTTATTTTTTAAATTTTCAATGTAAATGCGATAAGTAGGTAGGTACTGTAAGTTAAAATTAATAGAAATACTTACGAAGATATTATTTATTAGTCTACAAAAATGTTATTTTCAATTAAAATGTTTTTTATTCGTACCTGTAAAATAAAAATAAAATGTGACCGATTTTGAAAAAATGAACAGACTATTCTTATGTTCAATATTTGTATGTTACAACCTAAAGTGAGTGCAGTGTGTAAGAAGTATTCCAAAATTTAACTTGTACACACTATGGTTTTATTACATTTTCACATAAATACTACCTATAATATATTATAATATTTACTGCACGTGAAGGAGGCCTCATTACACAAATAATAATAACACCCTGTTATTACTACAAACAATACTCTGTTCATATTAATTATTGGTAATTATTTATTGAAATAGTACTATAGGTAGCAATTATAATGTAGGGTGTATGCTTCTATTTCTAGATATGTTCACCAGTGTGATAATGTACCTATAACGTTATGTTGGTGATTTTGAAAAAAACAGTAATATACTAGGTTAAATAAGTTAGATAGATAATGACGTTTCAATATTGATACTTAAATGTATGCAAAAACGACTATAAATGTATTTAAAAAATATAATTAATAAATTTATTATCACTGCGATGACATTATAAGAAAGAAGTTCGTGCCACATCAAGTAATATAAAAATAGTATGACATGTTGGGTACTTCTATCCGCAAAAAGATAAATCTAACTTAACATAAAATATCATCTTGAAAGGTAACATATTATAGTATCCACTGAAAGGTTGTATAAAGGAAGTGATCAAATTTTAAGCAACCCTCTGCTATCGGTTCTCATTTACTGCTCAAAAAATGACTGGTAACAAGAATAGTTTAGACATTTTTCAATGAAGTCATAACACGTAATCTTACATAAATCTTACTACATAAATTTGTAGTCTTAATTTATAAAATATACCAGGTAAACAAGATATAATATATACATATTTAATTTTTTGTAATTCAGTTAAATTACGCACATTAAAATTTATTTTATAAATACAACGCAAAATCTGTTTATTGTACTAATCAATTAAAAAAAACGAAATTAGTTCTTTGAGTTTTTGACAGTACATGCAATAGAACGTTATTTCAATTTTATTTAAAATTTTCAGTGTATTTTTTAGGTCAGTGAATTATTTTTGTTATTTATTGTTGTTTAAATTCAGCATCATAGGAGTAAATAGGAAGTACTTAATCCTCCTAGAATGCCTATAATCTTCACAAAAATTAATGTTTTAACTATCTAAGATAGTTATTTTTTTTATTATTATTATTTTAATTTAATATTATTATTTTTACAGACAAATATAAATGCAATTTATAATACAAAATATTAATGAAAATAAAGTAAATTTTATTTTCATCCCTTAATAACAGCTATTGGTCTCAATTTCACCGTTTTCTTGCTGATTCCTGCTTCATGACAAGTATTCACCACATCAGTAACATTTTTATAGGACTCTGGAGATTCTTCCATTACTAATTTTGGTGAAGCTACTCGAATAGAAATACCTTGTTGGGACAATTTTTCAAGTACATCATTATAGTCTATATTTCGCCGAGACTTTGCTCTAGATAGTGCACGACCCTGTAAATCATTCCCAATTATTGAAATTCAATGCATATTTTTAAACGAATTGCTTACAGCTCCATGACATGTAGAACCAAATGTTTCATTCATGCCTTGTTCAGTTCCTGTTAACACGTATGAACAGGTACCCATAGTTCCACCAATTAATACTGGTTGACCAGTTAGTTGGTAGTCAACTGGAATAAGAGGATGGTATGGTGGAAAAGCTCTAGTTGATCCCTTAAACATTATTTAAAAATTTAAAAATATATAATTGAGGTTTATAGTACAAAAATGGTATAATAACCCAAAGAATATTATAAATATGTATAGACAATGTTTTAGATACCTTTCTATGCACTAATAAGTGTTTAAGTTTTCCATCAATATAATGCTGTTCCATTTTTGCAATATTATGAGATACGTCATATATAACATGCATGTCTAAATCATCTGGTGTCAATTTAAATTGTTTTGCAAATGCCTTTAAAATATAGATTATTTATTATATATGCATTAAAAATTATATATTTATTATTTATACATACTTGCCGTGCTAAAAATGTCATTGAACTTCGGTTAACCCAAGCAAAATTTGCAGCAGCAGACATAGCTTTTAAGTAGTTCTGACCTTCAATGGAATTTATACGAGCACAAGCTAATTGTCTATCATTAACTTCAATTTGATCGCGTTTCATAGCTTTTTCCATCTCCAGTAAAGCATCTAATACACATTTTTGTGAAAAGTATAAATTAAAAATTTTAAATCTCAAAATGTATAGTATTCCACGTTAACATATACAAATAATTAATATTTTATATGTATTGTAATATGTATTTAATTTTATAATAATATTCTGTTTAATGCATTATAATTAAAAAAAAAAAAAAAAAAAACAAATGTAATTCTATTCAAATTTTTAGGTTAATAATGCTTAATAATATATTAGATATTATACTTATAATAGGAACCTGTAGCTACTTGATGGCCAAATCCACGACTTCCAGAATGTATCATAACACATACTTGACCAATATTTTCAATTCCCATTTTTTTTGCAGCCCATTTATCATAAACTTCATCAACAACTTGTATTTCTGCATAATGATTACCTGCACCTAGCGTTCCTAACTAATAAAAACAAACATTTAAAAAAAAATATATTTATAAATTTATTTTAATTATTTAAAAATAAATTATTAACCTGAGGTAAACCTCGCTTCCTGGCTCTCATGCTCACTTTTGAAGAATCTGCATTTAACATTCTACCATTCTCTTCACAATGTTCTTTGTCTTCAGCCCATGCATAACCTGATATAAAAATTGTTTATAATAATATTACAAAGATTACATTTTTTTTGACCCACCTTCTCTTAAAGACCAATCCATTCCCATCTCAAGTGCTTCTTCTAAATCATTTGCATTCATAGGAATAATTCCTTTTGAACCTACACCAAC
Source organism: Sipha maydis (assembly GCA_034509805.1). Lineage (NCBI taxonomy): Eukaryota > Metazoa > Arthropoda > Insecta > Hemiptera > Aphididae > Sipha > Sipha maydis. Next base: position 130,801 of record JASXSY010001635.1, on the reverse strand, counting down.
AGGAATGTGATCAAACATGCTTTGAGCTAATTGTTCCTAAGTAAAAGTAAGAAAATTTTAATGAAAAATTCAATAAAGCAAATAACAGTATAATCACTTTGATAGGTTGAACATCTTTTTCAAATAAATTTGTGCGAAGTAACCGTACACCACAATTTATGTCAAATCCAACTCCACCAGGAGAAACAATAGATTGTGGGTCATCCATATCAAATGCAGCCATATTACCTATAATAAAATATGCAAGGCATGTATAAAAATATCATGGCTGTAAAATTATAATAGCTAGCGTTTAAAATTATTAAGGACATCTTCAATATAGCATTAATATTTGAAAGTTTAAGATAATTCACCTTTATATTCATTAATTAATAATTAAATAACATTTTAATAACTGCAATATTAGGATTTATTATGGAATCATTGGTTATTTTCAATATAATATTTATTCTTGGTGCCCAAAATATGGAAATATAACTAATATTCCTATAGCTTTATATAGATTTGTTATTGGTACAATGTCTAAAACAGTATTGTATTTACTTTTATCACTTAAAAAATGATTACCTATGACTAGAAGTATAACACATATTATACATACATAAGAACAAAACTTATTTACCATGAAAATAAATTAAAATCTGAGCTCAAATAATAATTGATAAATAACTTTTACATATTTTTAAATCATTTTAGCAAACAAAAAATTTAATACCTATAGCAAATCCATAACCAGAGTGTATATCTGGAAGACCAATAGATTTATGCACAATGCCTGGTAATGCAGCAACATTAGCGATTTGTTTGACACCAGGTAGAAAACCACCAATCATGCCCGGTCGACATGAGTTTTGTAGTTCTTCCAACATCAGTTTTTCCAAAAATGTATTAACATAAAAAACTCCTTCAACCTACATAAATACAGTTTAATATAATTTCAAAAAATCACCTTTTAAATAAAATCATTTATGTTTACCTTCATATTTGGCTGAAATCCTTTTTTTATCTCCCATTTAAATGGAGTTTTCCTTTCTAAGTATTCTAGTTCTTCATTATATGGTCTTACAACCATTATGACCGACTTGAATTTCAAAGAAAAGCACTTTAAAATTAAAATAATACTAAAGAAGTACCAAAAAGTAAACCTGCAACCCGAAATTAAATAAATAATTTACTGACATTTCCAACAACTGTATACATTTTTTTAATAACTATGTGTTATCAGTGTTATCAAAAGCAATGTTTATTATCGTCATATTACCGGTGATAACATAATGAACAGAAATTATTTCTATCGTCCTTGTTTTTATTTATAGTATTCAAAGAATATTTTGAAAACATTTTCATTCAAAAATTAAAACCAAAATTGTAATTAATTTTAAAATATTATGAATACTATCTATAACAAAATTATTATATCATAAGATATATGACTATATTAATACATAACAATATTTAAGACATTTGAGTAAAATAGTATGTACTTATAAATTATAATTCACTTTAAAAATAACTATAAAAATAACGTATATTCATTTTTCTTCTATAAATCCTACAATTTATGCAATAGATTCTCAGAAGTTCCAAATTTCAAGAAAAATGGTAGCATTATGTCGACATCAGTGGCACCTTGACTTTAACTATGAGTTTACCTGAACAGTTTTATAACTGCAATGTCTAGAATAATTCATATTTATCAGATATGTTAATAGTATTATTAATATCATGACAGATGTGTATTATAGTTTATACATTTTAATTTTTAAATAATTTTTTTAAAACCATCGATCAGTAAGAAATAATGAACACAATACCAGAGATATATTAACATTTAATTACTTTGAAAGACATGAAATTTCAGTTTCAATAATATGCTAAATTTTTTATATTTTTTTTTTTTTTTAAATAAGACATTCCTAGCCATTGCAGGCTATCTATATCTATGGATAAAGGATAATATTAGTTGATAGCTATTTTAAAAGGATAATTATGTATTAAATATGGACAGATGTAGTGATTTAAGCTAATAACTAAATAAAATAGATATTCTAAATATTACAATATATGAATACAGTATGATTACAGATACTTGAGATGCTATAAGCAAAAACTATTACAATATATTCAGATTAAACTGGAGGTTGATTTTGAATAATGAGGTCATGAGGGCGGCCGCGTTTTAGACGTCTTTGGAGTGGTGGATGAATATGTAGATTGTAGTGAAGTAAGCCTGTTGAGTTGAGTAATGAACTATGGAATTTTCTTGATAGTGAGCGTATAAGGTCTTCGATTTTAACAATTTGGAGGTCTTCGTGAATATTTTCATTTCGTATTATGAATTTTTATCTACAAAATAACTTGCAAATTATCGTGATTTTTACACATTTTATACAAATTTGAGCATTAAGAGCTTATAAAAAAAATTTGAGTAAACCGATCACTGATATTTTTTAGTTTTGATAAGTTTAACTTATTATAAACCTTATATTACATTTTCAAGAGTTTTCGGTCAACCAATTAAATTTTATAGATATTTAAAAACAAAAATTTTACAAAAATCGAAAATTTAAATTGTCTATAAATAAGTCAAAATATGTCAAAATACTTTGAAAACTTAACCATGTATAGAGAACGCCAATATAAAGATTTGGTGAATATTTCAAGTTGTTGCGGTTTTTCGTTTTTTAGTTAGAGCATTTTAAAAAAATGTAAAAACGTGATTTTGCGTAAAATTTCTCGTTTTTTCGTAATTTTTATCGTTTTCTTCGATTTTTTTAAAAAGTATTGAAAAAGTTGGATTTTTGACTTGGCAAAGTACCATCTACATTCACTCTCCTTTCAGATAAGTTGCTGCTTAAGCAAATCGAAGTATTTTTACTGCCAAAAAAGGTGTTGTCAGATACAAAAATAAAAAAATAAAAAAATAAAAATAAAAAATAAACACACATCATTGTAAAACCAATAGATTCCATCACTCTGTTAAGAATCTAAAAAATAAAAAATAAAAAATAAAAAAAAAACACATCATTGTAAAACCAACAGATTCCATCACTCCGTTCAGAATCTAAAATAAAAACTAGCGAAATCGGTGCAGCCGTTCACATGTGATGTCATGACCAATGGAAATAGAAATTAATTTATATACACACACACACACACACACACACACACATATATATATAATATATTCCCGTAAAAACCATCTACTATGCCTACAAAACCATTTACCTCGATTACAAATAATATTTTAAAAACAAACAAAAATTAAATGTTAAATTATACTATTTTTGACGGACGACAGTCTAACATGCAAAGAGTTATTTTTTAGCAATAAAACAAAATAAAAATGCCTTTAATTAACAATGAAATTAATCTATAACTGATTTAGTTTAGTCATATTATGTGTTTGTATGACCAGCTACCGTGTTTCGTTTTCACTCATCATCGCGATATATGCATCGTTCATGCGTTCATGGACACTCATCATTGTTCATGACGTGAGAAAATTTTATATATTTACGGTACAAATGGACTGTAACCAAGGGCGTCCTCAGTGGAAGGAAGCAAATGAGACAATCACCCCCTCCCCTCATGGCCTTTTTTTTTAAATTTGCTCCCCATATAAAAAAGTTGAAGTACGCTACTGACTGTAACCAATTATTTAATAAAAAATTGTTAACTATTATAAAATAAATTCCTTAATATATTATATCTCGTATAATGAGTTGCAATCCGTCACTATTTTTGTGATGGTGTTCATAATTTACACCACATGATTTTAAAAATTTAAAAGCTATGGCATTAAAAATAATTCAAAGGTTTAAGTTAAATAAAAATCATACAATGACATTATACATACGACAAAATTGTAATAAACAAAGTCCATATTTTGTGAGTGAAAGAAACTATAACACAATTCGGTCTATTTTAGTGGTATGATATACATTTATACGATGTGTGAAAAACACAGGCCCTTATCTGAGAAGGCTCATATTTCCCATTGTATTAAGTACAACATTTATATTACAGTGTAATAATTACACCATGTAAACTCAAAAAAGTAAAATATTTTTCACTTTCTAGTACTAAAATAATTTTCTTAGGTATCTATACTTTGTTATAATAAAACCTATAATAGATTCTATGTACTCGTATTCTATTATACTATTGTCTATTATGTATCAGTGATTGGAAATAACGTCTACCGTGAACGATGTTTATATTTTTAATGAATTTTAATGATTTTTGTGGCTGATTCATCTTCGGAAAGAACTAATACTAGTCCAGTCATCCGAAATTGAAAAAGTTAGTAGTCAACTTAACACTAAATCATAGTTATATATTAAAGCGTACAGTTTAATTTATTTGATATTCATATGAACGTATCTTATTTAATGTAAATACTGTTTGATGAAAAATTGAATTTAAAAATTATTGCTTTTTGAAATTTAAATAATAGCATATAGTTCAAAGCTTGTAAAACTTAAGCTATTAAAAAGTAAGTATCAAGATGTTGTATCAAATAATCTCTTGATAAGTATCAAGTGTTTCTAAAATATCCTGAGAGATTGCTTCGATTGTGTATTATGTTTATACCTTATGTACTCACGGCAAGTAAATTTATTTCAAAATTCAAAGGGATAAAAGAGTTAATAAAATTGATATTTTTTTACAAACCAATACAATACGATGTAAGCAAATCCACACAAATGTTGATAAAATAACATGATTTTTTTTGTTTTAATATTGAAATAAACTAAATTAATTAATTTTTCTCGTATTTTCATCCAAATAACTTTAATTATAATGTTTAATACATAATCTAAATTATTAAAACTTGTAATTAAAATTCACCTTTGACACTAATATATATATCACGCAATGTCTTCTAAGTACACCTAATATAAAAATACTTATCAATAAAGGACAACGTTATAATTAAAAAAAAATATTAATGATTGGAAATAATTTATTGAAACACTTTTGGTAGCGATAGATAATTATAAGCATATATTTTGAATACACCCATTTTCCCTTTAAAATAGGGCAATAGACATTGGTGATTTTAATGGGAATGAAAACTGAAACTGTTATTTTACACGGTATAATTTAACGGCTGACTGGAAACAACCATGTAATAGTATCTACCTGATTTAATATCTTAAAATTCATGTACAGTAAATGTGATAAATATTAAAATTGTTAACCATTTTACTATCCCAACTGTAATACAATATTGATTTTACAGAATTATTATCTGTGCTAAATTATCATAACTATATAAATAATCAGATAATTCAAATATATATTATAGTTTTTGCACTCCCTTTAGCAATAGCGGCGTAGACGGAATTAATTTGACGCGGCTGCGTCACGAAAAAAAATGATAGGTGGGTGGGTGTTGAAAGTTGACGATTGTAGTTGAGTAGAAGTTAGTGACATGTTTTAACGTAATCGATTGAATGTAAATTAAATTCACGATAATTAATAGCACAAATATGCTAATAGATTAGATGTTGTGGATTGTCGACTGCGTAATTTAAATAATAAGTTCACGCCGCTACTGCCCTTTAGTACAATATACTAAAGAGAGTACTAAAACTCATATACTATATGAATGCACATGAAAAGGACATTTTTCGCTTATACAACAATAATGTATAAAACACAACCATTAATCAATTATTGAAACGTTTATCATATATAAATTTCAATTAATTTGTAGTTACTTAATATCGAAATTTCAAAAGTAGTTTACTTTTATTTTTAAAAAATAACAACATACAAGTATTAAAAATTGTGCATATATCTATTTTCACATGATCCAAAGACTAGTGTTGGATTTAGCAGTGGTGCAGAAAACTATAAAGCCTTTAAACGAATATTTAAAATTGTCTGTTTTATTATTTTTTTTTTTTACTTTTTTATTTTAATTTACCTAGTGATTGAGGTTCTTAAATTATATTTTATTAGTTATTTAATACATCGAAATTTATTTTATAAAAAAGAAAGTATTATGTTGAATAAATTTTTTTTTAGAGGCCTTAAATTGGTATTTGCATCCCAACCTACTGAGATTTAAATACGGCACTGGCGCCCACAAATCTCTAAATTAATTTATTTTGACACATATCTATGTTATTAAGTCCACTAATAAGCACATCATCCATTACGTATTTTAGCGCACATACAATATATATAATTATTAATAAAATGATATTTGAACCCAGCTTTTTAAACACAAAGAAAAAACATATACTGCGTTCAAGTTTAAATAAAAATATTATTTATTATTAATGTCACTACGAGTATATGTTCTCTACCTAATTATTATTTATTATTATTATCATCATTATTGTTTACCCTGTCCTTCTTTCTACAAAGAAACCAGTGGCAAAATGTATTTGAAATTCTAACACGCACGCAGATATTCGATAATAAGGCTATTATTATTCACAAAACCATATGCTCGCTAATTATTATTTCTTATTATACTTTAACACTAAATTTATAAAAAAAACAACTCCGAACATCCATTGATACCTCAGCGCAGTAAATACGGTCAACATGCCGCGTATAGATATCATCGACATATTTTGTCAAATGACAGGATGCACCGATAATAAGAGATTGCTGTATTTAACATACGTCGAATTTGCAATTACTGTTTTCTACTTTATCACGACGCTCATGTCGATGATTTTTTTAAAAACTAATTTGGACCTCAAACTGTTCGCTCTTCTCTGTCTGCTAATCGAAAGTTTTATTTTGCTAAGTATCACGTTACGGTTGTACTATCAAAAACATTTTCGCGAGATGAACCATTATTCGAAAATGTTACGAATACCGGAAGACTATCAGTCAAAAATCGACTCATTGACTGTGTATCATATGATAGCATCAAACATCTTTGTCATTATTCCATTCATTTACACGGCGGTGAACGACTCCATACGCATAGGAGATCCTTTCACGTTCCCTTACCTGGACGTGTTTCCAATACATACCAATAACGTTTTCGTTTACGCGTTCAAATACATAACATACGCTGTGTCTGTGTACATCGCACACCTCGAACTTAGTTTTATAAACGTATCGTTTATATATTATGCTGGTGTCGTAAAAGAAAAAATACAATCTATTATAAATACAATTCAAGAAGCTTTGGTCTACAACGATGAAAAAACATTGATGAAAGCGATTATACAACATCAAAAGTTATTGAGGTGAGCTTAATATTATAGTTATGAGCAGGGCTCGGGATTTATTTTTATTGTTTGACATAAAATGTAGCAGAGAGTTATGGATGTGTATGTCGTGTTATAACACGTTCAATTATGAAATTTGAAAGTTCTTTTTTTTTGCTTTTTTCGACGATTTTTTAAAAAAAATGCTTACTTCCTATTTTCTGATTATTTTTAATTTTTTTTACTTATCTCTGCTTAATTATAAACGAAAGCGTTGGTCACTGACCTTCTTCAGATTTTTTTAACTATTTAAAAATATCGTTTACATTTTATTTTTGACAAAATTCCTCAGAAAATCCATAAACAATAAGGCAATATGTCTCGAAAGTCAAAATTTTTTCATTCAAATTTATAATATAGACTACATTTTTTTGTTTTAATATTTTTTGCAATCTTTAATTTAATATTCAACACAGTTTCAAAATATGTCTAGTACATTATCGTGTTCAAATAAAAACAAAATTTAGAAATGTTTGCTTATTTATCCCATTTTAGATCATTTTTTTTTTTTAATTAAATACTTTTGTTTAAATTTGAGTTTTTTAAATCCTTATTTGAGTGCTTATAATGATGTTTTTAAGTACTTTTACAGCGCTTATTTTAATGATTTTAAGTGCTATAAGTCCTGTGCCCTAGTTATGACTTACAATGATTATTCGATGTAACATTTTTATATTTATTTTTAATGGTCAAGATATTTTTGTTTTTATCCCGAAGCAAACAATTTAAAAACGATTTGAAATAAAAATTTATATATCCTTTTATTCAAAACGTTGATATCTTCACTATTTCTGTTATTTTAAGGTATATTGATACGATGAAGATTGTATATGGTAAACCGATAATATTATCAATATCATTTAATGCTATATATTTTGGCCTAACTACTTCTTTATCCATTCAAGCCATCCAGGTACGTATTAAAAAAATATATATCAATTTTTGCCATGCCATGAGATAATTTCTTTATTTTTTATTCGGAAGTTAGTACTCGTATAACTAGATATATATATACATATATATATATATATATATTAGAATTACAAACCATTAAATTATATTATATTATATTTAATATACTTAATTGTTAGTATAAACTAATAATTTATTTACATATTGTGTTTGATAGTTAATATTAAAAACATTAATGCAGTTAAATAATTTAAACAAATTTTCATCATTCAAAAAGTTTATTAATACATTTTTGTTAGGGTTTTCTCAATCCAGTTATATTGTCAGTTTGTGTAGCTAGTACCATAGCAGCTATAGTAAATATGACAATATATACTCTTTATGGAAGTATCATATCTGATTTGGTAAGTTTATTCTATAATATAATAATTTCGATTTTAATCAAATATTATATTTACTCGTATGTAATATTTTCAGCATGATGATCTATTACGGACCCTTTTTGATTATCCATTATTTGTTGCAAATAAATCGTTTAAACGTGCTGTATTGATAATGATGACCAGAACTACAATTCCATTAGATTTTACTATTGGTTACATTTTTATTGTGAACTTAAATTTACTTGTAAAGGTAAGTAATTTTTAATTTTTATATCAATAAATTCAAATGTACAAAATTATTGACTGAAACTTTAAAAATATTTCATTCAAAATTATATTAAATACAATTATAACCACTTTTAGATATCTTTATTTCCACTCAATTATTTATAATAATAAATAAAGATTGAATATTACTAATTTTGACATTTGATTCGTTTGTTTTAACTCAGATAAAAAACAAATTACATTTATATGATTAATAATATATTTTATTTATAAATTATTTTAATATTATTGTTTTTGAATACAGTTACTTTTAATTACAGAAAAAAATATTATGATATGAAATTCGTTATCGTGAATTTTTATAGAATTAAATGATATAATTATTAATTATTTTACCCTTTAATAACACACGATAAAAAAAACAATTACATTAGACAATTGTTCATTATATTAGATGCATTAATACTAAGTTTTCTACTTTAATTTCAGACTGTAAAAATGTCATATACAGTTTTGAATGTGTTATTATCATCAGGATCATTGGATAAGTCTCACATGGTATAATAAATAACATAGAGATGACTTTGAGCTATTTAATTAAATAATTTATATATTACTTTGGTTTGGTTCATCAAAAATACTAACTACAGTACTATATCATTAGATAGTAATGCATTATGAACTTTTAAAAATATTATTATATTTTATTATTAAATTAAACGGACATACACTGCATTGTTTTTATTTACTTATTTATAGGTCACTATTATATTTCTTCTTCTTCTTCTTCTTCTTCTTCTTTTATTTCGCCTTCCTCCCAACTATTTGGGGTCGGCCACCCTTGTCCTACACCTCCACTTCACTCGGTCAATCACATCTCCTCTGCACACACCGACAGCCCTCATGTCATTCTTCAAAGTCTCCAACCATCTCTTTTTTGGTCTTCCACTTCCCCTTTTCCCTTCAACGTCCATCCCCATAACCACTCTTACTGCAAATTTCTTGTTCTCCTTCCTGTGTTCCTAGCCGCTCATATAAATCATCATACCTGTTAAGCTTTGCTTTGCTTACCGCACTTTTCACTATTTTACATACATTTTTATACTCTATCCAATCTTCCCTCTTCCTACTTTTCTGCCATACCTTAAATTGCTTTTTCTTACTCGCTACTACTCTCTGAATCTCCTCATCCCACCATCACGTTTCCTTGTTTTCTGGTAAACTACTTTTGGTTTCACCAACAACCTCTTTTGGTATGTGACCAAGTGACCATCCTTCTCCAAACCTCATTTATATCTCCCTCAACATTCCACACAGCTTTTTCTTTTAATTTCTTTATAAACTCCTTCTCTTTGTTTCCTATTAATTTCCATAAATTACCAATTTTCTCTTCCACATTAAAAAGTAATGATAAATTATATTAATTTTTTAAGATAAATTTTATAAAACATGTCAAAATCTAGCTTAGTAGAATGTTTATTAATAATTAATGTTGTATAGCTGGGATTTAATTACCGAAACAAATTAACCACACGCACGATCATTGGGTGTACACCCTCTTATTAAGAATTCTCGATATTGGTACACTTTTAAGTTCTTTGTATGAATAAATTAACTTAGTTCTACTTTACTATGTTATACATGGAGATTTAAATTATATTCCAATGCAATAGTAAAAACTTAAAGTAAATGTTAATAGTTATACCACTAACTTACCATTATATTAATTTAACTTACCCTAACTATTTCTTATCTACGATTACCAACATTTAGATTTAAAAAATAATCTTTCTACGTGGCTTTTTGAAAATAAATCGAGTGATAAATCCACATTTGTTGGTATCTTGGATTAATCGTGTAATCCACTTTGCCGAAATAGAAGAAATCAATTTTTTTAAACCAGCATGTTTATTTATCAGTATATCCGATGCGTCCTAAACTCCACCGCTACCGCCACATCTTCTGACGATTGACGCGAACCCGCGAACGCCATACGCGCGATAATATTATTCGATTTTCCTTTTTCTTTATGCGAGTGGTGCGAGATTATTATTTATTATTATTCAATATTCATATTTAAATGTTTGCATATTATATACATATTAATATATGTTTGTTAAATACTAATAAAAGAAATGAATCTATATAAAAAAAATTGTTCGTTTTATTTGGAGAATAATTTGGGGTCAGGGGCTCCCTCTCTTTTGTTGCCCCGAGGCATCCGCACCTCTAAATCTGGCCCTAATTATATTGTAATTTATAAATTTTATCTCAATCAATTATATGCATCAGTAATTGAAAAAAATATTATTAAACCTGGGGTGACCTCATAACATTAAATTATTTTGATCCCGTTTTATAACTCTAAATGATAGTACCTATTTACCTAAAAAGGTGTCAAATGCAGTAAGCATTTGTTAATATGTTAATAATATAAATGGTACTAATTATTCACTATAATTATGTCACAATTGCTTAAAAATATGAATAGTACTAATTATTAGATGAACACCGTAAATATTTGTGCGAGTAATAATATTTTGCCAAAATCAAAAATCATGGCCAGTAATCTTTAAAAAAAAAAACAAGTTAAATATTTCAAACTGTACAAGTGTGCATCCGTATACTTCATGTAGTAAAATTAGAATCAGTGTCTTATTAAAATAAGTTATATAGTAATTTTATAAATTATATTTTTATAATAAATTCAATGTAAAATAGACAAAATAAAAATTACTGAAGTTGGATTGATACTATCACGGAAGTATTTAAATTCAGAAATTTTAATTTTTATTATATAATGATTATATATTAAATGATTCTAAACAAAGTTTTATTTACTATAGAACTATACAAAAGTTATAAGTGTTAATTAATAAATAACAGTTTGTGAATACTTTCAAGGTGTTTATTATATAATTAAATCAAAATACTTGAATCAAATTAATAAAATGTATACATCAGTCTAAAATTTTTAATATAATAAATTGTATTTAAAAATTGTATTTGGCTATAATTTTAATTTTATCATAAACAGTGGTCAAGGATTGCTAAGATATGAATTATTTCATTAAAAAAATATTAAAACATTGGAAATTTAAAAATTACTAAAGATATTTAGTAACCAATGATTACTAATTAAAGTTAAAAAAATAAAACTATCTTATGCAACGATTCTCAAACTTTTTTGGAACACACGCTCCCAAAACAAAATTTAATCGCGCCTCCCATGAATAAATAAAATAATTTTTTTTTATTATTCAAATATAAATAAATGATTATTGATCTAAAATAAGTATATGATATTGAAGTATACAAATAAATATTTACCATATGCTTCCACATAAAAGCGCGCCTCATAGATTGGGAACCGCTGATCTAATGTCTATGTCTATAATATTATATAAATACTGAAAAAAAATATCCGTTGAAAATTATCAACTGTTCTACATACAAACTATATATGTGTATAAAAAATGTAGTTAATCGATTGTACTTTTCTCTGTTTTTTGTAATTTCTGGTAATATATCTAAAGCGTTTTTCAAATTATCGACAAAACTAAAAAGTCATTCTCAAACAAAATTTTAAAAAGTCTTTTAATCGATTCTTTAATAAACAATTATTTTACCTCAAAACATGAACGCTAATTTTTAACTTATTTATAGCAATAAAATACAACTCTATGTTATCATCTTAATATTTTTACTATAACCTATTTTAAACTTATGAATAAAAATAATATCTCTACAGTAATAATAATGAAACATTTAACATTTTATAGTGAACTTTAATACTAAATGGTTTTATATATTTTTACTATCATTATTGTCACAGTAAACCAAATTAGTACATTCAATTAGTTGTAGTCCTTTATCAATTATATTCTTGGATTCTTTTTTTATTTTGATTCTGCAATTGACTTCTGGAATGGGTGTTATGCCTCTTTGAAGTTTCTATAAAAAAGTTATTTTATTTTATCAAAACTAACATATTTTCAATGAAATATAATACTATTGTCGTTATCATTTATTGTTCCTACTTGTTTTAAAGTCCCCGGTTCTGTTACTAAGTAATAAATAGCATACAACGGTATCCAGATCATGGACATCAAAGATATTATGATCCCTAATCCTTCGCCCCACCATGGATATCTATAGTGGGTTCCATACATCACCGGCTCATATTTAATAACGTAAAATATAAATACGGTCTAAAAAAATATTAGATCTGGCTTTTAATTAACACCGTTATCTCGAAATAAATTCAAAAGTTTGATCTTACTATCATCACTAAAGGTGCGAGATACACCCAACATATGTACCAGAATACATTTGGTCGGAAACCAAGCATCTGGTTGACACATTCGCGAAACCGATCGGCTCCAAAAAACCACGATATCGCTGTTGTCTGGAAAAAGCATACCCAAAGCAACGATATCCCAGAAGCTGAATATGTATCCATTAGTTGAAAAATATACATTCCACCCTAAAAAAAAAATGTACTTAGTTTATATAATTTATATTAGGTGTGCTTTTGAATAAATGTTACTTAACATACTAACAACCTCTGATTATTTTTACCACCAACTAATAATTGAAAATATTTTATAAAATTAAACGCTTATTTCGATAATCTATACTCACATTGGTCACCATCAACGAACTCAACACAAACATCCCTATGCACACCGACATGGTAAACATTTTTCGTTTGGTATGCAAGTATTTAGGCCACTTATCGGTCAGTCCTGTTATGAACGACTCGACATTACAAAATTCACTATCAATGCCAATCATCTAAATGCAATAAATCCCGTAATGGGTGCTTATATATTTTACATCAAACAAAATCACATATAAGTAGTTAAGCAGCCATACCTACAGCAAGCATGACGAAAAATATGATCGCCCATATCCTCGCTCCCGGCAATTGAAGCACCACTTGGGGATAAGTTATAAATACTAATCCCGGTCCACTTTCCACTACATCATTGACCGTAGATCCTTGGAAAGTAGCGATAAAACCTAATATACTAAACGTTATCACACTGGGTATGATAGACGTGAGCGTGTTGATGACACAGGTTAAAATTGCATCCCTGCAAAATAATTGTGAATACCATCTCGTACTGTAATTATAACGTTACCTGTAGCAATTGTGATGAAACTGATTGAATGACCCAAGAGCCGGTAAAGTGCCTACACCCACGCTGTACCCGAAGAAAATTTGTGTGGTTCCTTCTATCCAAGTATCTGAATTCATTAGACTTTCCCATCGTGGAGTGATCAGATATCTGATACCTTTGCCTGCTCCTTCCAATGTCACTGCTCTGATCAACAATGATCCCATTATTAAATATGGAAACATTGCTATGAACCACACTATCTAGTGACCATTAAGATAATAAACTCTTCGACGTGCGTAATATATTTTTCGTTTTATTTAAAAATATTTTAATACCTTTCCACTTTGACTAAGACCTTTACCCAAAATAACGTAAATTAATATCCATGATAATCCTAATAGGAATAAGAGTTCCCATTGCATGCTTCCGATATCTTCAATACCACTGGACAGCATAAGCACTCTTCTCCTATACAAATATATAAAAAGCGGTATAAAAAAATGTAACTGAAGTAGAAATATTAATGGATTTTACATACTCCCAATATTCTTCAGCTGGTGTCTTGGTTGTAACATTAACACAATGTTGACGCAGTTGATTGAATAATTCACCATTTTTCTGCGGAACAGAGATAGAAGAATTGTTTGCTCCTATGTCAGTGAAGTTTTTCAAACCATCGGTAGACAACAATTTAAAAGTATGACAAAATTCCGTGAACTGACTATTGTTTTTAAAAAACTCTTCTTTCAGTGCATACGATCCATTAAAAATTGTTTCGTTCCACGATTCTAAGTTATTATTGAGCATTGACGGCGTGGTATTAAACATTCGTATTATTGTATCCGAACTAAAATATTCGTAAGTCTTATTAAAACTCGTTGGTTTAAGACAATTTTCCGTGTTCCACCAGTTATCTGAAATATTTCACAAAACCGTATAAATGTTTTTATTTCGTTTTAAATGTCTCCGAAATGACTATATCAGACTGATAAATCTTACTGCAGCTTTCCCATGGTAAATCGGGAAACGATAGAAAACAACTTGCCAAGTAGAAAAATGTCCAAGCCACAATTACACAGTAATACACGTCCAACAAGAAAACTATGGTCATCGTTGCATATCCTGTACCTATAAAACGTTTATTAATATGAACTCATTGAATATGCTACTTGAAATATCGATTGCAAACGTAAAATTCGATAAAAATTAATATAGATTTATGTAATCAACAACAGAAATGCAAAATATTTTACCGGAAAGTATTGGACACAGTTTCCCGACTAACGTCATTCCTCCGGAACCCAAATACTGTCCGATTGCAACTTCTTGAAAAAATATTGGTATTCCACAAAACACCATGGCAACAAAGTAAGTCACTAGAAATGCCCCTAAAAAAATGTTTTCTTCAATTTATGGCTTGTAATTTCATGAAAATACGTAGTTACGAACTACGTAGTTTGAGCATAATTGTTATGCATGACAATATTTCATACCATTTATTATTTTCTGCCATAAGATAACAGTCGTTTTATTTAAAAGAAAGATTAAATAAGTTATAAAAAAATATAGTTTCCTACATAATATTTCATTGCTTTCAAATTTAATTACGACTATAACACGCAGAAATACAATCGCAAGTATGCCTGTCATCACCATCATAGTTATAGTTCTTATAGCCTATCAAAAAAGAAACATGCTTTCAAATCAATATGCTCATTTATATTGTTTACCTGTCTATTTTAATAAAACTTTTTATTGAAGTTTCGATAAAAAGCTTTCATGCTCTAACAATTTTCACTACCACAGTGTAATTTAAATTACATTCAAATGGGTATTTTTAAAGTAATATTATTATTATGAATCTGTTCTAAAATCAAAATCATTATCTTATCAATTATATAGTTTATAAATATCAGGAATTAAATAAAACATTTATACGTACTTAATTTTACATGTATTTTTTAGTAATTAAATTTATACATGGTGTAGAAACATTATTTACAAAACTATATGATGTTGAAATAACTGAAATAATATAACATTAGATATAAACATAAATCATTTTTATATAGGTGGTTGTTTTATCTTTCAAACAGATCTGACTAATAATTCAACTATTTATTGTATATAAGTAGAACTTATAAAATGAGATATACGTTTTGTAAATTTTACTCACTATTTTAGATTGACAATGACAATGAAGTAAGTCAGTTACGTTTCAATAAAGTTGCCAATTCTATAAATACCTGTTAATAATTATTCTCTTGTTTCAAATTTATGTAGGTATTTAAAAACATTTTTTAAGAAAATTACACACTAAAAAAAGTACACTTACAATAACTTATATCTACTTATAGACATATATTTATATTTAAAACACTTAATACTCAACATTCTACAAGATATAAATATAATAGTTTAGGAAAAAAGTAAAGAAAATAGATATTTTCTTTTATGAAATTTTAATTTTTTTAAATATTTTAAATTTTAAATAAATAAATTTAAAACTCATATTAAGGTTAATATTACTTGCAGTCTTATAATGTTACATTTAATTTAAGGCATGGACTTAATTAAGTTTTATAACAAAAAAAATAACAGAAAAATATTACTCCTTGATTATTGAAAATAATATTTATCACTTTCATTTTTAACATAATGATAATCAATACCAAAAATTGATAATTCATAACGAACAATAAGAGATACAAGAAAATATCAAACAAAATTATCATTAATTATATATTTTTTTTATATTACGTTCAATATTATCTTAATAATTTAATTACAAATAATAACCAAACATTTCATATTATGAGTAATTGATTAATAATATATTAGTATAATTGTACAACTAATTGACGATATATGTATAATTTGTTCATACTATTACACAAAAATCCATGATTTTAAAAAGGATTAGAAAATATTATTTGTGTGTTAAGAATCACCTTTTCCATTAAAATTATATAAGAAGAAGGTTACATAATTATTAATGAATGATTACTAATGTGTGCTACTCCCAAAGCGCCAACACTAGTACATTACAAGATATACGTAGTTCAAAAGGAGGGCAATGTACTGTTCCAGTAATTGTCGATTGAACGTTAAAATTTAACATTTAGAAAATATATTATTGTAATAACTACTCACCTCCTCCGTGTTTGTAGCATAAGTATGGAAATCTCCAAACATTCCCTAAGCCAACAGATACGCTTATGCACGAAAATAGAAAGTCTAGTTTGTTGCCCCATTCTTCTCTCTGTTCCCTCTGAGGAGTCTGTAATCTTGGCTGTTCGTATGTTATGTTTAATTTGATGCATTTTTCTTCCACGTCCAGCATACTGAATCAATATAAAATAATTAATATTCATTGTTGACTAGGAGCAAGAAATATTGATTTTACCCTAACAGGCTCGACACCAACATATAAATAAATTTGACACTGATTACATTATTCTACTAAGAACTAGATAACGAATTAAAAAGTTAAAAATTATTGTTTTTTATTTTGGTGTTAAAATATGTTATTTTATTGATATACAAAAGGGTAGTTGTATTAGTCATAAAACGAGAAGAACAACGCCCACGTATAATTTAAAGGTCAATGAGTTAAAAAACAATATGCAGTTAAAAGACTGCATTCTAAATACTCGACACTAATACTAATAATTGTATATATTGTTTAGTAAACGGACTATCGTAAATAGATTAATTTCCTAATAAAATGTCTACTTAGTCGGATCTTACCATTTTCGAATAAAAAAAAAGATTTTTTAGTGCAAGA
Source organism: Sipha maydis (assembly GCA_034509805.1). NCBI lineage: Eukaryota > Metazoa > Arthropoda > Insecta > Hemiptera > Aphididae > Sipha > Sipha maydis. Next base: position 113,118 of record JASXSY010001635.1, on the reverse strand, counting down.
CACATCAAACTATCATGTATAACAGTGGTTCTCAACGTTTTTTCATTCACGTACCCCTTTACCACTCACCACTAATTCACGTACTCCAAATATCAATTTTGAATATAAATAATGGAAAATAATAATAATAATAAAAATAATAATTTTTAAGGAAAATTAGGAAATATTAATTATTTGAATTAGCTTGCGCCAAACAATGTATATAAAAATAATAATATCAACTAAACAATTCTATTTTAATGTGAACCTTGAGCTTGTTTGCTTGAACTTAATTTTTTGAAATCTGGCTCCACGCTTGATAAATAAATCAGTAAGTCTGAACTTACTGACAGTTTATAACGATATTTATTTTTTATGAACGTGTACGTAGAAAAGGCCCTTTCCACCAACACAGTGCTTGTGAATGGTAGCAGAACATTGAGTGCTTTGCATGATAGCTCAGGATATTCTTCTTTTGCATCAACCCAAAACGCGATAATAGATTTCTTTTCAAATGCTGTCATATTTGAGATAAACAAAATTGAATAAAAGTTTTAACTGCAGTAACCATACATATCATTTTTTGGCTAGTTTATTTGTAGGTATAACGGGGAGTGACCCTGAATTGTAGGTATAAATATAGCATTGTTAAAACAATTACATATATTACCTTAAATTTATCTTTTAAACTGTTAAATATTATTATCAGGCATCAACATAATATATTTTGTTGTACCTATTGTACGCAATTTCTTGTTATACGTAGTGGCCGAAATACATACCTATTTGATTATTTTGATTTTTAAAATGAACCTTTGTCACGCGATCATGTAATACAACATCAGCCTTTTACGACTATTTTGATTACTTTTATCAGATAATTCATACATGGGTATACATGGGTAATATCTGTTCAGTTTGTTCATACAGATTAATATGCGTAAGAATGTCGTACAACGAAAAGTCAACAGCTTTTCTTAATTAAAATGTCATTAAAACTATATTACTTCAAAATTCCTATTTATATTTATTTGTTTGATTATACCTCATTATACTTTTAATACAGAACAAGCTCTCTTATGAAATACACAATAAATCGAGTAATTAAAGTCCTTAGAGTTGAATGCCTGTTTTAACAAATCATATTTATTACCATGACTTTGGAAATTTTTTTTAAAACTACCTAGGTAAGTAGTTTTTTATTTTTGAATTTTTCAAAAAAGCTAAGGGTTTAATTATTTGAATGGCTAAGGGTAGTTATTTTAAATGTCCAACTAGCACTTGTCCAGTCTTGATTTTTTTTTTCCCCGAGGATAATTGTTTGACACTAATATCAAATATATTATATGCTCACGTATCCTAGATTTACACGTGTTTGACTTGTGAGGTATACATTATAAATAAATAATCAATACTGAGTTGATTTCGCGTATCGTTTTTGTCGGTTTGTTGATAGTAAACTAAAAAAAAATGGATAATCTGCAGCTCGGATATACGTGTAGTTAAATGTTCTCACAAATCAATTTAATTCAACAACCCGTTGTGCCAAATCACTCCGTTAATACATTGTCATGGCTTAAGTTATTATTATACAAGTATTGCCAATTCGACCTCAGTTGTTATTCGAAGTGTTACAGTATACATACAATGCGCGTTGTGTGGTAACAACATTCAAAACATTGTATCATTATTTACTTTATTTCTCTTCTGGATAAAACATACCTATGTGGGCGATAACGGAAATCTGACTATTGATCAAGGATAAATAATATTTTAATTCATTAAAGATTTAAACAGTAAACAATTTAACTGATTTTAATGTAATTGTAATGAAATGAATGAATTATAAACGTTATTTAAAAATCGTTCAACATTGATAACAAACAATACTGTTTTTTTTTCTTTAAATCGGTTAATTTTAAATCTAGATTTTAGATTCTGAACGGAGTGATGGAATCTATTGGTTTTACAATGATGTGTGTTTTTATTTTTTTATTTTTGTGTCTAACGACACCTTTTTTGGCAGTAAAAATGCTTCGATTTGCTTATGTAGCAACTTTTCTGAAAGGAAAGTGAATGTAGATGGTACTTTGGCTAGTCTAAAATCCAACTTTTTCAAAACTTTTTAAAAAAATCGAAAAAAAACGATAAAAAAATTACGAAAAAACGGAAAATTTTACGCAAAATCACGTTTTTACAAATTACATTTTTTTAAAATGCTCTAACTCAAAAACCAAAAATCGCAACAATTTGAAATTTTCACCAAATCTTTATATTGACGTTCTCTATACAAGGTTAAGTTTTCAAAGTATTTTGACATATTTTGACTTATTGATAGACAATTTAAATTTTCGATTTTTGTAAAATTTTTGTTTTTAAACATCAATAAAATTTAATTGGCAGACCGAAAACTCTTGTAAATTTAATACAAGGTTTATAATAAGTTAAACTTAAAAAAGAACCGGATGGGCCTCGCTCTGCTGTACAGTTAGGGGTGGAGTGCACCTCGCTTATAGGATAGGTCATTATTACAATGGATTTGTTAAATTTGAATGCAATGATAGATATCATTGTATACGAATAACGATTCTGAACGGAGTGTCTATAAATAGCTTAATAAAAGTTTATTTAATGGTGTATAGAGAACGCTAATCTAAACATTTGGTGAAAATTTCAAGTATTTACATCGATTAGTTTTTGAGTTATAGCAAAATAAAAAATTTGATTTTGTCGAAAACTGGGTTTGCGTAAAAACTCCCGTTTTTCCCTTATTTTTTAGGGTTTTTCCCGTTGCATTTAAAAAATATTGAAAATTTTATAGTTTTGACCCCCCAAAGTACCAAATAGATTCACTTTCCTTTCAGAAAAGTTGCTACATAAGGCAATCGAAGCATTTTTACTGCCCCAAATCGTGTCGACAGACACAAAAAAAAAAAAAGCACACATCATTGTAAAATCAATACATTCTTCACTCCGTTCAGAATCTAAAAAGTATACAACTTCAGTCATAATTAATTTCTATCGATAAAATTTGATTTCCTTTAATGAAATAATGTATATATTATGTACTCGATATTTTCTTAGTTTTAAAATATATTTACTGTATCAAATTTTTTAAGTTTAAACTGAATTTAGATTAATTATCCAACTAGATTAGTTATAATAAAGAATATTTACAATATAAACCTCGATATATTCTAAAATTTATAAGTTTAATCAAATCTGCCTATATAATAATATATACAAATCATCGTTTTATGATAGTTTTAGTAATGGCAATTAATGAATAAATATAAACAAAAAATTGATAACTAAGCCAAATACTGCCATTGGAGATAAGGTTGTACGTAGTTCTAGATCCTTTGGATGTTTAAAAGATACAAGAGAGGAAAATATATGCAATGCGCACATAAGTTATATTTATAATAAACGAAATCAACCTAGTCCAAAAAATAAACAATTTCATTATTGTTTTTATTGTTTAAAAAAAAAAAAAGTTTGAAACATACTTTTTGTGCATATTTTAAACTTGGTAAAGTTATTACTCAAGATAGTACTTAAACAATTGTGTTGGTAAAGGGTTTTCGTTTTAACTTGACTCGAGTATATACTTGAAAACGTTCTCGACGATCAACTTTTGAATTTGAATGACATATTCAATGTGTCAAACGTTTAATTTTAGCAATATATGTAATATTATTATACTATAAACGTGTTATCGTTATACTAATAATATCGATTTATATTTATATACGTACGCAAAACGGTGCGAGAGTCGAGACACTAGATATTTATATGAAAACAAGAAAATTAAATAATAATAACAATTAAAACATAAACACTGGAATGTATACTGTAATGAAAAAATAAATAAATAAATTAAATAAATTAAAAGCTTTTAAATTTCTCCATTTTGCGGTTTGAACTATTCCCGTCGCCGAACGACTAATCCGAACAACCGCATGACGGCGTCTGAGCGTAGACACGAACTTGCGTACGACAAAGTAGCGCACCAATTTGCTAAGCTACGGGTCCCTTTGAGGACTACATAATGTTATTTAGAGTCTATAGCGGCGTTTCTCAACCGGCAGCTTACGGTAAAGCTCATGAGTTATACGCCAAGAAAATCTCGGCCTCCGTGCCTACGTAATAAAACCTAATAGAATGGTGAACGGAAGACGAAAAAAAGTTATATCGGGTCAAATGGTAGGTATGTGAATATTTTCAAAATGTGCAGAGCAGGTATACACTATGATATAAAAAGGTTGAGAACTGCTGGTCGACATAACATCATAAATGTTTAGAAAATGCTCGTTTAGCAACTAATGTTAATTGTATATATTAATAGAGTGATGGAGATGGTTTGAGCGAGGAGGGAGTGAACGAAGAACCGACCAAATGTGTAATTTTTTTGTTTTTTTTTTTTGGTTTTTTATTTTTGGTTTTTTTTTTTTGTTTTTTAGTTTGCGGAATTTCTGTTGACGCATTAGATCAATTCTCATACAAGTATAATAAAATATTAAAAAAGGTCGAAACCTGTGACGCTTGATGATTAGGTTTCGTTTTATCGCTCATTGCGTAGAGTTTTGCTGGGAAATAAAAATCAAGATAAAATGTATAATAAGCTACTGGTTATTGAAATTTAACTGCAAGTGTATAAAAAAAAAATAAAAAAATAAAAACGAATACTTCCTTCAATGTTGAACTTTTTATAAGATTTTGTAAGAGTAAGCCGTTTGAATGTTTTGTATCAGTGTGCGTATGCATTTAAATGCAACATAAATATAATTCGCAAATACGGTATTGTATATCTGTATCTAACGACGATAATATATATCTATTCGACGTTCAATTTAGTGTTAAAAAACATTTCAATTCATATCAAAAGATTTGTAATAAAACAACTCTGATAAATTATAACATTTCTATTATATAATATGTATATTATAATATACATACATAGGTATATATACCTATGTATCATGTGGGTTGTTTGTTACATATTATTTGACGTCCGCACCACTTTATAATTGCTATTGCTTGTGTTGCATTTTCACCTCTAATATTTTTATATGAATTGCTAAGAAATTATATACTTTTAGTTTTGATGTTTTTGTCGAACACTAAACATTATTGGCACTTTTATTCATAATAAAGAAATTAAAAAGTACTTATAGAATTTATAATTTAACTAAAAGTCAAAATAATTGAATGGATTTTTGTCACTTTAGTATTTATGATGTACATATGATCTACGAGTATTATAGTATTTTTTTTTTGTTTAAAATATACAAATTCACTTTTTAATTATTGTTTCTAATAATTATTCTAAGGAAATATTGTCGTAATACAACCTTGATCTGTATTCTGCAATCTGTATAAAATAAAACTGCTTGAAAACATTATTTATTTATTAAGAATATAGTTTGTTATGATAAAACTTAAAAACTTAATATTATAAGTACAAGCAAAGTAAACAACAAATTAAATTAAAATAAATACACGCATAACAATTGAAAATGAGGATAGACCTGTTTTTGTTTTAAGTCAATCGACCACGGCGTTTGTGTCCAACTTACGATTTCATTCGCAAACGAGATAAAAAACTAATTTTTTTCTACGGAAATATAAATAATAAATGATAACCACTCAGAAAAACTCATTTTTAAGTAAAATAATATAACTTTTATTAATTTTCAATAATAATTGTATTTTTTTCCATATTTAAGTTTTCCGTGAGTGGTTATAATTTATTATTTCTGTAAAAAAATAGTTTTTTAAATTATTTATAACCGGCTATGTTTGGAAACAATTACAATGTAATGTAAGCAAAAGCTAAAGAAAATTATAGTTATGTGACTTATGAAATCAGACTAAATTAGATTGAGCAAATAAACATTGAAGATTTTAAATATAACAATGATTTTTCTATAAATTACCAAAAATCAAAATGTATTACCTTTGATCGTTGATTATTTACGTATGAGTCATATGGGTAAAAACAAATCTTTTTTTTTTTATTACGTAGAGGCAACAATTATAAATGGGCGTAAATTAAATTGTCAATTTTGAATGATATAAATTATAAACATTATTTTATTTTATTTAATAATATATTTTAGATTCTGAACGGAGTGATGGAATCTATTGGTTTTACAATGATGTGTGTTTTTTCTTTTATTTTTTTTACCAGCTGTTAAGATTGGCATTTCCTTTATGTCATATTTTTTTCAAAATATTATATTGATTTTTAAACCACTTATAGGCATTAAAATATTCGATTTTTTTACATTTTATTTTTATAATCGGTGATACAAAAAAATTTGGCTCCTACAAAATACTTGAAAATTTAATAGAAGATTCCGCAGAAGTAGTTCTTATTGTCATTTAAAAATTATTAAAATCCATAGGCACAATTTTTTTTATAAGCGTTTGAACAGCGAATATTGACATAAAATTACATGTAAAATATAATATAATGTATAATATTCTTGACTGACAAACTATGTCGCTGTATGCAACTGCCAACCCATCCTAATTGAAAAATATATTTATCGTTTCAAAATAAAATATACTTTTTACAATATTTATAAATAACAATGTATTATATCCTAGACAAACATATTAACTCCGTTCAGAATCGTTATTCGTATACAATGATATCTATCATTGCATTCAAATTTAACAAATCCATTGTAATAATGACCTATCCTATAAACGAGGTGCACTCCACCCCCAAATGTACAGCAGAGCGAGGCCCATCCGGTTCTTTTTTTTTTAGCTTTTGATGATATTTATCTTATAATATTATGGATAGGTGTATAGGGGGAAAAATAAATACATAGCTACGAAATTATTATACACCAAGTAATTTCACTGAAAGCCGAGCAATACACGATATTCTTGAGTTCACGGCTTAAGGAAATTTACCTCGTCCGATTTTCACAATAACGTAAAGGTATAAACTAATATCTTCAATGGGTATTTTTTTAAAGTTTGTTTTGTTGTACGGTAGCGTAACTACCGTTCCTCTGATACCGTCCCTTATCATTTTAAAAGTCAATCTAGAGAATGTGGTTAACATACTTCCCTATCCCTGTGTACATTCGTTTTTTACGCATTGAAATATTCTAATTATAGTTAAGAGCGTAATTTTTCCAGACAGAATTCTATCAGAGACGTTATCTTATTAATTTGAATTATTAAAATGTCGTGAGAAAACGTTTATGTGTTTGGACGTACAGTTATACCTTAGGATTTCGAGAACTGTAAATGGTGACCAACAAAACGCACAAAATAACACTACTGGAACTCATACATGTATTTTAAATTACTAGCACGTGAAATAGTTTCAATAACACGTGTATACATATGCGAGACATTTTTATTTATCGGTGTTCAGCCCAAGGGATATCTATTATTGTAACATTGCATTTTGTTTCAGCGCCAAACAATTTATATTCGTAATCGTAGGTGGGGAAGGTCACTTAGGGTGTTTGGCGGCAGTAAGGATTCGCTTGCTGTTTACGTCATAATTAATTTAGCCCTACATAATATTTTACTGACAACAATACACTGTACCTTGAACTTTGGATTACTTCAAGTATTCATTGTAACATATTTTTTTATTTATTTATTTTTTGATCAATAATAAACGGATGTAAACCGCTTTTTGGCATTGATTGATACGACAATGTTTTTATTGGTCTTAGTTTTTCTTCGTTTAACAAACCATTACTTTTATAATCGATATACCCCTAGGAACCTAAATGTTGTGCAAAACTCGAATGAACTCCGAAAGCCCCAGGTTTTCCAAACCATTTGTTGGACAACATAATAGTATACGAAATATTATCAATGAATATCGCCATGTCGGTGAATTAATTTACATATATTATACAGTTACTTTTTTTTTTTTTAGTTGATCCGAGAATATGAAATGAACATGAAACGTTGAAGAATGTAATATAATTAAATAATTATTATGCGTTGAAATGGATTGGTAATTTCAGTAAATTAGCTGTTATTCACCGAAAAAGTTTTAGCAAAGATAATTGATAATGAAAAGGCTGAAAATAAGCTTCTACAATACTCTAAATAGAATAAATAATTAATATTTTTATAATTTTTCCAGGAAATATGTACTAACTTTATGCAATACGTCCATGTATTATATCGGTAATTTTATTCGATGGTCATAGATGCCACATAAGTATTTAACATAAAAAAATGCATTGAGTTTAATTAATTTGACAATATGATAATTAGAACCTAATTCATTTTGATTTAATATATATTATAAAATCGTTAGGTGTTTTATGACGCATGAAAATGAGTTCCTTGTAAATTTTTATACATTTAAATGATTACATAGATTTATAATGTTCAACTTAGACAACAGAAAATTTGTTTTTTAGTAATTATTAATCATAGCGCTTACTTTTATTTTACTATGGAAAATTGGAAATTATTTCTTTTTTCAACCTATGTTAATATGACACACTTGACAGTTGAATTAAAATTTTACATATTTTAATGTTAATTCAACGGTTCTCAGATATAACATATATTATAGCATCAGAGTTGTTAGAATCTACGTAAATGAGTCAAACGATGATTATTTTATCTTTATTATAAATCTTTATTTATTTTTTATATATTATAAATCCATATATAACCATCAATCATCAGTAAGGCAGATAACTTGTAACTCTAAAAAATTACTAAATAATCAAACTTTTGTGCATTAAAAACCCTATAATATAAACTAAAAATATATCCTTTTATTTTTTTTAAAGCGGTTTATTAAAAAAAATATGTAAATCATTTAAACTTACGTACATAACATTAAATTGTTTTTCACGTCATACTTAAACGTCATAATATTTATAATATATGATTTTATCTTCAGTCGAAAACACATTGATTCTAAGTTCTAATAAATAACTCTTTGACTGTCTGTTAAAAGACTGTTTATCTTTCGACATTTGTTAAACAGTAAACTGTTGAGACGAAAATTTAACACGGATTACGAACCGACACACACACGCAGAAGGCAGAATTAAGACAAAATGACTAAAATATTAATTTATTAACGATTAAAAAAAAGTCAGTGAAGTGAAATTTTTTGTTATCATTTATGAAGTCATTAACGTCTTATCGGAAATTTATTATTTAATTGATACTGATATTTTATTATGATGTAGACAACGAGCTTACTTTTTTATAAATAATTGTTGACTCTCGAAACTTAATTATAGGAATAAAAGTGTTTATTAACTGTTCACAGTTAACAACCATATTATATGATCAAAATTTAAATTTGTTTTTAGTTCAATAATATTTTGGTCGTATATTAGATGAAATAAAAACGTCGATGGAAAAGTAATGATAAAAAAATGAATTATTAAAAATATGCATCTAAATATGTCCTAAAAACAAAACTTGAAACATACATATGTAACACATACATTCATATGTAAAATAAAATTTCATAACTAGCACGAACAAAGAAGCATGAAACATACTAGTTTCGCACTCTACTATTTTTGTAGTTTTGCAAAACAGATATGCAAATGCTACGAGTCATCGCCATACTTATCACACTAGGCATTTATAGTACACTATAATCTAATAAAATAATAACGATGTTGGTTTACATGATCTAGGACAAATGGACGCGGCCATTTGGGCGTGGGAACAATAGGACGGGAATAAAACATAAATAATAATAAATTAATTTTATTCGGGTGTACGTAATTTTATTCAAATATAGCGTCAAATATGATAATATATATATATATATAAATAATTTTAAATTTTACATATATATGTATATATATATATATATTTATTTATTTAGTATATTTAATCAATGATATACTCGTATATAATATATATAATATACGTATATATACGTATAAAATATATAATACTATATAAAAATAAATACAAATTGGAATACATACAATACAATTAAAAATGTAATAGTTATGAATATTAGATTATTAGTCTAACTAATAGGGGTTTGATATAAAAAAAAAAAAATTAAAAAAACAGATAAAAAAAAGTTACTTAATACAATTCCATAACATCAATTATGATTATAATATAATTTTCACAACAACCGAAAAAAAATATTATTATTATTTATGTTTTTTTTCGCATCCAAATATACCTGCGTCCAAACGGCCGCGTCTAAATGACCTCGCGTCCAAACGGCCGTGTCCATTTTCCCTGTTCGTGGTTTACATACATGTGCCATACAGATACACTTATTGATGGTATTTATCTGAACTCAATGAAAAATTCGTGACAAAACATGAATAATAGTTATAATCTAATTAAATAACGACCTGTGGGAGAAAAGAGTTATCATTACAAATAATTACATTACATATAGATATTTATAAACATATTTATTGATTTTTCTCGTCCATTTTGACGAAAATACTACGTCGGACATTACAGTACTAACTGTATGTAAATCATTAGCTTTTAAACATATTTTGTTTACATTTAATAATAAAAATCAACATAATGGTAGTGAATACAGTTAACAACTATAATATAAATGTAAATACAAATATGTCTTATTAATTACAATTGTAGATTTTTTATCCATGTATTTGACCAAATATTGTATAGCATACATATAATGAAATAAAATGCATATACTATAAGTTTTATAGTGGAACTCTGACTTTAAATATGTGAAATAACTTAGCATTAAAAAATTCCAGAGATCTGAAAAATTAGATTACTTCATTACAGTAAAATATTTAAGAACAAAAACCAGATATTTAGTAAAAAGCAGCATAGCAAACTCATGGAAAACCTTCTCATTAAATATAGGCCCCCGAATTGACTCCCTAACAGTTATGGAACAAAAATGGATCCCTACGAAGAAAAAACAACAAAAAACAAATTACATAATAATAGACGACCAAATCAAGACTGATCCTACCATAGTACCAAATATTATAGGGGAATATTTCCATAAAGCAACTATGCCAAAAGCTTCATAGAAAGATTCAGAAACCAACGTAACCAACAATTAATATTCATCGTAAATCCCAACCTTGAAGAACAAATATATTTTAACACTGCCTACTTTATAGTTGAATTAAAAACAGCTATATATCAATGTAGAAATCACTCCCCCGGCCTGGATGACATTGCATATATTTTTCTATAAAATCTTCCTGTAACCGCGTATACAATACTACTAAAGATATAATATATAATATGATATTTAGCCCATCTGGATATCTGCTATCTATTTGGAAACACACGATAATTATTTCAATATCTAAACCCGAAAAAATTAATTCGAAACAAATGGGTACAGTCCTATTTAATTTCTAAACAGAATGTGTTTAGACATAATTCTCCAAAAAATATAGAATGTGCTGGTTTTTAGAGAAATCTAATAACCTTTATACTCATCAACACAGTTTCAGGCAATATAGAAATACCTACAACTGTCTACATAATATACATTCCGAAATGTACGAGTCATTTAAAAGAGGTCAGGCAATGGGCCTGGTTTCATTAGACATTGCAAAAGCATATGACTCTACATAGCGCCCCCACGTAATACACAAACTAAAAATCCTACTAAGCAACGGTAAAATAATAAACTTCATCGATAGTTTTTTGACCGATTTTTCGTTAAAGTAAACGGACGTATCACAGCAGTTTCAGCAGGTAACGGCGTTTCCTACGGATCAACCCTTTCTGAAACACTTTTTTTAATAATTAAATTATTGCAATTATTGCTATCAATAGCATAACCAAAGCCACTAAGTTTCCTGTAAAATGTTTCCTTTTTGCAAATAACTTCAATTTTTCTATAGTGGGAGTAACATATTCAACACACAAAAATCAAAATTGAAATTTACAAGACACAATAAATTATCTCCGTAACTGGTCTCATAAAACAAGATTCACCTTCTCAGCGAAAAAATCGCAGTGCATATTATTCACAAAAAAAAAAGAAAATGCCGGTAGATATTACTTTGAAAATTTAAAATACAGTAATTCAAAAAAATTCACATAGTAATATTTAATAAAAAAAAAAAAAAAACAATTGAACATATTAGTTCAAAACACATAGAAAAGAATCATTACTCAAGATAAATATTCTAAAGACTATAGTTCACACCTCTTGGGGAGCTCACTCCAAATCTCTAATACAAATATCAAAGTTTTAATTCTTTCCAAAATTGAATTCGGATCCTTTTCATTCCACAAAGCCAAACACACAAATTTACAAATGATTGACTCTTTACACAATACAGTCTTAAGAATATACATAGGAGCCTTCAAATCAAATACATGAACTAGCATACACAATATAGCTGGAATTCCATTTATCCATATCCGTAGACTACAAAATGTTATCTCAACAGCAACCAAAAGAACTTCGAACAAACTAAAAATAACGAAAAACATTAAGGACGTATTAAAAAAAAAATTCTCTCACGTTGGAACGATAAAAAGAGAAAGCTCCATAGTACCTTCTTGGATAGCCGAAAAAAAAAAATCAATTCAGATATTAATTTACTATAAAAAAACTGCACATTACCACACATATATTGACAACACATTTGCAAATAAGAGATAAATATGATGATTATGCCGAAATTTATATCGATGGTTCTAAATCTGATAAGAGTTAGTATGCTAATGGCATGTCAATATACAGACATTTGGATAAAATTGGTCAATAACTGTTCCGTCTACATCGCTGAAGCACAAGCAGTATGTTCAAGTTCTTAATTTTATTAAAAACAAAAACACAAAAAAAACTAAAATTTTTAGTGATCCTCTCAGTACTCTCATGAGTATACAAAACTTTTTTAGAACAAATGCTACTGCCAGAAAAATTCAGAACTAAGTATACAAACTGCAAAAAGAAAACTTTAATATAAAAATAGTGTGGATACCAAGCCACACAGATATTATCGGATATGAAAGAGCCGATAAACTTGCTAAAGAGGCCATTATGTCAGCAGATGCTATTCATTGTCAAGTATACTCAATATCCTACATTAAACTGATGATTAAACAAAAAATCTTCGATATCTGGCAAAACGAAAGGGAAATATCAAACACCAAATTAAATGAAATAAGAAACCATTAATAAGAAATTAAGAAGTGACCATAAATAAATTCAGAATAGGCCATACAAGATTAACATACACTTTCTTGATGAAAAAAGAAAAACCATTTAAAAGTCCAACCTGCAAACATTGATTATATAATAGACTATTATATAATCAATGCTGCACAGATTCTTACTGAATGAAGAAAGCACGAGCCACAACGTTTGAAATACAACTGGAGCCACCATCTAGCGGAAAATCTAAACATCTGTATCATTAATGTTTTTAAATTCGTCAGAGATACAAAATTACACAAAAATATTTAGAAACGTAACCAAACATTATGTATTAAAAACGTATATTGTATATTTTATCCATAATGTATTAAAATTACTAATCTAAAAACAATCATGTAAACACTCTTTGTAAAGCCAATAACCCCAGCCGCGGATATAAATATATATAAAGTTTAAATAAAAGAGCACTTTATTTTTATGAAAAACGAATAATATTAAACCAACGTTTAAGGCTCCTCCGACCCTTACTAAATAAAACATCAAAAATTAACACAAAAACAAAATTTATTATGTATAAAATGCTACTTAAACCAATTTAGTCATACGGCATCGAACTTTGGGGCTCAGTTAAAATCTTCAAAAAAAATAAAATTGAAATATTCCGATCACGAACCCTTCGCACCTCCATGTCTCCAACGACACACTCCATACAGATACAGGCTTTCTAACAGTTAACGAAACAGCTAAGCTCTACTACAAAAGGTTCCGCAAACGTCTCCAAAACCATCCTAATCTACTCATCGCAAATATATATATATATATTATATTATATATAAGCTATAGCTTCCGACCATCTCCCAGAAAACCCTCTTCGTCGCCTTAAGGCTGAACATACCACTGTCAAACTGATAAATTCCGTGAGGTCGCGCCACGTATATTGAACATCAATTAATATTCTAAAAATATAACCAGTTGTTGCAGTCGGACTACCAAGTATCAACATTCAAATATAATCTTATCGTACGACATACACACCACATTACGAATGTGATGATAAAACGATTTCTAAGAAACCATAATAATCGACAATTGACAGTTTTAAATAGTGTTAAACTAGTTTCATTTTCATATTATAAAACTGGCCACTGGGGCTATACTTGGCATTTTCTGTAGCGTTTCGTATGCCGCGTATTCTGTGGGCTGCGTCTTTTTTACCAATTTTTATCAGCTTTACATTTTTCAACATACAAGACGTATTTATCAGCGTATTTCACCTTGTAAATTTTACAAAACACTTTTAAAAAATGGTAAAATATAGTATAAAAAAATACATACACACAGATATATGTATAATACGAATATTGTCCTTATTTATTTGATACATATTTCCATATAACTTTTTCAATACAACATAATATTGTAGTATACGTAACAACTAGTTAGCAAATTGACATAAATAAACAAATAAAACTAAATATGTACAATATAATATAAATTAAATCTGAGATGAAACCTTTTTTTTTGTGCTCTAGACTAGTATAAAACCGAACTAGTTTCATCGTTTTTTCCAGCCGAACATTGAACTAACGATAGGTCTCTAATTTGCACACCTCTAAAAATTATTACTTATTTACATAATAACTTACTCCTCTGGAGAATTGATTAAATTCTTCTGTTGTTTTTTCAACAGCAACATCTTCACAGACTTGGACCGCTTAGTTTTTTTTGAAGCATATTTATAATTTTTTTTATTCCCCATTTGAGAGAAATACAAACGGTAATTACTAATTATAAAAAAAGAACCGGAGAGGCCTCGCTCTACTGTACACTTGGGGGTGAAGTGCGACTCTTCATAGGATAGGTCATTATAATGGATTTGTTAAATTTGAATTCTATGATAGGTATCATTATATACGAATAACGATTCTGAACGGAGTTAATATGTTTGTCTAGAATATAATACAATGTAATTTATAAATATTGTAATAAGTATATTTTATTTTGAAACGAAAAATTTAGAAAAATCGAAAATTTAAATTGTCTATAAATAAGTCAAAATACTTTGAAAACTTAACCGTGTATAGAGAACATCAATATAAAGATTTGGTGATTATTTCAAGTTGTTGCGATTTTTGGTTTTTGAGTTAGAGCATTTTAAAAAAACCGATATCATTTGTCAGTCTAGAATATTATACATTATATTATATTTTACATGTAATTCTATGTCAATATTTGCAGTTCAAACGCTTATAAAAAAAAATTGTGCCTATGGATTTTAATAATTTTTGAATGACATTAAGAACTACTTCTGTGGAATCTTCACATTTATCACCGATTATAAAAATAAAATGTAAAAAAATCGAATATTTTAAATGCCTATAAGTGGCTTAAAAATCAATATAATATTTTGAAAAAAATATGACATAAAGGAAATGCCAATCTTAACAGCTGGTAGAAATTTCAAAAATCTGCGACTTATACTTTTTGAATTATAACAAATATTAAAAATCGTTCGAGAATAAATCGTTATTTTATGCAATTTCGTAAATATTTAAATTTCAAACAGTCATAACATTTTTTCCTCTAAGTCCGGAAGAAATTTTTTTAAAGATTATTGAAGAGTAGCTTACAATTTTCTCAAAATATAAAGATTATGTCCAGTAGAAATAAGTTATTGAACATAAAATAAACCGTAGATAAGTCTAGAAATAACGATCTGTGCTGAGTACGTATGCGTATGTGACGAAAAATATAAAAAATATATATTAACGTTTAAAGTGTACGATTACGGAACTCAGGAATATTTCTGGAAGTATATCAATTAAAAATGCAGACAATGAGAGTATTTTAATAACCAAGTCTAAATATTAGGTAACATTGTAGATAAGCAGTAAGTTAAATAAACTATAAAGCTACAAATTAGAAACGTAATGCAACGAAAAAGTCCAAGCAATATAGTCGACTAAATCTGTAGGTCGATGCAATATTACTTGCTGTTGGCCTTTAAGAAATAATGCGTCTAAACGAAGTAAAAAAACTGTACGACGGATAAATAAAAAAATAAAAATAAATGACTAAATTACCAGATTCCAAACAGTGCTGTGTAATATCTGGCTGGCTATGTATACAAAATCAATATAACATAATCCGTATTGCGAGGTTTCAACGAGAGTAAAACAAGTAGGAAACATTAGTCGAACCGTTTTACACGAGATCGAAGCACTATGGACGGGAAAATATTGAAGAATAAAAATCAAACGACCGAGAAACAAGGAAGACACAACACCATCAAGCACACGTCGAATCTCGCCGTCAACGGTCGAAAAGTACAGGCGGCGCCCGCGACGACGACGACAATACTACGTAATACGATGACGGATCGTTCGGTTAAATCTTTGGCCGCTGCGGACAACAGCCACAAGTGCAGGCTGTTCGTGGGTAATATGCCGAAGGTAAATACGGCACAGGAGATATTCGACGAGGTGAGTCGCATAACGCGCGGCCGCCTGATGCGGGTGGTCACTTTCAAGAACTCCGACAACCCGTCGACGCACCGGGGCTTCTGCTTTCTGGACTACGGGTCGGCGGCCGCGGCCACGGACGCTAAGCGGACGCTGTTGCAGCACAAGTTGTTCGGGTGCAAGACGATCGTGGACTGGGCGCATCCGAAACCGCAGCCGAAAGCGGACACGATTCCAAAGGTGCGCGTACTGTACGTCAGGCAGTACGGCGGCGTGCTAGATGAGCGCGTGCTGGCCCGGAAGTTCGGTCGGTACGGGACCGTGGAGCGCGTGAAAATCTTGAAGAGCTACGCGTTCGTACATTTCGAGCGGCGCGAGGACGCGCAATCGGCCATGTACGCGTTGGACGGTTCCCAGGACGTGGCCACGGGCGTGCGCATCGACGTCGCGTGGGCCAAGTCGCCCGCGGACAAGCAGTCGCAGCAGCGGACGTTGCGCGACCGGGAACGCCGGGTTCAGAAGTCCGTGCCTCGGCCACCGGCACACGTTGTCTCCGGGGCCAACGGGCGCGTGGCCACCACCGCCACCGCGACTGCACCAAGTGCGACCATCGCGGTCACGACTTTGGACCGCGGCAATCGTGCGACCGGTGCAGTACCCCCCCATGCCACGGCAACGGCCATTGCCGAACCCGAAACCACTTCCTACCAGCGCAACAGGGACAGTCCGCGCCGGTGCGACAACGACGGCTGCGCGCACGCGGACGTGTGCAAGGCGGTCCGTCACGACGACGGCGATTGCATAAAGCCGCTTTCACGTTTCACGTGTTGCAGTTATAATTTTTGTTAAGTGTTGAAAAAACACCGTATTATATATAAAAAGAAAAAAGAAAAAGTATAAATAAAATAAAATATTGTTTCGAATTCTACTTTGGTTCTCTATAATTCCGTAAACTCGACGCGAGTGTTCATACAATTATTGCGTTTTCATACTGTTTTGAAGTGTCCACTGATCAAATATCACAGCACCCGGGCGGCAATTTATATGATGTTTGATGAGATGGCAAAATTAAGTCTGGTAGAAATTTTTTTAAAGATTTTTGAAGAATAGCTTATAGATAACCTAGTGTTAAAATTTTGAACCTTAAGTATGAACAGAAAAAATTTTATGAATTTTTATCTACAAAATAACTTGCAAATTATCGTGATTTTTACACATTTTATACAAATTTGAGCATTAAAGGCTTATAAAAAAAATTTGAGTAAACCGATCACCGATATTTTTTAGTTACGATAAGTTTAACTTATTATGAACCTTGTATTAAATTTTATTAAATTTTCAAGAGTTTTCGGTCAACCAATAATTTTATAGATGTTTAAAAACAAAAATTTTACAAAAATCGAAAATTTAAATTGTCTGAAAACTTAACCGTGTATAGAAAACGTCAATATAAAGATTTGGTGAATATTTCAAGTTGTTGCGATTTTTGGTTTTTGAGTTAGAGCATTTTAAAAAAATGTAATTTGTAAAAACGTGATTTTGCGTAAAATTTCCTGTTTTTTCGTAATTTTTTTATCGTTTTTTTCGATTTTTTTATATTGAAAAGTTGGATTTTAGACTAGCCAAAGTACCATCTACATTCACTTTCCTTTCAGAAAAGTTGCTACATAAGCAAATCGAAGCATTTCTACTGCCAAAAAAGGTGTCGTCAGACACAAAAAAAAAAAAATTAAAAATTAAAAATTAAAAAAAAAAAAAAAACACACATCATTTTAAAACCAATAGATTCCATCACTCCGTTCAGAATCTACAAAACTCAATGTAATAATACAAAATTTAAAAATATGTGTGTGCTCGCTGCTCTGTGCATTGCATACTGCATAGTGTATTAGTGTCAATAGATAGTAACTAATAAGTAAACAAAATTCACTTACATTTTACAATATAATATATACGGTTTATTACAATATACAATATACATATATAATAGATATTCCGAGATATTATAGATAAGCGTTTACGATAATTATAGGTACAAGTTGTCAATTATAGAAAATTATCACTGATAATTCTATTTTTATACTTCGTAATGAAATAATGTATTATTCGAGAGTACATTTTTGAATGGTACACTTATAATAACTCCTAACTCTTTAATATCCAACCTTTTTTAAATTGGAAAGCTGGGTTGGATTAATAAACATTTTCTCCAGGGCATCTCGTTGAGATTTTTTACATTTTTAAAATAACTAGCTTTTAAATGTATAAAATGTCTAAAAAGACTCCTATTTAAAAAATGACTTTTCATACTTTATTTTCTGGTGAAATAGGGGAAATATTGTAAAAAATCCATTGAGGTGCCTTTCAATATGTCCTACAAAAGAATTACATGTAGTTCAATCTCTATAATATCTATTATTGAACCTAGAGGACTTAATATAAAATACAATATAATCGATATTCATCATTTTTAACCCCTTAAAAAACTATACATTGAAAATTTTTTTTTACATTATTCATCAGTAAATTACCTAACTACAATTTAGAAAAAAAAAATTAATTATACCAAATTTAAAAAATGGCTTGTTCAGCCTTAAGAGAAATTGGTGCAGAGACCTATTAATATAATGTATTCGTGTTTATAAAATGTAAACTTTCTTGTTTTTTTTCATGTTAATAGAGTTCCGTCAATGGACGGCATCTCCACACATGTAATTTCACCGTCAATTAATATCTTTAACCATATATGCTTATTGTACCAAAATACGTGTACAGATTGTACATTTTTCTAATAAAAAAAAAAAAGTTTAAATTATCTACAAATTGTATTTTCTGTAAAGTATGTACAGAATAAAACTTATGAGAATAAAAATAGAAAAACTGCACAAGAAGTAAAATTTTAAATACAATTAAAAAACATCACTCCGTTCAGAATCTAAAAATATTTATTTAATATTATACGTAAATAACAACAAAAAAAAAAAACCCGGTACTGTTTAGTTTTTTTCAAAACGTACTCTCCCAAACATTGAATAATGAACACAATTTTATTTTTATTGATCTTTTAGACCGAACATCCAAACAAATCTACAAACAATATATATTTTCTTGTTTGAGTTCTATAATAGGATAAATAATAAAATGGCTCAGACTTCGTGGGTAATTCGCTTCCATTTTCTATACTATCACTAAGAGATGGGTTATTTTCGTAATTTGTTTTAAAATGTTTAAAAGAAAAGTTTATTTCACATTTTTGTGACATAAACAGATCAAATTAACGCGAGACTACAAACGAGAACAGTATGAATTACAACGACCATGCAATTACTAACATTATAATAGGGTATAAGCAATAATACTAAAATAAGACATGGATTAAATATATATTATAAACGTGTGACATAAATTAAGATAAGATAGTGACGATGGTAGTTACATGGCAAGAATAAATAGTAGACCTTTTCAGATAAGCTATAAAATCTGGGTTTAAAAAATTATCCACGGTTATGATAGAAATATAATTTTGTTACACACTCAATTACTTATCTATATTTATTATTGAATAAACCTAACTTAGGCTATTGCGATGGGACAAAGACTTTCGACCCACCCCCTTAAATCCGGACTGATATCTATATCCATACACAGTGTTGTCATTCACTTATTGTACATCATTAATAAATCTAAACGGTCACGGAGAGAGGAAAGTTATTGATACACTTACATCTTTCTCACCAGAGTCGGACTGAAATGGTTCCAGTAAACTATACTCTATATTATAGATCGATTATCTGACAGCCCACCATAAATTAACAAATTATTACGTTTTTTAAACAATATTGGTATCTTCACTAAAAAGTTTTTAAAAATGGAAAATTTTGTAAAAGTTGAGTAGTATGGTGCCCGCTACACTACATTTTTTGAGTTCCCCTAGAACAGTGGACCTAGAACTCCTCTACTATACCGTTGCATTTACATACTATTTACATGTAATATGTGTATATTGATAAATAACTGTTAAAATTGGATATTTATATTTTACAGCTACACATTTTAATTATTAATGAAGTATATTTTGTAAAAAAAAAAAAAATAAATATTTAATAATAAGTATGTAAAAAAGTGTTCTTGAAATAATTAGTGAAGAATACAGACAGCACAAAAAATGTATAGTAGTCTGTGACAATTGTCTATACATACATATAAACAAGTTATATTTATTAATCCTCAGTAATTTTTGTTTGTTTTTAACAAATATATAATTGAAAAAAATCAACAGTAAATAACAAATATAATATATGAGATAGTATACTGTAAGTTATAAATATTATATAATAATTATGATACAGACAAACAATTTAAACTTAATTTATATAATCCAATTGATCTACCTAAGTTAAATAAAATTAAAATATAGTTAAATATAGTTGAATAATAATGTTATAACATTTACAAAATTATTTTTATATAATTGTCTGTAAATATTCAATATTATTGATAATTGTTAATAATCTAACAAATAAAATACAAAACAACATCGTATAAACATTCACATGAATTATATACAATAATAAAGTATAAATAGTAAAATTTGGTAATACCTTAACTCAAATTTGTGATCAAATGAATCAGTATATACTAAGTAAGTACTGCAGTTACTATATCTAAATGTTTTATAAATTGTCTGAATGTAAAAAGAGCTCGTTACAGTATTTAACAGGAGTGATTATAAATAATTACAAATTGTATATTGTTTTTTTTTTTTTTTAAAGTCACTGAGCATCGATAAGTTCTTGAAAACTTTCAACGTACCATTTTGATTTGGATTTTACTTCTGCTCGAAGTACATTACCGCCAAATCCTAAAACACAATAACACAAAAAATTAATACAATTATTTTACAAATATAGATAGTATGAAAATGTAAGCCACGAAAAATGATTACTAATTAAAAAATTATAAGTGTATTTAGTGTATGTTGTATAATGTGCTTTGTATACCTTCATTATCAAATTATTTATAAGCTTACCGATGAATGCATCAGCAGGGGGGCATGCTTCCAAGTCGGTAATTCCATCTCCAATCATAAACAACTTGGTATAACCATATTTTTCTTTTAGCATACTTATGACTTCACCTTTACCGCCATTTCTAGACGTAGGTTCTTTTTCATCAAATCCAGCGTAGTCACCTATTATTCATACATTAATTAATTTTAATTTAAAATATTTTCGTTTTACATAAATTCAACAAAACTAATATTTACGGAGAAGTTAAATGAGTAATTAAATGAATTACATTTTTATTGGAGATTAAATAAAATTAGATTATCTTAAATTATTTAAAAAAAAATTGAATTACTTTGCTCAAAAAAGCTACGTACCTACGTGTTTACATATTTTAAAATTAATTTATGCATAAAAATAAAAATAATGATACTTCACAACTTATGAACATAATTTATTTATTTAATTTGCTAAGATATCTATATTTATTCATATTCATATTCATATTTTAAAAATCTGAATTATTTAAAAATATTTCGAAACTCACCATTTAAAAAAAACTTTAACTTATTGGCAAAAATGTGTTGCAGAGGAATACTTAATTCTATAGCTATTGGTCCAATTAGGCCACGAAATCCGCCAGATATCAAATATACAGGTATATTTTTTTGTTGCAATAATTGAATAAGTTCTCTAGATTATATAATATAAATTAACACATTTTCTTTAAATATGGCATTTGAAATTAAAATAAGTATTAGCTACGTTTACGTAACACCCGCAGTAAATTTCTTTTTCACAATTACCTAATTCCTGGAGTCAAATGGAACGGATGGTTCTTAATGAAATCTCGAATTTGTTGCAAAGACGGTTTAATTATTTGAAGTCGAGCCGCGAGTGCTTCTCTAAAGTCCATTTTACCTGACATCGCACTATTTGTCCTGAAATATGATATTCATATATTATTTAAAACATAATAACTGTTCGTAGATATTAGAACAATGATTTTATTTAAGTTTAAAAATAAAATTGGAAGTCTATTTATGGTATTAAAATATTACAATATATTTTTCGTAATGATTTTCAAAATTAAGTGCACCTAATGGTAGAGCAGATTTAACATTAAAAGTACTTAAAATAAATCCCATCATGTGTGCAAAATGTACAGATATCAAATATCTGAATACGAAAATGTTTGAAACACTATTTTTGTACATATATAATTGTGATCTTTTTTGAGTGAATGCGTTTGAATACATTTTCAACAAGGATTTTTATCATTTTCCATTATGATTTAAGGTTAATTATAAGTTAATTAAACTTCAATGTATCACGAACGATTATTAGTCCAGAGAGTTGTTCAAATCTTACGTTGAAAAACTGATTTTCTAATAATATCGAACGGAAAAACTTCCTAATAATAAAAACCATATGTGAAAATTATATACGGAGTGCTAAGTCATCTGAAACACTTCCAAGCCCATCAGAAATGTCAAAGTATGATGGAAGCGCCTTCAACACTCGGGCTTACTTTTATTTAATTAAAACGCAAACTGAAGTCAAAAAATATTTCTAATTACTTATGTTTTTTATAACAAAAACGAATTGTAATTAATGATGAAACAAAAACTGTAATATGATTTCTTAACCTTCAAACAAACAAATAACTCGGAATCATAAATGGTTCGTCGGTTATCACAGATATAATATAATTTATTAATTATATGCAATTTATTCGGTCTAGTGAATACATTATTTACTCGAGCTTTAAAAAACACACAGCGGTAATTTACTGTGTAAATAATAATGGAATATTTTTTGAAGACACGTGCTTCCGTAACAAGTGTAATTAATCGTTCGTCTAATTAACAACAATTGATTTTGAATCACGCAACTAACAAACGGTTATTAAAATCTAATTGATGGTAAAATAAATATATATATATATATATAGATGATTCACTTTTTTAACATCCTTCAATAAAATATAGTAATAACGAGCCATATTAACGCTGATAATACTTAATAGTATTTATATAATGTAGACACAATACTTCAATATAAAAAAAAATTAAAAAAAAAATTAACCAGGGATTCAGAATACGTGTGTAAAAATAGTAAATTTATATAATAATTAAAGTGAAAATATTTATTTTATCAATGAATAATAAATGAATTTCCCTTACAATTTCTTAACTTCTTCTCCTTTATTGCAAAATTTAGCAACTTCGTCAATCGCTTCTTCTTGAATAACTGTAGAATCAACATCAAAACAAACTGCATCTACATCACGCCAAAGCGCTTTAATGTCGTCGGCCATTGTCACTCTAAATAAAAAAATAAATAAAATTCCTTGTTTAATATGTTCACATAAATTTCAAATTGTTGCAAATATTACATATGTAAACATTTCATCATTCAACAGATTTTACGATAGTGAACGATAACTGTTAATTATATTAATGATAAAGTTACGATAAATTGTTCTAATCGTGTATTAAAAATTAAACACAGTAAATAAATAAAATAGATATAAAAAAATAAGTTTATTTTAAGACAAAATTATTTTTTAATGAAAATTGAAGCTAAAAAAAACATAATTTTTAAATTTTTTCATTAATTTATTAATTTATTAATGAAAAAAAATAATTATAAATATATATAAACTAAAAGGAAAACTTATATATACGAGTAATATTACGAGTAATATAACGATATACAATATTGTTTGTATATTGTTAAATTTTCCAGAGGTTATGACCGTTTATTTAAATGTATTTTATTTTGTATATAAAAAACTGCTAAGAACTTCTATTATAAGTAGTATGCTGTAACAACTTCAATATAATATAGCCGTAATAACAAAACAACTTTATTAATTAAAGCTAATGAAACTCAACAAATCAACCTACGAAAAGTATCAAAAGTTTTTGCCAAATTATATATAAAAACTGTTTATAATCATTAATTATTTAAATTTGTTTTGTTATATTATGTTGTGTTATATTGTTCTATTGCAAAGTTGTTTATAAAAAAGTTTTACTATATTAGTAAATATAAATATATGTATGAAAATTTAATGTGTTACATCATAGGTGTTAAAAAATAAAATAAATATTGCATAAGACCGAAAATGTTTGAACATTTTTTTATAAACATTATGTAAGACTATAATATCATTATATTAAAATTGTTTTTTAATTTTATCGCTACTATAAATCCATTTATACTTATATCTTATCATAATATGATAAAATGATTTCGTTTGAACTTTTCACTCGCTTATTTGAATGATAATACCTACAAATTGTTTGTCACATAATTATTTATTCATTTATAATAAAGAAGAATTAAAATAAATCAATCATTGTCGAGTTCAATTGTAACATTAAATTCAAGATGTTTAATTATTGATTAATGATAACACATCGTTACGTAAACTATAACGATTAGATTCTAACATACAAAAAGTATAAAATATATCTGTCTACATTTAAAATTAATAAAAATCTATTTCTAATTAGTTTGTAGACTATTTAATTATTAATGAATAATTATTAACCAACAATAATAAGTGTATATTTATAGGACCTAGGTTTTCAAATATAATATAGTTTTAGCTTTTCAAATTTAAGCTAAGAATCAAGACTGCTATTAAACTGAGAAAAATACTATTTACATATTTAGTAAAATGTCAAAATAACGGGAAACAAGAACTTGTTTATTTGAACTATTTGTTTCGCGCTGATCACTAACATCACGGTCAGACGTTGTTTAATCACGAAATGAAAAACCTCTGAAAAATATTTATTCTAATAATATTGAATTCAAGACTCACTATTTATCATATATTTAATTATGCTATAAAACATACAACACAATAATTTTATAAGATTTAAAAAAGTACAAAACCGAAATTATAAGGATATTCATGTTCCGTAATGATTGATGGCTAAAACGCGTTTCAAACGAATTAACCACATTGATTCATATACCTACTTCAAGAATTATTAGACTTATTAAACGTTATTATTCGTTAAAGCTATTATCTTTGATGTATTCAATCGTACTGTTACTGCTTGTACTGTTGAAGTTTTCAAATTGTATAACATAAACATAAATATTTATAACAAGTTATAATTTACAACTATAGCTTAAAGGTATTTATTATTGATCGAAATTGTACTCGCACGCGTCCATATTTATTTTATTGACAGTTGACACGTTACTTGTACATAATCTATAAAATATTATAGAGTATTATGATTTAAACACACTTTAATTAACAATCAAATATGTTACAATTGAATAAAATATATGATCACATTATGCTAATATATAAAAACTATAGTTTAGTTACACGCATTGACAGTAGCAATGCTCGGTTAACGAGGGTTTAAACGAAGTAAGAACTCAATTAATAATTAAATTATTGTGTTCGGAGCGTATAAGTATTGAATTTCAAATTTTTTTGCAATTCATTGTTAAAGAAACTATTGAAAAACATTCTAATCTATATATAAAAACGATTATTATATATTTCACCGATTATTGACATGTAATATAATATAATACTAAAATATATTACTTACATTCAAATTAAAATTAATTTTCGTTTTTGTCTTTCGTTAGGAATTTAAAACTAAATTGTTACCATTTTAGATCATTATAGAAACTATTTAATTGTTGTAAAAAATGTTGTATAAAGTATACACTGCAGTTTTCTTAATATATTTCCTAGAACTATAACTTTAAAACGTAAATGTATTAATTTATACAATTTAGAAAACATTGTTTATTATACCTCAAAAAACAATGGAGTCCGAGTTACTGTTTTCACCATAAAATATAAAACATATTCAATTTAATTAAGATGTATTCACTTTTTGAATTGTATAATAATCAGAGCTAAAAAACCACGCAACTATTGGAAAAATTCTTTTGGATGGAATATAATTTGAATTGAAAAAATAATACTCATTTGTTGTTATTTACATATTTTAAGAATTAAACATAAATTAATTTTATCTCAACCTACATTTTATTATTTCGTTGTTTGTACTTACATAAGTACATAATTAATTATAGTTCACGTCGATAGTACGTAACCGTTGAATTAGCAAAGAATCGCACAATCTGAAAAATTCGAAAAAACAGAAAATTCTTGATAACCAACGGAAATATAACCAAATTATTGTAGTAGGTAACTATAAAATTAATATAAAAAAAGAAACCGGATGGGCCTCGATCTGCTGTACAGTTAGGGGTGGAGTGCACCTCGCTTATAGGATAGGTCATTATTATAATGGATTTGTTAAATTTGAATGCAATGATAGATATCATTGTATACGAATAACGATTCTGAACGGAGTTCATATGTTTGTCTAGGATAAAAAAAAAATTTTAAAAAATCGAATATTTTAAATGCCTATAAGTGGCTTAAAAATCAATATAATATTTTGAAAATAATATGACATAAAGGAAATACCAATCTCAACAGCTGGTAGAAATTTCAAAAATCTGCGACTTATACTTTTTGAATTATAACAAATATTTAAAATCGTTTGAGAATAAATCGCTATTTTATGCAATTTCGTAATTATATAAATTTCAAACAGTCATAAAATTTTTTCCTCTAATTCCGGTAGAAATTTTTTTAAAGATTATTGAAGAGTAGCTTATAGATAACCTAGTGTTAAAATTTTGAACCTTAAGTATGAACAGAAAAATTTTATGAATTTTTATCAACAAAATAACTTGCAAATTATCGTGATTTTTACATATTTCGTATAAATTGGAACTTTGAGCACTTATAAAAAAAAATTGTGACTTACGATTTTAGATTTTTTTTTATCAGTTAAGGAACAACTTATAAGAAACCTTGTATTAAATTTTCAAGATTTTCTGGGCAGCCAAAAAAATTTTATCGTTATTCAAAAAAAAAAATACTTAAAAAAATTTAAAATTTCAATTCTCTATAAATAGCTCAATAAAAGTCAAAATACTTTGAAAATTTAATGGTGTATAGAGAACGCTAATCTAAACATTTGGTGAAAATTTCAAGTATTAACATCGATTAGTTTTTGAGTTATAGCAAAATAAAAAATTTGATTATGTCGAAAACTGGTTTTGCGTAAAAACTCCCGTTTTTCCCAAATTTTTTTATGGTTTTTCCCGTCGCATTTAAAAAATATTGGAAATTTTTTACTTTTGACCCCCCAAAGTACCAAATAGATTCACTTTCCTTTCAGAAAAGTTGCTACATAAGGCAATCGAAGCATTTTTACTGCCCCAAATCGTGTCGACAGACACAAAAAAAAAAAAAAAAAACACATCATTGTAAAATCAATACATTCTTCACTCCGTTCAGAATCTAAAAAAAAAAAAAAAAACACACATCATTGTAAAATCAATACATTCTTCACTCCGTTCAGAATCTAAAATACTGTTCAAATACCTAATAAAAATAAAATTAAGTGATTTAATAAAAATGTTTGGTATATTAATACTTTACCGAACACCCTTTTTTTAAAAAAATAATGTAGTTTGGTATACTAAAAACGATAGTGAAGTCAACTTTGGAGCTCGGACTTAGTTTTCAAGTTACAGATCTCTGAAGTTATACGTTTTTTTTACTATTTTCTTAAATACGGAGTTTGGTTAAAAAAAAAATTTTATTAATTATTTATTATTAAGTTTAACGGGACAAACCCTTTACATAAGATATAATATATAATAATCTAGAACAACCATACATATACAAGATAATTAATTAATATTGTTTGAAAGTTGAATTATCACAAAAATGTACACATATATAAAATAAATTTCAATTAGATAGTATGTATAAAGCTTTTGTTTTAAAAGATTCACGAGACATAAAAAAGAAATCGACTTCATTACAAATTGAATTACATAATAATAGTGCTCTAGGAAAAAATGAATCTGTACATATTTTTTTTCTATAAAAAGGTACAAAAAACAAACAAGAATTTCTAATCGAATAATTATGAGTACAAATACTAATTTTACTTAATAAATCAGGACAATCAATATAAATTATTAAGAAGATCATAAATAAATAAGACGTCAGATAACTTACGCCTGACCTCACAAGGCTCATAATTAAGAATAAAAATAAAAATTTCATTGCACATTTTTGCAATATTTTATTATTTTGTGATCGTAACCAAGTTCCTAACTGTCATACTCATCATGATTTAACCTATGCAAAATATATGTTTGATCTACAATTTTATGGTATAATAATGAAATAATAAACCTAATAAAATGTGTTATTTATATAATTAGTTTAGTTTTCGTGATTTACTCGCGTAGCGAGGTTTTAGGTTCACATACAAAGCAAAATCCCATCTGCAGCAGTATCAAGGTTTGTTCAAAAACTAGGTTAGGCTTTGACTATTATTCCCATTGGGGCGAAGCCCCATCCCCACGAAAAGTGTCACGCAGTGGCACTCGAGTTTGTGACTGGAGCCGGCAGGCGTAACGAGGAAAGTCCTAAAATTTTAAAAATTGAAGTTTTGCTCGGTCTCGATAAGAAAGATACTTTCCTAAATAAAATAGCCAAAAACGTATCGTAAAAATACGCAAAATTCAATTTTCTCCCGACGGGTGATTTTAGAACTATATTCAGCGCATTACAAATCAACGCTTTAAACCATCGGGCTATGCATCATGGTATTTGATAAAGATAAAATTAACATTTAAAGAAAAAACTACAAAAATCGCTAACTTCAAACCGTTATAACTTCCAAACTAAGTCCTAGCCCCGAATTTGAATTTCACCAACGTTTTTTTCATTAAGAAATTACTAAGACCATAAAAAAAAGGGTGTCCGCTTAAGTAAAGTTCCGAATTTTTAATTATTAATTACGATTTACGATTTTTTTATGTATTTAGGTATCTTACTTATCATTTTGCTTATTGAAGGTTATAAATATTAAATGATCATGCCACATCTACTGATGTCAGTGATGCATGTTATGCTTCATAGTGGCCAAAGAACAAACAGTGACATCTAATGGAACCTATATTTCATTGTTTTCTGGTATAATTAACCTAATGTCGATCTATATTTCATTGTTTTCTGGTATAAATAACCTAATGTCGATCTCAAGAAGTCTAGACAAATGCATATATGTTTTCATAATTCTTATCGCTTCACTAGATTAATTGGTACATTGGAAATAAAATATGCCTATAACTCTATGTTACGCATGTGTTAAAAAAAGACAGAAAAACATCGCATCTAATACTCTCAGTAAAAAAAAAAAAAAATATATTGAAATCATAAAACAAGTATTGTGAGTATAGTAATTTGATAAAATGTAAGTAAATATTTCTTATGAACGAAGCGAAGGGTTTCTTTTTTTTACTCATTTGGGCCAGTCAAAACCTTTGCCTCCCTTTATTGAAATTAAATTGACGCCACTGTATTAAGTACATTAACAGTTAAAAATATGCTATTATCTGTAAGTACCTACCTATAATCTACATAGTACCAAATTTCACTTAGAAGTCAATAATTAATTGAATTAATTAAGTAATTCTGTCTATGATTATGTTCTATGAACCAAATTGTAGCAACCGAAATAAAAACTAGGGATAAGTAATAATTCTTTAAGTGACACCTGTTGTATTATTAAAGATTATTATAATCATTCAGGGCCGTATTCAGTATCGGTGCAACACGATTGCGCACTTTTTACCTTTTTACCTGATAAAAACACAACACGATTGCGCACTTTCTACCATTTTTTTTACCTTATAATTATCAGTAATATTATCCTATCATTTTTAAATTTAGATTCAAACTAAAGTTCAAGAATTGAAAGCTTATAATTTATAAATAAAATAATATACAAATAATTAGTAGTTGAATACATAATGTAGCTTATACAACATATAAATATACATTTTTTATCTTATATTTATCAATTAAGAATTTAGTATAATATAATTATTGTTTGAGTTGGTTAGTATGGTATATAAAGTATCTAAAAACATTTATTTCGAGTCTTATAGAATATAAAAAATTAAAATATGACAAAAATCAAATAATGATTACAACTTTCTAGCACAAAAACGTGATCCTAACGTTATCAAATAATTATTTAACGATATTTCATTATTTTTATATTTTTCCCAAGTATCAATTATAAATATAATATTTTCTTCTTGCTCTTTACGAGGCTTGTTAACATTTTTTCGTTTTATACTAAATATTTTGAAATAAGATTCACTTTGAATATCCAATAAAATATGTATAGCTTGATGAATAGACGGATTCAGGTAAAAAGGTAAAAAGTGCGCAATCGTGTTACGGCCATTCAGTATAGGGCAAGAAGACATGGACTAGGGGCGCAATTCTAAGAAGTGCGTACATTTCAATACTAATGTAATATTTTTCACGTAATATTAGGAAAATTTATATTTATTTTAACAACTTATTATAAAGTCTCGCTCTATTTTTATAATATAAAAATTATTTATGTTGATGCTGTTGGTGTGCAAAATTTGAAATATTTACAACTCATTATACATGGAATATCTATGTATTATATTTATACGGATAATTTAATATTGATATGTGAATAGAATAATATTCTCATAAAATAGATTAGGTATGTATGTATTTATAGCATAACTACTGTATTTATCCAAAATGTACGTTTCCTGTTGTTCAGATATTAGGCATTAGCAAAATGTTATTTGAACTAATTGAACTTTCAGTAAACGGCGAAAAAAAAATAGTATTATCGTTTTGTTATGTCGGCCGTCGGGCCAGTCGTATTATTGCCCATCACGATATTATTTTTCTACAATACAAATTACAACAAAAATTATTGTCTACTATAATAAAGATATAAAATACAGTACATTCGAAGTACAAAGATTTTTTCTGTTAAACTGCTGCCGAGCGTCGACTGATTTTGATGTTGTAGACGTCAAATTTACGCGAGTACAACATTATGGTAATTTATTTTTCTAGCTTTTAAGTACTCGTACGAACTACAATATGTAAGAAGAATAGTTGAATTAATTAATTTAAGCTAAAAAGAGTATTTAATGCATAAAAATATTATTTATTTTAAACTAAAGCAAATTTTCAATTTGGAGGAAGGGTACAATGCAGAGATTCGCAAAGGACTCTACCAAACCTCAATACGGCCCTGCCGTCATTGACATAAAATATTTATTGTTATTAATAATATTACTATATTATAATATATACTATAGTATATATAATATATTATATGTTACTTGAATTTAATCAATTAAATTATACGTATCAAAATATAAAAATGTATTATTATATCAATGGCATGTTAGTAGTTAAAGTGTAACAATACATTTTTATTTGTAAATAATTTGATTTGTAAAATGTTCAATATAAGTAGGATATTTAAGATTATTTTCAACCCCTATAAATATCTAAAAGATTAAACGAATAAAAATTCTGGTCTAAGGAAATAATCAAATAAGATAAATTAGGTATAAGATGTATTATTAAAATTAGGTTGTATATTATTTTGTTATGTTATTTGAATTTAATATTATTTTAATTGAAATCCATTTGCTTAATTAATGATTAATTAATTAATGATTTACAATTTCAAATATTATGCTATAACACAATTAGCTTAAATTAAAAATTTCAAAGCTTGTATACACCTTCACCTCTGCGTCTTTTTTCATTTATGAAATGCATACATTTTTGACATTAAAGTGTGATATCGATATGTTGTTCCTCATAGTGTTTACTAAGACGATTCATTATAGGTACTTTCAACTTCTCTAATTTTAGTAAATGCTTCATTAGTCTTATTTTTGTTCCGACAACACTATTCTGTATAGAGAATAGTGATAGACTATATTAAATCTTATCGGCTGTTTTTTCTATTGAATAGTTGGATTTTTATATAAAATTATTTATTATATAAATAGGTGTCCTGTTTTTACTTGACGTATACTTTACATTTTTATAGCATGATATATTAATATACATACACCTAGTTTTAATTTAATTAATACATCAAAGATGAATTTTTATTTTACATTAATTATATTTGTATTAATATTTTACGTTCTAAAAATTAAGACTTCTTTTATAATTTGTTATTATGAGATACCTGAATCAAACCCGAAATATTACTTAATGTATTCTACTGAATGTCGATAGGACCCCATTGTTTATTGGCACTTGTTAAACATGACGTGGAAGCTCCGTACAAAATCTTAGAAAACGCAATTCAAATAAAGATGTTATTAAGTCGATAAGCATATTATTATATACGTGAACTGTGCTTATAGTTTAATGGCATTTGATTAAAATATTATTTTAGTTACCGAAAAATGATTGATAAGTAACGCGTAGGTAGATATTTTTAGTGATTTGTGTCATTGAATGTGTTGGAGAATTATGATAAACTGGGGGACATCGAAGTTATCATTTAAAAGAATACATTATAAAATAGACGCACAATGATAATTATTAGGATGGTGTATTTATGACTTTCGAATACCAGTCGAACAATCGTCGTTGAAGTAATTTTACTATTTCTAACTTGTTCCGACTTCTCGGTAGATATTTTTTTTTCGAAAAAAAAATCATGTAACAACAAACGTATGCAGTAGAATAATAATAAATTGGTATTGGTGATCTTTAATCATAAATCTTAAATTCGATATAAATCCGCGACAATGAATTCTTTTAAAGAAATAATGTTACTGAATAATTTACGTTACATCTGATTGTAAATACTGTTGTAAATTAACAACTGGTAAAAAAAAATTAGATAAGAATGGTTTGAAATTTTAGTTAGGATCGTCTTATGTTGATCAGTTGAACTATTTATTAGATACCATCAAATATCCATTGTTTCACATGTTACGTTGTTTGATAATGTATGGAGCATATTATTATAATTACAACAAAAAGTTAAGGTATTAAATCGTTGGCCTTGACATTGCACACTGAATATATGTGGATGAACTCTGGCCGATGATTATAGTAAATTAATATGTTATATTGTGTTCCAAAGAAGTGTACACGCGAATTAAAATTGTTTAAATATTTTGAAGGAGGTCATACATTACACTCCTATTAAAAGAACAATTGTAGGCATACCTAATTATTCGTCATTCAGTATAAACTGACACAATATTTTATATAATTTTATTTAATATTAACCATCAGTAATATAATCATTTAACAAATATCATTACGCCGACCCCAAATAGTTGGGAGGAAGGCGAAGTAGAAGAAGAAGAACAACAACAAATATCATTACGCGTATGATACCCGTGCAAACAACTACTATTATATAGGTAAGAACTTCAGCGTTATCACCGATATCATAATGTACAACATTACACAGATGATATTTTTTTTCAATTTCTATTATTTTCTTTTTTACGAAGTTTTCAAAAAATTAGAGACCTTTACCAAATGCTATTTAGGTCGCTTTCAGTGCTTATACAGATTTTTTATTGAACACACTAATACCATGGTATTAACTATGCATAGTTAATATCACTTCAATATACCTTACACAAAATGAGCTTTATCGATTATCAATAAATGTTCTAAACCTTTTGGTTTTTTCGTTCAAGTAAAATTTAATAACTTACATCGGATCAGTCAATCAAAGAACTACAATAAACTCAACATTATTTAAATAAGAATTTTGCTACAGTTTAACACATAGTATTGCAATCTATAACTGTCATCGTAAATGATTTAGTGTAATAAACAAATATAAAGGCAATTTTGATAAAAATAATTCACCGTGCGAGCACTTCTTGTTCTTCGTTTAAACCATTCATGATTCCCAAGAATCTAGAATTTCTCTAGTATTAAAATATAAATTAACAGTTCACCAAATATATACGACTATAGATACATAATACATAATTTGTAAAATATTGAAACTTTTGAAAATATAACTTCCTTCTTTAAAAAATTGACAATAAGCATCCGATTATTATCCTAAAAAATTACTCAAAGATAGAGTATAAATACACACGCACACGCTCTCATATATATATATATATATGTATACCTCGTATATATATGTCGTAGGCCATATGGAAAATTAGTCTTTTGCAAAAAGACTAGGCTTTTTGCAATGGGACAGCCCATTTGTGAACTACTTATTATTTTTCCAAACAGCCTGCTGTTTTTCAGGTTCATTGCAAACAGACTAACAGCAGTTAGGCCTTTTAAGAACTACAATCATTTTATGATAATAACTACTTGACTATTGTATTACTAGTTTTATTTAATATTACTAACCATATGTAACATGTAAACGGGCTGCCCTATTGCAAAGAGCCTAGTCTTTTTGCAAAACAACTTATTTTCCATTTTTATATATGCTTTTATAGATACTGAAACTTGAAAGTACATTAAAATTGGTACAATGCGTTACATACTGCACCCTCAGATTTCCGACAGGTTGATGTATGAGGTTAAGTTCATTGAAGTAATAAAATAATTTGACCCAAAATACCTATAACATATAGGTATCATGGCGTCGTTAGAATTTAAGTTTCCTTTCACTTTTTTCGGAAACAATATTAAGCAGTTACACAAACTTATCCCATAGTTTATATGTAGGTACTCATGTTTTACTTACATGTTATACTCGTAATACATATATAATTTTATTTTTATTTTTTTTCATATAAAATATTATGTTTTTGTGTTGGTTTTCAAAGTTGATCCATAAATAGTTGTCAGGTATTAAATCACTATAAAATATAGAAAAAATAGTACTATTAAAATAGTTATATGTAGTACCTAACTGATTAATAACCAATGGCTCTACTCAGGGATAGATAGGGGACCTAGGCAAAAAAATTATTCATTATTTGGAGTTTTGTATACTAATAATTACTTAATTAAAAATTAGATAATTTCTTATAAAAACTGGTAGGTACACTAAAAACAAATTATTCAACACAAATTAGATAGAATTATTTAATCGTCCGGTGTAGAGTATTATCCTCCTCCAAATCTAACAATATATTAGTATGTATATTGCATTGATACAAGTATTTCACTCATATTCAGTGTTCGGAACGCTTCACGTTCAAGTTCAGTGCGTAAAAAAGAAACTCGGCTATTTTAATGTTAATATTTTTTTAAAGTTCAAGTTCTATGAAAAAATTAACGCATTAATTTGGCCGTTAATTTATTTTTTATTTTATATTAATGAATCACCTGCGTTCTATATAAATGGGACCTTTACTAAATGTATTAGGTATATTTTACATTATGTTTAAAACCTATACTTTAACATATAATCATTATTTATTTTTCATCCATATAATTTTAAAATGGTAAATAAATTGAACTCTCCTTAATCGTTAAAATTCATTAAAAGTATAAACTTAGTTCACGTTCATGTTCTATATGAAAATAACTAGAGACGTTAACGTGTCGTTCATAAAATATGAACATGTGTTCACGAATTACGTTCTTTCCAAACACTATTTGTATCAGGGTATCGTACTGGCTACAACACGTTTGGGCACTCTATATCCCTAAAAAGATACCACGTTTGAGCACTAAAATGTAAAATATATACCTTTGTTTAAAATGTATATAAAATATGTAAATACATGCATAATATATGTATACAAATATACATACATATCAAAATAATATAGGTAACATATATAGGTAAGTATATACGATAATAATAAGAGCATTCAGGACGATAATAAATATTATAGTAGAAAGCGATAAAATGCGTTATCACAGATGTTATCGAAAATATCGAGAAAATCTATTTATCTGTAATTTCCAAAGTTGTATTAATAATGTAACAAAATTCAATTGGTACCTATCCATATTTATTTCACCATAAATCCATATCATACAATCAGTCTTTATATATTATTAAGAAATTTTAGAAAATAATATTAATAAAGAGTCTCAATTTCCACCAAATATTTGGGCAGAAACTCCCATAAATAATACTAGGACAACCAACGGACCCGAAGCTTTCCATAAACATTTCAATGCACTATTTTATCATCCGCATCCAAACATACACCAAGTAGTAGACGTTCTAACTAACATTCAGGCAGAAACTGTATTAAAAATAAATAGTATAAATAAAATCAATTCAATTACACTAGAAAAGATCTTTAGAGGAAATTTTTGATTGATAATTGAAATGATTATGAAAAAGGAGACATAACACTAATTGAATACTTAAAAAATATGGAAACTCCTTATCAAGGAAATAATATAATAAAATACATAAATACATAAATAAAATATAAAAATGATAAATATTATAATTACATAATATATTATTTTTTATAAAATGTGATACCTTCATTATTTTAATTAATATAATATTACTATTTTTATTTAACACGAGTATAAATAATTTACTTATTTTATAACACTGTAGCTACATTATTATTATTTATTTTTACTTATTAATAGATTCTGAACGGAGTGATGGAATCTATTGGTTTTACAATGATGTGTGTTTTTTTTTTATTTTATTTTTTATTTTTTATTTTTATTTTTTTATTTTATTTTTTATTTTTGTGTCTGACGACACCTTTTTTGGCAGTAAAAATGCTTCGATTTGCTTATGTAGCAACTTTTCTGAAAGGAAAGTGAATCTAGTTGGTACTTTGGGGGGTCAAAAGTAAAAAAATTTCAATATTTTTTAAATGCGACGGGAAAAACACTAAAAAAATAACGGAAAAACGGGAGTTTTTACGCAAAACCAGTTTTCGACAAAATCAAATTTTTTATTTTGCTATAACTCAAAAACTAATCGATGTAAATACTTGAAATTTTCACCAAATGTTAAGATTAGCGTTCTCTATACACCGTTAAATTTTCAAAGTATTTTGACTTTTATTGAGCTATTTATAGACAATTGAAATTTTCAATTTTTTTTTTAAATAACCATAAAATTTTTTTGGCTGTCTAGAAAATCTTGAAAATTTAATACAAGGTTTCTTATAAGTTGTTCCTTAACTGATAAAAAAAAATCTAAAATCGTAAGTCACAAATTTTTTTTATAAGTGCTCAAAGTTCCAATTTATACGAAATATGTAAAAATTGCGAAAATTTGCAAGTTATTTTGTAGATAAAAATTCATAAAAATTTTTCTGTTCATACTTAGGGTTCAAAATTTTAACACTAGGTTATCTATAAGCTACTCTTCAAAAATCTTTAATAAAATTTATACCGGACTTAGAGGAAAAAATTTTATGACTGTTTGAAATTTAAATATTTACGAAATTGCATAAAACGATTTTTAATATTTGTTATAATTCAAAAAGTATAAGTCGCAGACTTTTGAAATTTCTACCAGCTGTTAAAGTTGGTATTTCCTTTATGTCATATTTTTTTCAAAATATAATATTGATTTTTAAGCCACTTATAGGCATTTAAAATATTCGATTTTTTTACATTTTATTTTTATAATCGGTGATAAAAAAAATTTGGCTCCTACAAAATACTTGAAAATTTAATAGAAGATTCCACAGAAGTAGTTCTTATTGTCATTCAAAAATTATTAAAATCCATAGGCACAATTTTTTTTTATAAGCGTTTGAACAGCGAATATTGACATAAAATTACATGTAAAATACAATATAATGTATAATATTCTAGACTGACAAATGATATCGGTTTTTTTAAAATGCCCTAACTCAAAAACGAAAAACCGCAACAACTTGAAATTATAATTAAATCTTTATATTGACGTTCTCTATACATGGTTAAGTTTTCAAAGTATTTTGACATATTTTGACTAATTTATAGACAATTTAAATTTTCGATTTTTCTAAATTTTTCGTTTAAAAATAAAGTATACTTATACAATATTTATAAATAACATTGTATTATATTCTAGACAAACATATCATCTCCGTTCAGAATCGTTTTTCGTATACAATGATACCTATCATTGAATTCAAATTTAACAAATCCATTATAATGACCTATCCTATGAAGAATCGCACTTCACCCCCAAGTGTACGGCAGAGCGAGGCCCATCCGGTTCTTTTTTTATTTGTACTTCTATTTTATTGATTATTTTACAAAATAAATAGTAATTTTCACTTTATAAAACTTGTTACCTATATTATTTTGATATATATGTATATTTGAATATACATATTTTATATACTTTTTAAACAAAGTTATATACATTTTACATTTTAGTGCCCAAACGTGGTATCTTTTTAGGAATATAGAGTGCCCAAACATTGTGTGAATTTAGAATACTAAATAGGTAAAAATGCCCAAACGTGCTGCACGGATCGTACTAGTACAGTATTAAACAATTTATTTAGATTAAATAAAATGATTCATTAATTTAATGTTATAAATATTTTTTTTGTTTAGCTTTGATTGATCACAAAAAGTATGCGTTCATTCGATAAAATAAGTTATAACCAAATAATAATTGTTTATACAAATGTTATGTTTAAGAATACATTATTTTTTTATTAAAAAAATGTTTTTGTCACTTTTGCTATAATTCTCTATTTGCGCCTACCATGATTAATTAAAATAATACATAATTCAATTTTAATTTATTTATCACAGAGGTATTTTAATTGATTGAAGAAATGTTAGAAAATTAGAAATAGTTTAAAAATACATAAAAATTAAAAGTATTGTTATAGTAATTAAACAAAATATTAACACTATGTATATTTTTTTCTGTTTAAATTCGTATGCATTTAAATATCTAATACATTAAATAACTAAAATCATGGTAAAATATAAGGAGATTAAAAACGTGAAAAACGAATATTTTCCGTTAAAAAAAATATACGAAATTAAATTTTTAATTTTTAATTAATGATTATAACTTAAACATTTGCAACTCACTAATCTTATATTCTGAATAAATCACTTTTAGCTCTGATTGATCTGATTAAATATATTAAAATTATAATAAATTAAAAACTATACTGATGCCAGTTATATATATTAAATAGTAATTCATACAGAGATGAGTTAAGGTACAATGACTTGGAGCAAAAAAAAAATGTGCCACCTACTCCCCCTCCCATCTTATCACCAGAAAAAATGTTTTAGTAGTATAAATTACCTATGTCTCATTTATGTGTTCACTAATACACT
This sequence comes from Sipha maydis, assembly GCA_034509805.1. Lineage (NCBI taxonomy): Eukaryota > Metazoa > Arthropoda > Insecta > Hemiptera > Aphididae > Sipha > Sipha maydis. The sequence continues at coordinate 73,386 of JASXSY010001635.1, read as the reverse complement.
TATAAAATCAGTTTTTAAGAAGAAATTTAACTCAAATTTAAAATATAATACAAGTAAACAATAATAATATATAGATTGACATAGATTGTATATTTTCTTCTAAAAATTAGAGGCATTGAATAAAAATATTGTAGCATCTTATTTTTCAGATACTTTAAATCTTTTGCTACCCCTCAAAATTTGCCTCTTTGAGCAAATGCTCCATTTGTACCTAGATTAATGCAACCCTAAATGCATGGTCACAGAACAAAAATACGTGGTATATTTTAATTATTGATAAGTGGATAGATCTTTAGATCAAAAAATGTTCGTAACACTTATATTTTATAATGTAAACTGATTACATGTGGTTCATACTGTTTTTATGTATTTAGTTAAACTGTTATGTGTAGTTAAACTTTTTTTTTATAATTTTTATAAACGAATAAACTAAAATTGAATTCACAATATTTTTTTAAAATTGTTTTAAACTAGAGTGTGATAACAATATATCACTTAATAAATAAAAAAAAATATTACATGAATGAATACTATGTATTAATTCTTTCGAAATTTTATAAAATTATATTAACTAAAAATTCATATAGTTTAAATCTATCCTCAAAAATATATGAATATTATTTTACGAATACTTATTTAATTTTGTCCTATTTATTTTACTATAATAATGAATAAAAACAGACACTACGTATATGTTTAAAAGCATGTAGGTAGTCGTGTTATGATTATGAAATTTTAAAAGCCAGATAATAGGTATTATATAGTTTCGTTGTTTGCACAATGAGAGCACATTCCAGTCACCTGAATATACGAGTTACCGTTTGTAAATTGTTAAATTGTAAGAATGTGGTATAGGCGTATTACCGCATATTAAAATTACAGACAGTGATAACTATCACATTTAACTATCGCATTTAAATTAAAATTTTTCAATGATTATAAAAACTATAAAAAATATGACACCATTTTTTTCATTGTTTAAGATTATTCTTCGTCAAAAAAAAAAAAAGTAAAATGTATACATCGTATACGATATTATACATAAGGCTATAATTGTTGATATATTTTATTGGAGAAATATTTAAAAATAATTATTACATTTCGATCGTTAGTATGTTACCATTATTGAATATATATGTCAGACATTGGTTAAGTCGCGCATGACAGTGTGGATTATGGACTAACATATTTTAAATAGCATTATAAAAACCTCAATAATAATTAAAATAAAGTAATTCCTTAATAATATAGTTTACAATAATATATACGTGAGCAAATTACTCTAGCACGAAATAAAATGTATATATTTAAATCGTAAGTTACATAATTTTACACTTTATGCGAATGTATTGTGTAACATTATATTGTCATCATGAATGCTATAAACAGTAAATTATATTATAAATTTGTGATGATTTGTTTGTAAATATGTACAGACTTGTTATATTTATTGCCGATACTCTTTTTAAATAGAAATACAAGTACATAGTATATACTCAACACTATAGGTCTATATCGTTTGTAAGATACCTATATATCCAATAATGTTCCCATAAATTTAGTTGAGGGTATACTACATCGAAGATCAGGGGGGATGGTGAATGGGTGAATGGGGCAGTTTTCCTTCCTCCATGACAATATTTTATATCATATTTTTGTTATATATTATTTATATCACACTAGAAAAATACATAAATATGAATATTTATTTGAAGTTCGTCCTCCCCTATAAAATGGTCTAAGGACGCCAGTATCGAAAAATGAGAATATTAAGAAAATTAATAGTAATTTTTATGATTAGTTCAGTGATGGTGGTCGGGAGTGAATGTAAATACTAAAAAAATATTTAAATAATTATTATTTTTTTTATTAATATACGGAAATTTAAATAAAAATTGTTTAAATAAGTTGATGAAAATATCTACCGGATTTACATTAACGTTGACGGTGAAATTCAGATTTTGCCAAATTAATTTGTAGATAACCGGTACTCAGGTTTATCTACTATTATATGAGTACCTAATAGCCATTACTGAATAATCGATCTTAATATCAAAATATACAACAAAATTATTGTTTATACTTATATAATTATCTAGAAATACAATATTATACCGTTAATTCTGTCACAGTAATGCACTGATAGTCTATGACAATGTATATCTATTACAAAAATAGGCTAAAATTAAAACATTTAAAACCTATTTTAAAGGATCTTTAGGTAAGTACATGGTATATCTTTAGTTCTTAAATATATTGTGTCAAATATAATAGTTTGAAATAAAAGGAGCGTACAGAACATCACACATGTAATACAAAGAATTATTAATACTTTTCTGATTAGTCCTCCCAATGTAATAATAATAATCTATTTTAGGTATTGAGCAGAGTATGGTAGAATATATCCTAAAACCGTAGTATTAGTCAAGATATTTCCATACGGAATCAATAATATTATATAAACTTAATATCATTCTACACATACATTATAGTATCTTCGAATTGATAATTTCATTTACTTAAGTATATATAAAAAAGAAATATTTATTGGTAGACCTGATTTCCTAGAACTTAAAAGAACTATGCAATACAAATATAAAGTTTATATACCGTTTCTAATAGTTATATTAGAACTCTTAGACCACAGGGAATCTATTATTGTGTCGTAAATTAAATACTTAGTCGATTTCATCACAAAATATACAAGTAATTAACATTAAATGTTAACTAAATTTTAGTTAATTGAATATTTAAACTTTGGATATCATAATACAAACCATAATGAACTGTGCAACTGGTTATTTACTCGTATAACTAGAAATAAAGTTTTTAGTATAAAAACTCAGCTATTCGGCTGCCAAAAGTACCAAGAATATGCTGTAAAAAATACAATGAGGGATCGGTCTTGGCAGTTAAGCTGTTGCTGCTTGAGCTCCGAGCTCTTTTTACTCAATTTACCACATACACACAGAGTACATGGCTACATAATAATTGATATATAATCGATACAACAATAAAAAATTGGATTTTTTCCAAAAATTACAATTGCAAGTAATGATATTGGAAATCTTATAGATCCCAATGCTTTCTCTTATCATGCCAACAAATTTGAAAACCGCAAACATTTTAAAACGAATGATCGATATAATAATATTTATTGGAACTCATAGTATTTCTTATAAAGAAAAATATGTAATTGCTTATTGATTAGGGAACCAAACGAACCAAACTCCTCAAAAATCATTGAAATTTATAAAAACTTGTATTATTGCTGAAATAAGATAGCATACTTAATAATAGTATTAAAAAATTCTTAAAGTCAAGTGAATAAAATAAAAATAATTATGGTCACTAGTTACATTTATGTCAAAACATTTTAGTAATAATAATAAAATATATATACCAATTGTTTATGAAATTAAAAATAATATTGTGAAATAAATTCATGCATGTAAATATTTTTCTATAATGATCGAATGTACCCAAGATTATGAATTAACTATAATGTTAATGTATATTAATTATATAGAACTTTCAACAATTTAAAAATTAAGTGAACTTATAAATCTAATCTTATAAATTTATTTATCTATTTGCACAAATATAAATAATGAAATTAATAATGTACGAATATTTGGGTAAATTGGGCCCTTAAAAAAAATCCTACCTGGGCCCTTTAATGACCAGGCTTACACTGAAATAATACACCAAATACCTACAACAGAAAATCAGTTTAAACTAAAGCATTGATTAAATATACAATTTAATCAATGGCTAAAGATCATCAGTCTATTAATTATTATCATTATTATTATACAATGAGGAATGGTTTTGAAATTAAATTAAGTTACTGGTTGGACATGAGAAATAATTATTTTTAATAAAAAAATAAAATAGTATATAATGATTAAACGAACGAAGAAAGACATTATTTATAACAATTCATGTGGATACAAAAAAAAATAAAATAAAAAATAGTGAAATAATCTGAAAATCACGCTTTAATCGAATTGAAAAAAGAGAAAAGCGTCAATTCGAGTCAAATCGAAATAAAAACCGAAATAATATCATACATAAGAGTAACCCAACTATAACTCGCTTTATACACCTAAAAATTTAATACTGCTTATTATATAGTTATTACTCTTTATCTCGGATAATGGAAGGTATGAATATAAATCATAATTTCAGCAAAATAATTGTTGACTTTAGTTTTGTACAGGTATATGCATATATTGATTAATATTAAACGCCTGTGATACGAAATTTTGATGTGAATCATTGAAACTGTAATTATTTGTTTAAATAAAACATGAGATTTGAAATTAAATTGCAACGAACGGAATGAAATTGTTAAGTAAATGTATTAAGTAATTTAATGAAATGGTAAAAATTACTGAAGAACCAAGCGACGGTTTTCACCTGTAACCGATTGTAATCATCAGGTAACACAGCTGTTACATTCGTGGTTGTTTGTGCAGAGGCTTATACTGTGTTGCTATGAGCAGTGTCCTGCACGCATAGATTATGAGCATATAATACACTACAGGTAGATTATATACCTATAATGGTTCCGCACTGCCGCGTCCGTCGTCGCCATCACTGCCACCTTCGTTCACCCTGCCCACTCATTCGATAAGCGTCTATGAAGGTTTACAGGGGTTGTCAATGTCATAAAAATATACCTGGAAATTGCGCGCGCGCGCGCGTGTGTGTGTATGGATGAAGAAGAAAAATAATAAGTAGTAAAGAACTGGTCGTTTTTTGGGTATTCTGCGTTCCGTAATTACCGTAGTTCATGCACAAGGAACAAGAATATTATGTTTTACTACATTTGTGTTAACATACGTACATCTATATATGTATACATACTGTCGTTGTTGAAACAATCGAATGAAAAAAAAGAATATAGTATTGTAAATGTAAAATGAAAAAATTGATAAAACGAAAATAGAAAATTTGCAAAACGTATACCTAATCGTTAAATAACTGCGACCGACATGCAACAATATAACTCGGGTGGTTCTTCCTACTGTATAATACAATTTATATTTATTATAAGAAAAAAGAATAAACCGTGCATTATAATATTGGTATACATAACTTAATACCCGTAGTAATCATGTTATTTATTGCATTATATAATTTTTCGGTTATGACTTATAAGCAACTTAATACAATCAACGTATATAAATTGAATAATACAATTTTGTTTTTTGTGTGAGTAACTACTACATGTTACTTATACATTTTACAAAATAAAATTCAACTTATTTGAATATGATTGCAGTATTATTATGGAAAAACCACTACAGAAATACTACTTGTTGATTTCAGTATACGTAGTAAAGTCTGATTTCTCACTGGTTGGATGGCAAATATTATTCTTAATTGCAGATCATTTACGTAATCTAATTCTTCTAGGAAATTATCATGTTACATTGCACATCTTTAACGAATGTACTATAGTTAAAACTTAACTATAAATTTAACTTCGTTAAAAATATTAGTGGTGGTTATTTTGTATATAATTTAAATTACTGTTGTATACATAGAACAGTGAAAACTGAAGTAGTTAATCTTAATTTTATTTAACTGCACATACGAAGGTACTTATAATTTACGTTATTATCAGTTATCCTGCCAATTTTTGTTTTTCGTTTCGTGTGAAGGACGAAACCACAATATTGTTACAATATAGAAGAGCAATGATGTTGTATTTATATCAAGACTTACAAAAATTGAATGTTTCTAAATATAATAACTTAACATTATATTTTAACATGATCACTCAGACATGAAATGACATGGAATGTAAGAAATTTATTACAGTGTGGGAAACTGGAGAATTTAAAAATAGAAATGGACAAAATGATATTCTGGGAATATCAGAAATGAGATGGCCAAAGTCAGGAGACTTTTGGAGCGGAGACTATAGAATAATATATACAGGAGCATCAGAGAAGAAACCTGGTACAGGAGGAGTAGGGATTATAATGAATAAAACCCTAATGATAAAAAGTTAAAGGCTATATACAATGTGACGATAGAATCATTCTAATCAAGTTTCTGACGAAACCAAAAGATACAATAGTAGTTCAAGTGTATATGCCGACATAAAATAGAAGAGATAGAAGAAGTATACGAAAATATAAATAAAATGATCGAAAATGTAAAAGGGGAAGAGAATCTGATAGTAATGGGTGATTGGAATGCCGTTGTAGGGGAAGAAAAAGTAAAGAATGTAACAGGTGCCTTTGGGTTGGGAAGGTGGAATGAAAGAGGAGAACGCCTATTAGATTTTGTGCAAAACATAACTTAATAATCACAAATACTTGCTTCAATCACCATAGAAGAAGAAGGTACACGTAGAAACTACCAGGAAACATAAATAGATACCAAATAGATTACATTATGGTAAAGAATAGATTTAAAAACCAAGTGAAGGAGAGTAGAAGTTACCCAGAAGCGGATATAGATAGCGACAAATCTAGTAATGATGAAATGCGAACTTAAATTTAAAAGCATAATAGAAAAAAAGAAAAAAATAGTGCAATAGAATACTAAAAATCTTAAATATGAAAAAATAAACAAAAAATATAGTGAAGACACTAATGATGTAATTATTAAAGAATCCCAAAATATTAAAGAAAGATGGCAGAACTTAAAATAACTTAAAAGATATAATTACAAAGGTCACAATGAAAACTCTAAGAAATAGCAGCAATGTAGCGAAAAAGGAATGGATTACAACAGAAATAGTCAACATGATAGAGGAAAGAAAGAAATACAAGAATTCGAACAGAATAGATGAACAGGAAAAATATACATAGAGTACTAAGGGATCTAGTCATTAGGAAATCGAGGGAAGCAAAAAAAAAATATTTGGAAGAAAAGTGTAGTGAAATAGAAACCTTCATAAGGATAGAAAGTAGTGATGAAGCATATAGAATGGTGAAAATGTTTTTCGGTCAGCATAATCCCCGAACAGGGGGAATAGAAGATAGCAAAGGAAGAGTGCTATATGAACAAAAAGGTATAGCGAAAAGATGGAAAGAATATTTAGAAACCCTGTACAAGGGAGAAACACTTAAGGAAAAAGAAACCAACGAATCAAGCGAAAAAGACAAATCTAAAGAATATAACGAAGATGACGAAATACTCCCAATTATGTAAGAAGAGTTTGATAAAGCTTTGCGGAATCTGAAAAATAAAAAAGCAGCAAGAATCGATGGATTACAAGCGGAGCTTTGGAAGGAGGCAGGAGAAAAAGTTAAAAGGGAATTATTCCAAATTATCAAAGTCATACATGAATCACCGGTGAATTGCCTGAAGATTACGTAAAGAGCCTATATATATATCCATCCCAAAGAAAACAGCAGCAAAGAAATTTGAAGAATATCGTACCATTAGTTTGCAATATCCCATGCCTCTAAAATACTAACAAAGATTATATTCAAACGGATTGAAGGTAAAATAGAGCAATCACTGACAGAAAACCAATTCAGATTTAGAAGAAACATGGGATCGAGGGAAGCAATATTGGCGTTAAGGATAATCATCCAAAAAAGGATTAGGAAAGATAAACAAACATTTATAGCTTTTGTGGATATCGAAAAAGTATTTGATAACGTAAACTGGAAGGTTATGTTTATAATGATGAAAAGATTAGGAATAAAATACGCAGATAGGAAACTTCTGTATAACCTATACAAAGATGAATTCGCAGTTGTAAGGATCCAAGATGAGGAAGAAGAAGTAAAAATTAACAGAGAAGTTAGACAGGGTTGCACATTATCCCCAATTATATTCAATGCATATATTCAAGAAGCAATAGATATGATAAAGGAAAATGTCAATTTAGGGATAAAGATTAATGAACAAAAAATAAGTATACTACGTTTTGCCGATGACATAGCTTTAATTGCTGAAAGCAGGGATGACCAGGCTCAACTAATTAAAGCGATGGACAAAACATTCGAAAAAGAGTTGGAAATGAGAATAAATGTAAATAAAACAAAAGTACTGGTATGTGAAAAGAAAAATAATACAAGAATACAGATAAAAATACGAAACCAAACAATGGAACAAGTAGATGAATTTACATACCTGGGAAGCGCAATCAGTAAGGATGGAAGAATTGTACTCAGACCCCAATGAGTTTATTGAGAATAGTACTTTATCTAGTGAACAGGAACCTAAAATTCTCCTAGAAGAAATTGAACAGGCAGTGGCAAAGCTGAGGAAGAAAAGCCCCTGGACCAGATGAAGTTAATGCAGAAATGCTTAAATTATCTGGAAAAAAAGAAGCAAAGATTTTATTGCAATTTTGCAATGACGTGTGTGCTATAGGTGATCTCCGTTTATGTTTAGAAGGCTGAAAGAAATTAGTGAAAATCAATAGAACATTAATATATTAGATATATTATCAGTTGCATGAAAGGTTACAGAACCAATAACTTGCTATTAGTTTCATAAAACTTAGAACTGCTATGTAATACTTGGATCGACTCGATAACTTGTAATTTAGATATGTTTTATACAATTTGTAGAACCGTTTGATTTTTTTGTCATTTAATTTAAAATGCTCTATCACTTGAAAGTATTGTTGTTTATTTATTAAATTGTCAATAACAATTAGTTTTATTTTTTTTTATATTGTTAATTCAAAATACTTTAAATTTAAACAATTTATTGTGATGTCCTCATCTGATGATTTTTTTTTTTACTAATTTCGATGAAAATATTATTCTTCGATTTTTCCAAATCTTTCAAGACCAAGGCGGCTTAATAATAGGTCAAATCCATTCCAGGACTATGATGATTATTGATAAACGACAGACAAAATAACATTTTAATAATTAAATTGCTAAAGCATTTTTATCTCCTCGAAAAAAAAAAAAATCATCTTAAATAAGAATAATATTTGTGTACTACAGAATACCAAATAATTGGTTATAACCTAATTGATACAATTTACAATACTTTTATGAAACGCAATCTTGTCTATAATTTTATTATTTTACAATCGATGTATAATCGAGCAGTTTACGGAACTATTTTCATGCAACCTGACAATAGAATAATATATTTTGACCAATAAAAAAATGTCCATAAAAAAGTTAAGAAGAATTAGTTAAAGAAAAACGATGAATCCAAAAAGCTATTTTTGGTGAAAACTTCTTATGTGTTCATAAATAATAGAAATGAGTGTACAGAGCTCAAAAATTTAATCAAATTATAAATATTCTCATTTTCCATTTAAATAAAAATAATTTTATTTAAAAATATGAAACACTTACACTTCAATAATATAGTGAAAAACTTCTTCGAAAAAAGTAAAAGTATTACCTACATTATATAGACATAGCCCACATGGTCGTGCAAGTAAATACACCCATGAATAATACAACCATTTTAACCTAATAAAAACATGTTGTATATATTTTATTTACATTTAATCATAATAAAGCTATTTACTGGTAAATAATTTGTTAGACGTAACATACTACAAAATAAATTTATATGACTTAATTTTCTTATACAAATTACGAAATACAAATATTATATTATACGAGTATATGCAAATTAAGGTATAAAAGTAATGTATTTTCATTATCGATTCCAAACCCTGTTAATTAGAAATGAAAATAATATTTTATACTACATTTGTAAATGGAAAAATGTTATTTTTATTTATATATTAATATATCTTATCCCTATGTAGTGATTGTTGTACACGACAATGTGTTGTACTTATGAATTATTTTACAAGATTGCTCGTACATCGACGGTTTTGAAACAAAAACTTGTTTTGGAACAAAATTAGTGAAATTAAATAATGTTTGCTTTAATTGTTACAAATAACTTTTAACATTGATTAAATAAGTAATCAATGCTTTTAATAACACTTTCAAAGTAATTATTGCACTTGATTCAAAGTGTAGCATCAAAGCTGGGTAATTTCTACCTAACTTCTCCTTATGCTCGGTTGTTAATATTCTTAGAAATAAGTATTTTGGGATTGATGAAATGTTTTGTTTTTGAAAAAATTACAGTAAACGATACACAAATTTTAAATTTGGTTAGCTCAGATAAACTTAATAGAATTTTGTTTTAGTTGAATTACACATTGAATTACACAACTACACACACCATGCATATTTTATCCCTAAAACGTTTATGACCTATATGTAAAAATAAATTGAAAGGCGCGTACTTTTAAAGTTCTTTTTTAAACCCGTAGATACCGTTTCACCGTTTCGCTTTCTAAAACTGCCTATTAAACGCGCGTCTGTATACATCTTAAAAGTAATACAAATCTTCATAATATTAATAAAATTAAATATGTTGGCTAGATAATTTTATTCAGGTAATGACCTTAATAATTTTCAGTTATATGCGAATAAAAAAAATACCCATGTGTATGCACTATACACAAAAAAATACTTGTAGGTGCAATATAGAAAACCGTAATAGTTATTAATTTTGATTATAGAAGTACCTAAACTAAAAAATTTACTCGTATAAAAGATACAATTTCTCTAATTTAAGCAAGGAGAAAAATTAAATTTCTTACAATAAATTAATAATTAGTGGATACACAACTGTACATAATTTATAACTGGTATACATTATAATATGCATATAATTTATTACGATGACGGATACTTTAATGTGTCGTATAACGTAGTTGGTTTACACTTAATAATGTTTATACCTACAACACCTACGAACGTTTTTAAATCTCTTGCTTGTGTTATAAAATTTCAGATGTATATTTCAGATACAGCTATATCTATACAAAAACATGTTATCCGTACAAGATTTTACTACGTTCGAGTGCGAATCTTTCTACCGTTTTACGTCGAATTCTAAACGAAACTATTGATATTCTGAAATGTAATACATACTTGTAGATATAAAATTGGTACCCATTTATAGTTGTCTCTTCGCACATATGCGTTTAATATAGCGCATCATAATGCATTATATTATGGCAAAAGTTGAATAACGCATCAGTGTAAATCGATTTATCGCGGTTTACAGCGGACGCGAGTAAAAAAATATCTCACATAAAAATAGGCACATGCGTATTAATATTACGTCTGAATAGGATTGGAATATTACGCGAACCTCTTCCTTATGGGTCACTGTACCGTTGATAGCTGCGGTGTCCGGTCCGACCGGCCGGATGCATCATCTACCGATGACCAATACTAATACCTGTTACGCACCTTGCAGTGAACACACAAATAGTGTGCAATAAGTAATGAATACACCTCATATTATATATAATTTAAATATATTTTTAATATATAAGAATATGAATAAAACATTGAGTGGAATAGAGTCCTCTTTTTGGTAATTTTTTTTAAAAATAGTTTTCTTTTTTTGTACAAGAAAAACTTTTTCATTATCAAAATTTTGGAAAGAACTTATTATAAGTTATTTGTCTGAATTACTTTATAAAGCCATTTAACATTAACCTAGAGAGTATCACGAGGGGACGACTTAAATAGTTAAATTTAACAACTATTGTTCTCCAAAAATGTCTGTGCTCATTTTTATACTATAGAAAATGTAATTTAATTAATTAATAAAAAATATAAAAGTACAATAAAGTAATTAATTGATATAAATTCGAAAAAATCAAACAGAATCATTTCTCTTCTAGAATACTTGTATTATACTTATTTTAGGATTGATGTATAATAATTAATAAAAACGAACCGTCACTGACCACCGTTATTGAAACAAAAATTATCTTCTTTGCGTCATCCACTTATTATAATATGTAATACTTATACGTAAGAACATGATCAGAGCCGCGCAGTCAAAATAATTTAATAAATAATATTCATATAAATAATATGAATAATATTTAATTATATTATGTAAGTATGTAGGTAATGTATTACATGAATTTAAATTATCTCGATTGGTTAAGGTTTGGAAAAATACGTTTGCAAGAACTTTGTTATTCTCCGTGAGTATTTTGTTTATCATATCTTATTATTATGATCGAAAGGCCCCTAAATTAATTTTCCCCTGGTCCCGAAAAACCTGACGGCCCTGGATATCGTTTAGTTAAACTTTAAGGGTGGATTAAGAAGTGATAATATTAGATGTTATTTCGGATATAACCTATTTTGAGCATAATACCTACGTAATACACTTGACGTGATTGGCATCTTAGCATAAGTGACTTATTGACACAGGTAATAAGTGAAATAAGTGTACTACTATTTGCAGATAAGTGGGAGGGCTTATTCCCCCCCCCCATAAGCGTTCCAAGTCGTCCCAAAAATTATTGGCATATGTCAAATTTTAAAAACACTATATAGTTGAAGAAATATTTTTAAATTTTTTTATAATTATTTATATTTAATATAAGCGTAAGTATTTAAGACGCTATGCTACGGTTTTGCTCTTACAATAAAAGTCATTATACGGTTAAATTTACGTAAAAAATATTAATCCCTCCAAAATGTTAATTGGATATCCGCTTATGTGTACTACCAATAGTTTTGATAATGAAAATATGGACATATACTCGTATAATAATTATATCTTATGGACGAAAGTAGTGAAACATTATAGCTACTGACGCAACTGTACGCCTTGTAGCACACTTCTGTACATCAGTTGTATTCGGTACTCAAGTATACGTACGGTATATATTACCTAAATTGTCTGGCTGGAGGTGGATACGAAATCCTGATCATTTTACAGGCTCGAACACATTACGTCTTGACCCAAAGAAAAAAAGAAAATACAACACAATACCTGTGACGACAAGAACAGGAGAGGAGATTAATCAATTTATTATATAGTACGCCAATGCGTGGAAGGTATGCGACAACACCTCGTGCGTATACGAAAAAACCGCTAACGTGTGTATAATATACGTATATTTATAAATGAAGGCAATAACCAAAAAAATATTTTTAGAGGGAGGCCGAGTGTAAAAATATGTTTTTTGACCAGCTAATTTTAAAATTTCAAATGTATAGGGCATTTAATTTTATTTCAAGAAAGGATCGAACTCTAAGCCTCCTGGCTACGGTTTTATACGTATAAGTATATAAAATAAATAAACGCTTTTATGTATTATGTACGTAGAGTATTCTTGATACGCGAGACGACGACGACAACGTGTTCGACAGGTCCCGCGAGGCCTCCGGAATGTCTGCAGGCAGCCCCCGGACGCGACGCCGATAGAGTAGATTGTGTATACGGTGCGCAGTCACTGCGCGGGCAGTCAGTTCGCCGGTAACACTCGTTTGGTTAACACGCGTACCAATTGTTCTTCATCGTCGTCGTTTCGTATTTCGCCGCCGTGCAGTTTTTTTGGACACGATACCGCGGTACCTTTCGTTCGAATTCAAGTGTCATAACCCGTTTCCGCTCGTACAAACGTCGTCATAGTGCGTCTGTGTTTTTTCGATTAATTCGTTTTATTTATTTTTTTCGCGAATTCGGTATCGCTCTCGTCCGTTGTACATGGTTGAAGTGCGCATGTGCCGTGTAAGAAACAGCGAATCCCCAGTACATAATATGCACCCTTCAACGTTTATATTATTTTTATAATGGATACTCGATAACACCAACCAAGAGATTTGTAGCGGTTTTATTAAGAAGGTATTTTTATACTCTATATTCTATATTTAAAAAAAAATGTATCGACCGGAACGTTATTTTTTATATCTTTTTCGCCCATTGATACGTATTTATATGAAGCCTATTATGCGTAAGGTACACTTCGTTTAATTCCGCTATTTTACGTGATCTGTGGTCAGTTGTAAGGTCAAGTAAGAAGCAGCGTGGTTATCTGTACGCCTGGCATTACGTCGTCGAGTACAGCTACCTCTACATTATGTAGCTTCAACCGGAAGAAGCCGGTCACATATGAGTGACTAAAAAAGGGGAGACCGCAGTGCACGTTACTTGACTTCTATTGGCAGTTCGAACATGATTAATATAAGACTGAGATGAGCACATACAATTTGTTTTTTCCTCATATCTTCTAATCATGTTCTTTATAACATTATTATTATTATTATTATTATTTATGTACGCTCTCATCGTTACAAAATATATAAAACGACGTGAGAATTTCGATTTTGCGCAATCTACGTGTATCGTCGTTAAGAAAAACCAATATCTGTATTCAACGTGTTCACGAAACTGGTAGAATTTTAAAATATATCTATATGCATATGAAGACAAGTGCAGAACAACAGTACGTATACCTTATGCCATGTGTATTACTCATATTAAGTTATGTTATAGTTTTATTATCATTAGAAACTTTAACGCTCGGCGCACTTGAAAATAAAATTTGCGACAATCGCAAAAGTTTTCACTAAGCTCTTATCAAGTGTTGATGTTTCTGAGAGTTTTAAATATGATTTATCACCTATTTAATGAAAAAGTATTAGTATTATATGAAACTTAAGAAAAGTATGATTGAAGAAAATATTAAAAAAATCGTATGTTGATTTTTTTTAAGTAAAAATAACTCTTTGACATTATAGTTGATTTAAAAACACATCATACTTATAGAAAGAAATGAACGAATTTGCCTAAAACATTTTGGTATGTACATTAATTACATTTAAAACATATCTACTTAATTTAAAGGTACGTTTCTTGCAACTAATAGGTATCTGTAATAAATGAATGATTTTCAAATAATCGCAATAATAATTATTATTATAAAATTATGGTTAATTTAGTTATCAGAGATTATAGTTTTTTTATTTGAAATAAATTAAATAACTGGTTAAAAATTATACCCTGTAAAGAAAAGAAGCTAATTGTATGTAGGCATTATCATTATTTTCAAACAGTCACCTTAATTAAAATATTTCAATTTACACTTTACTGAATTTCAATGTTTATTTTTTTGTTTGGTAGCGTCAATCAATTCCAAAAGAATTCAATTTTCTGCTCTAGTTACATATTTTATTTTATTGTTAAACAACAAACCAAAAAGAAGGTGCTATAGTATTTATAAGGTCATATCGATTCTTATTTTGAATGAAAACTATTTATGGTACTCTTTAGTCTTCTATATATACAAACACATTTGGAAATCTTTGCTTTTGTATATATAAATATATATATATATATATATGCATGTAATTATGAACAAACGTCTTTCATACGCTGAACCAAATATAACCCGTAGGCTTTAGGTGTCATGTCTTGTTCACCTAATTATTCTTATTATTCTTATAAACAAGTAAACGGTACCAGAGGGTTTCAATGATGAATCGTGATAAAGTATGCCGACATACATGATCGAGATGCTGTATCTTGTTTCCTCATTGTTTTTAAACATTTTATATATTAGGTCATATTCATTATAATTAATATATTAGGACATGTATTTTTTAATTTTATAAAATATGTGACAACAAATGTATTAAACATTTATTGAGTTGTATGTTAAAACAATGATAATTTTTAACTACTATTAAACAATTTTTTGTTTTACACCTATTTATCTTTATTGATTTTGTCTTAAAATTATAAATCATTATATTTATACACTTGAACTTTAAACAAAATAACAATAATTTCTTGAAATGTTTAAAAAATTTTATCAAATAGTTTAAAATAAATAATTATTTTTACATATCATTATTCATTAATAATTATTATAAATTTACTTAAAATTATTTAAGTTGTGAGTAGGTAGAATATGGAATATGAATTGGAATCCTGGAGATGCACGATATTCAAAATAATAACAGGCCGCATGATTATTATTATTATATATACATCTCCAAGTCATGGATAATTGGCGTTACTTGATATGCCGACTGATGTCGGTGACCCGACTGGAGTATCTTCTTGTTTATCCTGTGTGGTATAGCTACAGGCATCACATAGAAAATATATTGTAACTCTCATAGCGTAAGTCTTCTGTGATTTCTTTGCTCTTTAATTGTACAAAATATTTTTTCCTTAACTATTATGAAATAAATCTAAGTTCACAAAAAAAAAGGCTATATTTGCATTCTCATTTCATACAGTATAGTAGAAAATTCTTTAGGCTAAATATTTTTGTAAGTAGTAAAAAATATCTTGAAAAAAAATCTTCCTTTTGACTCTGATTTTTGATGTTGTAAATGATTTCAATGAATTACACTTAAGTGTGATACATAATTATGTAGTAAGAATAAAATGGAATTTATTTTATTCCACTTGTTAACATAAATTTACGAAGAAATTATGTGCACCTGTATACTAAAATACGCACTGCATTGTATACTTGCATTAATTTCTAAAATTAATAAATCTTAATATCTTTTAGTAATGATAAATGTGGATATAGTATTATATTTAAAACAAATGTGTAGTTTTAGGTAAAACTAACCAACTAATCGTTGCTTTTAAATTCATAGTAATTAACAATAATAAACTAAATCACATTCGGAAAATCACATAATGACCAAAACAAGGTCAGGTTTTTAGAATATGTTTTTTTCTCTTATATTAACGTAGTTATAGTATTCTTTCCGATGACATAAACTCAAATTCTAATATCGTTTGTATTTTTAATTTATATAATAAGTATAGCAAGACATAACGAACTATGTAATAATGTTATATAGAGTAGTCAAAATACTTTATAATTAGATATTTTATATGATTATGATTGATATTTGCCATTTTTTTAATTTTTTTTATGAGGTTTCAAATACAAAGAGTATTAGCCTATGGTAAACATAAGATAAAATGTAAAATATAAACCGATAAATTACAATATGGGGATTACAAGGTTGTATTAATGATTATATGATGTAATAGCATTAATGAAATTTAAGGTTGTTCTTTGAAGGGATTAAAACTAATATATCACAGTTGAAGACTTAAATAGTGAGGAGAGTTCTGCTGTCTTAATAAAATGTATGATGTTGGTTTCCTGTCCGTGGCCGTAGGCTTCTTTAGGTGATGTTGTGATGAGTTTTGACAATGATCTGGCGGAGTTGAAATTTGAGCACTCGAGGAATATATGGATAAATGAGAGATTACATTGGCATGTGTCGCATAGTGATGCAGGGTTTTTACTTAATAGGTAAGAGTGAGTTAGTCTAGTGTGACCTATGCGCACTCTGTTAATCATTACTTCATTTTGTTTGTTGATGTTATTGGTTTGCGGCTCCGGCCATGTGTTTATGGAGGGTTTTATTTGGAAAAGTTTGTTTGATGTTTGTTTTTCCCATTTGGATTGTCATAGGGAGTGAAGCTTATTTTTAAGGATTTGGGTGATATTTTCATATAGTATATGTTGGTATATTTGGATATTGGGAAATATAGCTACTTTTGAGGCAAAGTCGTTTAGTCATTTTAATCAAGACGATTGACGATTTTTCACGAATCAACTTTCTAATATCTTATAGTTATGAGTTTCTGGTATTTCATTAGTTTTAAATGATCCGCACCTTTTTATACGCGTTTTCATTAAAGTCGTATGAAGTATTTCAAGGACTTCAAAATTATATTTCACTTAATCATTATCTTTTGTACTAGTTACACAACATTCTGATTCAGTGAAGAGATCATTGTACATGATTATTGCTCAGATTTATTTCATATATGGTTTTATAGGGTTTAATCCAGTGAATAACGGTGCTAAATTGATTGGGTGATGGTAAATTCTCCCAAATTTTAATCTTGGTCGAAAAAAATGTATACACCAATAAAAGAATAATCATGTTCTGTATTGTGATTGTGCATTTTCTTATTTATTATTAAAACAGCTTACGTACTGATTTTGAAAACATAATTTTTTAAATAATGTATTATTTAATAATTTGGTGAATGATTTTAAATATTCATAACACAATTTTTTTTAATCGATAAATTAATAACAACCATTGGTTTGAATGAATTATATATTTTGCAAACGGTTAAAACATTACATTAAATTTTATACATTTATAATTATTATCTTTACACCATCTTTAAGCTTAATAGGTACCCGTATCTATTGCAGTTCTACAGTAATATTACAATATTTGACAATACGTGTGATCTTAAATCAATTAAATAAACTTATATTATCATATTGTATTGTACAAATAATTATTTGTATACTCATATATTTGATTGAAACTAATAGTAGCGATGTACAAAGTTATTTTACTTTAAATCATTTATTACTTTAATGAAAAATTGTATATAAGGGATTGTTTATTATAATAAAATATGAAAAAGCTTACTATTCTTATCAATGATGAAAAAAAATTTGAAAATTTTCTCATGAACAATAATCATCTTCTGTAAAAAAAAAACCAAATATTATTAAACCATTCCTCATCAATCGCATACAACCTTTTAACAATATTAACAATACACTTATTTCTATACTTTGAATAATTTATTAACTACTATTAAATACACATGCATGCAATATGGAACTTCAAACAAATAGCATTATTTTATAAATTGTTTGACCACAATTATTTTATTTGAATGTTTAGGGTTAAATTTATAAAACGGATTTCTTAAAACTATACTCAGATATTATATATGACCATATCTAACAGAATAAATAATAAATGTATTATACCTTACTCATTATACATATCTCCAAGAAACCAAAAAATAGATTTTATCACTTAATTCCAAAAACACTATATACTACTCTATGATTACATATCATTAGTCATTAGTCATCACAATAGTTTAAGTTCAAAATGATGACTAGTGACCACCCAGAATCAAAAATAAAATGAACATGTTTACACGGCTATACTTAACTCATAAAAGTATACAATGGTTTTGCAGTGTTTAGAATGTGTATAAATGTGTATGTATTTTATTGATGTAAATATGTAATTTTCATAATAAAACCTAAATGCTGCACTCGTATTAAATATATATTTTATGCATTATAAGCTATACATTTATTTTACATATAACTGTATAAACAATACAGTAATATTATATATATATATATATATATATATACTGTATTGCACCTAAGTTAGAATCGTGTGTAAAATAATTTTTACATAACTTACATCTTTAAGTATATTTTATTTTAAACAAATCAATAACCTGTATTTTATAATAATATAATAATAGGGGGTATTAGGTAGTATTGGTGTAGCGTCAATAGTGGACAAGTTGAGAGAAAATAGACTGAAGTGGTTTGAGTATGTGATAAGGCGAGAGGAAATAAAAGCAGTAATAGTGGTTATGAAAATTAACGTTGAAGGGAAAAGTGGAAGAGAAATATCAAAAAAGAGATGGTTGGATACGATTGTGATTGATATGAGGGCTATTGGTGTGTGCGTAGGGGATGTAGATAATTGAGACGAGTAGAAATTTAGGACAAAAGTAGCCGTACCCAAATAGTTGGGAGAAAGGCGAAGGAGAAGAAGAATCATTAGTGACGTAAATACTCTAACATTAATTTTTACAATTATGTTTTATTTTATAAATCAAAAAATTAATACATCAAAAAAAAATCTTTTCATATTACGGTTACTATAAAGAAAAATAGTTCCGAACTTAATTACTGATTTTATGAAAATGTTAAATATATTTCGAAAATTATTATTTTAAATGTTGCCACATATATATAACAATAGGCATCTTTGAGGGGCATGCAGTATAACTGTTCAAATAATTTCAAATAAAATAAAACTTACTAATACAATTATATGATTAGTAATCTTTCTAATAGTTCAACAAATATTACCTCGATGCCATTAAGTTAATTTAATTGTATTTTATCTGCACGGATTTATTGATATAAAATATTTTGAATTGATAATACATAATAATATGTATAAGAGAACAAAATCACTTTTATTTGCGGTAGCATCAATTTATGATGTTTTCCTTAGTGGTATATTCAAGTCAGGCTATAAAGTCATAGATTTGACAATATGATTTATCAGTTGATAGTTGAATTTTCAAACTTACCATAGAAAAACTAAAAAAATAATTTGTAAGTATAAGTATATTGATTAAGTTCTGCATAGGTTCTAATAAATGAACATATTTCAATTATAATTATAAATTATAATTTTTTTTTTCTTATACACTTAGATGATGAATTACATTCGTGACCTATACATATTATCGTGTACAAAGAACGAATATTGTATTCTCACGTTATTTTTATTTTTTTGTTCTCGAAATTGTTACTTTCCCATCTTGGATTCTTCTCAACGTTATGCTTTCAAGTGTATTTCAATTTATTTCGATTTAATTGTGTACTCGTGTTTTTATTGTACCGATAAAACGTTCTTTGTAAATATTTAGTTCAATGGAATTAATCAAAATATACCTATTTTGATTTTTATGAATATTATTATCCAACCATAGATTATTATTTTTACGAAATTTTATATTTTATAAGCCAATGCAAAATAAAAAAACCAATAGATAAATACAATCTAACATATAAAGTTGAGCTATTTGAAAATATTAATAATTAATTTAATATGATCCCGAAGTATAAGAAATGTTTTATTACATCATAACAAATTGATTTGAACATAATTTAAATTAATGTCATATAAATTGTAAGACTAATATTTTTTCAATTAAAAAATAATATTATGAAAAAGCATTGAAACTACGAATCTGGAAGTATTGTAATTCGTGCAATCCGGATGATAATTAAAACATGATCGAGTATATGTTGTTTTCATTTATATATGAATATTTTCTAAGCTCCAATAAACAGTTACACGGTCTATGTATATTATCGAGAAGCTGATAAAATAAATGTGGTAATTTTAAACCCGTTTAAATCATTAATCAAAGATTTATAAATCATATTACAACCGGTGTAGTAATTACTACAGAATTTAAAAATACATATAATATATATATATATATATATATATAAATTTATATTTTATTATATTCAAAAAATACTGTATAAATATTACAGGCAGTGTTGGACAAAATGTTATCTAGACAATTATTCGAATAAAAAATTATTCGAATGATTTTTACAATTATTCAAATAAAAATGTATTTGACTAATTTTCAGCTATGATTATTCGAATAAAAATTATGGCTACACAACACACTACAGTATTAATATGTAGCTATTATCGTATAGGTATAATACTAACTGACCCTGCAATGCTTCGCCAATGCAAGATTTCTCAGATATTAATTAGCTATTTATTTTCCGGATGTTAAATAATTATTTTTATTTTAGATCACTTTTAGTCACGTCTCTGTCATAATGTAGCCATATAAAATTAGCGTCACCAACCGCGGATTCTTCAACGGTAATTAAAAATTATATCGCTTGTGTCAATAGGAAAAATCCATGCTTATTGCAAATTTTTTTTATTTAATAAATTTAATGTACGAAATTAAGCGCTTAAATTAGAGTTCGCATACGTAAATTTTGTAGGTATAGCTATGGATGGACTAAAAGATACGAATTATGCCAGTTTTTGATAATTTGAAGACTTGAAAAATTTCTTTGTAAACGACGTTATCATCTTTCTCTGGATCGGGGGCAAAAATATACAAATTAAATTTGTAAAGAAGTTCATAAGTAGGATCTTTTCACCTGCCTTGGTTATTAGCAGTATAAATTTGTATTATTAAAATATTAATATAAATATTGGGTGTACATGTATTTGGTGTACCTGCGATAAACTTCTCGGAACAATTCATATCTATACGCCGATATCCAACACAATACAATTTGATGAACAAAAAGGTCAGGTTGCAGGTAGATGTAAACTTGCAGGTAGAGATTTCAATCCTGGGATCTCGAATCTCGGGATACCGAGATCCCGGCTACTTTTAGGTACCGAGAATACCGGGACCAGTATAAGTAAATCCCGGGATTCCCGGGACTGTGTAACAGCACTATATGATTCAATTCCCCGATTATGAATTATGAATTAACGTGTTTTTAAGATTAGATTATATTATGTTATGTGTTATTTATAGAATCCTCATGATGACTATGATAAAATTACATATTTGAAAGATATATTTTTAATCCCTAAAAATGATTTTATTAGAAAACAAATAATACAATTAATTGAAAGGATACATTATAATGAACGCTTAATGATACCTAATGAAGAAAAACAACATTGTTTTGAACAAACAGAAAGTGAATCTATTACACTCACTCAATTGACATAGAAAGAGCTTGAAATAGAAAAAAGTAAAAGAACAATTGATCCTATAACACAAAAAGAAACTGATTTGATAAAAATAATCAATAAAGAGATGAATTTATTTGAAAATGGAGGAACTCCCGGGCATCACTTAAAGCTAGCATTTAAGTACTTAATGTCTATTCCTCCTACAAGTATTGAGTCCGAACGTGCATTCTCAGCAGCAGCCTATATTGGAAACAAGCTATGAAGTAGACTGGGAGACGGAACATTAGACGCTCTACTATTCCTGCGTTCATATTTTCAAAATAATTAGAACCAATGTATATTTATAAACTTTATATCTATTATATCTAATATCTATTATTATGTATAATAATACAAATATTTAAATAAAACAAAATTGTGCATAATTCTTTAAAATATTTTCTTATTAAATTTTGGGATAATCCCGGGATCCCGAGATTAATAGCTAAATATCCCGTGATCCCGGGATCATAAAATTAGGTCGGGATTGTAATCTCTACTTGCAGGCCACCGTGTCGCACAATATGTATATAATATAGGTACAATTTTTTGTTTGAAAAAATTACATCAAACAAAGGTTAGAAACTAGTTTAAGCTGGTTCTAATCGAAGCCTAAATTTTGAACTTTATGAAATCCCGAAATCTAATTTAAACCCCAAAAAAAAAAAATTTTAAAGACACAAACTCTAATTGGAACTTAATCATTATGGTCTCTGTTCCTGGTGTCGAGATCTAATTGGGAATAGGTCATCCAAAGTATTGCTGAGATAACTGGTTCGATTCTAAACCAGACACATTACATTTTTTGCACTTTTTTTTGTACATATCTGCTAAATACAATTTAATTCATTTTTATAGAGACCGAGCAAAACTTCAATTTTTAAAATTTTAGGACTTTGCTCGTTACGCCTGCCGGCTCCAGTCACAAACTCGAGTGCCACTGCGTGTCACTTTTCGAGGAAATGGGGCTTCGCCCCAATGGGAATTATAGTCTAAGCCTAACCTAGTTTTTGTACAATCCTTGATACTGTTGTAGATGGGATTATTCTTCGTATGTGAACCTAAAACCTCGCTGCGTGAGTAAATCACATGTTTGTGATTGTACATTAGAAAAAGTATAAAATATAATATCAGCGACATGAAATTTGAACTCGTGATATTTACGGTATCGAGATAGACAGTGCCGGCGCTAGGTTTTTCACTATTCTGTGCTAATTATAATATGCCGCCCTTAAATAATTTTTTTTTATAGTCTACACAGGCAATCTAGTTTTTATCGCTGATAATTATCGTACGTACGTTTTTGGGAAACTTTATAGTGATTTGATTCGGTTTACTGGAAACCATAAAGATAATCGCGAATCGTGATAAGCAATAATGCTAGTGGCACGAGGGGATCGAGAGCAAAAATCATGAACCAATCATACTTAGTGTTTACACGTTATCAACTTATTCTTTATGTTTATGACTTATGTATTGCCACTATGGTGTTACTGGCATTGCTTGTATATTATACACATTATATTATAATCAATGGTGGTATGTAGTATGTAATATGTATCCGCAAATCGCAATGGTATATTATTTATTTATTTTATAATTATATTAGTTATACTATTGCGATTTGCGATATGTACATCCTAATATTATAAAGACGTTTTTTTTAAAATATATGAGTTATATGAAAAATTTTAATATTTATAATATTATTATTTCTTTGTACCTAACAGAATCAATTTTAGTTAAAAAGCATTCAGTTATTAGCAAGTCATAAGCAAATAAAATAAATGTTGTCAAAAGGGCTTTTTTCAAATACTTCCAGTATGTCCCGCTCTTTATGTTAAAATAACTTGTAGGTTGTATTACAGAAATACAGAATAAACATTATACGTAGGTACCTTACAAATGTGTTGTTGGAACTTGGAACAACAATGTTGTTCTTTATTTAAAACAACTGAATGAAAATCTTCTACGTGTTTACTTAATAACGCATAGCTGGTAAATGAATATTCACATTTACTGCCTGGACATTTGATTAAGTTATTATTTTCATTTTGAACAGTTACACTACATGTATTTTCATGAGTTTTAAGATTCCAATGATAACCAAACACTTTATTGCATTTAGAACAAGACAACGACATTGCAATTAACTTTACTAAATACTACATAAACATAAAGACTAAAAGACTCATGAACTCATGATTTATTTGAAATTATCATTCTATATTCAATATTTCATATCATGATCTAGACTCTAGATGAAGTTTGAAAAAAGTTGATTACGTGTAATCACTAAATACTTTGAGTCCCAGCGCATGCTCAGTAATGATTAGCAATGATTGGTTCATGATTTTTGCTCTCGATCCCCTCGTCTAGTGGCTAGCTCTATCATATTGTTAATTAATAGATACGTACTTATTTAATGCTATATAAGCCGATAATATGATACAGTACCAATGCAAATAATATAATATGCGTTATTTTTATTTTAGATAAACAATTTAAAAAATAATCATCAATTTATGAGAAAGTACTTAATAAGTAATGGTGAAAAATAAATATTTTTATTTATAAACAATGCCACCTCTAAACTTCTAAAAAAATTTTGTCACCCCGTGCATAGGTCGCACTTGCCTTCCGCCGGCTTTGGAGATCGATATATTACTACTGTGCTACGAAATCGCTATTAAAACTATATCATTTTCTAAGTTATTTTACATGTCATATATTAACTTTGAAGTGACATAACTTTAAAACTATGTCCGAGCGCCAAATTCTGACTTCACCATCGTTTTCAGCGTACTTAACTACATAAGTAAAAAAAACAAAATTGCCAAAAAAAAAAAATATGTCCCGTAAAGTAGAAATATACCGATATTTGTTTTATTTAAAATATTTTAATAATTTTTTGAATAATAGAATAATTTACAATTATGTAACTTAAAATACAATGTCAACTATTTTTTATAATATGTGACTGTTTTTATTTACCAACCATGTGTTTACCAAAATAAAATAAACGAAAATTATTCAAATATCTATATTTGAAACGTTATCGAATAATCATAATTGAATATTATTCGAATAAATTATAAAAAAAAACATTCGAATAAATTAGTATTCGAATAATTATAAAAAAATAATTCGAATAAAATATTATCTAAATAATCATCTAGATAAAATTTCATTCGAATAATGCCCAACTCTGATTACAGGTAGGTAGGTATACGAAAGAACCTGTTCAACCTTTATTTAAAAATAAGATCATTCGCGTATTAAACATCTAGTTAAGGATTGGATTCATTCGTATTTAAAGTTTAAAATTTTTAAGCATTTTAAAAGAAATATATAATCATTGTTGTAACATAAAATACCTTAAACAAATTATGAACAAATATTTATTACATTTATAAAAATAAATAAGGTTGAATCATGTTTTTAAAATTAGACCGAAATAGTAAAAGTTGATGAAGTTAATTTTGGAATAGAAAATTATTCGAATTTAATGAATATCTTTTTAGTGTAAGTTTGTATTCATATGTAAAGTGGATTATAGTTAATTAAAGTTAATTAGTTATCCGACTGTTAAATTATTTACTTAAGTATAAACATGATCAAATAAGTTGGTTATAGTATTTAATAATAATATAAAAAAAAATACAAATTATATTCGCAAGTTTATTAGTGAACATGTTAATTCCAAAAAATTTACGATATATAAACATAACTTCATTCTTCATGAATCGTTTATCTCAATTATTGAAAGGTCCGTTAATTAA
Source organism: Sipha maydis (assembly GCA_034509805.1). NCBI lineage: Eukaryota > Metazoa > Arthropoda > Insecta > Hemiptera > Aphididae > Sipha > Sipha maydis. The sequence continues at coordinate 47,441 of JASXSY010001635.1, read as the reverse complement.
ATTTCACATTAAAGAATATATTCATTTTTTTTTTAGACCTTTCAAATCCTTAATTTATTGGTAAAAAAATTTATAATTGGCAATATAATTGCATGTACTATAAATATAATAGTGATATAACAATTACGTATATACGAATTTATAAACAAAATTTAATTTCAACCAATTACTATTAATTTTACTCATAGTAGTTATGATTAATGTGTGTTCTTTTAAATTTAAATTTAAAACTAAATAAATTAAGAAAAAAACTGCTCGTTCATGATTTTTTGCGTTATTCAATCGGCACTATACATATTCGCGATTGAAGTATTTGTACTCTGTTAATTAGGTTACCCGCGATAAATACTCAACATTTACGTCATAAATATAATGTATATCTACACATTATAATTGGTCAAAGTCTATGGGTCTTAGAACTCGCAATGACTGTTCTAAATTACCTAATGTAAAATTATAAATAGCTCATCTGCTCAATGTTACTAGGTAAACCAACTGTAGTGTCTCGTGTCGTGTTAACATAATGTTTATTCAAGTAAAATATAAATAAAAACATTTTCACTATAGTAAAGATTAAGTCATGATTTCGTCGTCATGTAAAATGTTTTTTTAAGCCATACGTGTGTGTGTATGAGTTTCTTGCCTTGCGATTGCATATCTGATGTACATTATATGTATTAATATATATAAATGTGTATAATAGTTCTTTTGTTTCGTTTCGTAATATAATATTATTATAAATATGTATTATTGCATATTTTATAATGAGCCAAAACAATGTTTATAAGTACGGCAATAATTAAATGTACGAACCACATTAAACAAATACATAGTTAATAGCCCAACTGTAAAATGTATAATATATGTCCATCACAATGAGATTCTCTTTTCAGAAATATATACACAATATGACGTATATATAGTATAATAACTCATAGCCAGGAACTCACGTGTAACAAATTACTACAATTATTATAAACTATAAAACGGATGGACGGGAATATTAATTAAAATCAGTTCAGGTTACGATCTCGTACTATTCCATCACACTGTGTACCGTCTCGGATAAAATCCATCTATAATATTTTTCCTGCAGTTGTATACCCCATTTTCTTTTCAACGCATGTAGTGGTACCAAGTAGTACGTTGTAGAGTTTCCGGTTCCTGATAAATCATGAATAATAATTTACATTTAGAAATTCTAAATAAAACTTAATTTTGTTATAAATCAATTTTAATAAAAGTATTACGGTGTAATGAAAGTTGGAACCACACTCGAAAGTAGATCCATTTATTTGTTTCAGGGTGCATACTATGAACATTCAATGTATATATATATACCAAACGATTATCTGTAGTAAAAAGTAAAAACCTGTCATACAGGCTATAGGTAATAAAAACTGAAAACAACTTTTCGACGACTATCTACCGCAATCCAAACGACGCACTGCGTTCGTCAAAACTGCAGGGTTGAGTTTTGATTGATGGTGTTACGATCAACCATAAATGTAACCAGAACACGACATACAAATGTAATCACTAAAGAAATAAATATATTATTCAGATAAATTGAATCCTATACAATATTCTAGTCTGTTTATATAATTTTACTGTTTATAATTATTTTTGGAATATAATTAACATTTGACGTGATACAGGCGAACCACATAAAATTGTGGCTTGATTCACATAAAATATCTTTCTTGAAATTAACACGTTTAATTAATCGATGCATACAATAATAGGATCATCTTTTTGACTCCTCGTTGAAGTGAGAATTTCTTGCTGCTGCTGATATATCCCAAATTCATATCATGTATAAGAAATGGTCACTTTTACATTTCTTAACATTTCTGTGAAATAAATATCTTTTACAGGGACGTATTAAGGGGGGCATTGGCCCCGGGCGCCAAATTTTGAGAGGGCGTCAGAATTCAGAATCTTAAAACAATGCAAAATAATTATTTTCTATTATTATCAAAATAAATTACATTATCTGACCTATCGCGCTCTGCCAATAAATAACTGAAAAAAAATACTAGCATTTATAAATATTTTTTTCGATAGTATAAATCTACATACCAGTGTCTTATAATCGATTTTATTTTTAGGCTATTCTTAAAAGAGGGCGCTTAAGAAACAGTGCCCCAGGGCGAAACTTTTGATTAAAGAATATTCTATACATTCTATATATCCTACATCTAGCTGAAATTATTATAAACGTTAATATTTTATGTATCTAAATATAATATAATTTGTATTTAAACTGCATATAAATTATTTACTTCTTACATGACGGATTTGTCCGTAAAAATGTTCGTTTATTTGATAACATTGTGATAGTGTTCCTTTTAAGTCATAATATTATGGATTTGCTTTCACTATGGTACCTACAACACAAAATATATTATTTAGTAATTATTGATAGTATAAAATTCTAGGTGGTCTGATGGAATACTATACAACGGTTACGACATGTTCACCACGATACAATCATAAAACAATTATTTTAACTGAGATAATGGAAAATGTATTTTCATAGTTCGTATCTATATATGACTGTCAACTACGAAAAAAACATCCAATCGCTGCGATTCGATATAATGCTTGGTTACTGACTATTGTGGTATATCTAATGTTCATTATTTTTTCGTCAGTCGTTCCCTTTGCAGTCATCAGAACACAGGAGAATATTCATCAGCTATATTAGACCGTTATGCGGGTTAACAGGAAAATCAAAATTATGCAGTCCCAGCCGCGGAAGTGTCAACTTTATTCCCAGTGCGGTTTTATTCAGTTGATTTAAATAACTCTGTAGGCGGCTTCGCATGACCGATCGTCCGTGCCTAACTCGTTTATTCGGATTAAGTGTTTAGCGTACAGAGGGAAAGACAGATGGAAAAAATAAGAAAATTATACTGCGTCAATGTCGCCACTAATTTAAAACTACTTGCGATTTGTCAGTTGATTAAAATGTGTGTCTTATCGTTTATGGGCCAACAATAGTTATATTCATTTATATTATCCCGAGGTCCGTGTAGAAGAATCAATGAGTAGGAAATCGGGGGATACAATGTGTACGCGGACGTATCACGTATCCGTCGCTGTGGTACAAATTTCTTAACGGTTCTTTGTTCCGACAGGTCTGCGAAACAATGACAATTATAGCTGTGTGTGTATGTATGTGTATCCAATAAATTTGTTTCCGTACGCTTAGCCGTGATAATGAAAAAGTCATATACGAAAGTACATAACTTTCTTATAAGACTTTTTCTTCGTACTAAACGCGTATGCAAACATATATATATATATATATATATATATATATATATATATATATATGCTTACATTATATATGTAAATTAATAAATTTAATTAGTTATAATTTATACATAATTTGCATTTATGAATAAATATATAAACATAAGTACATACGCTTAATACAAAGAAAAAACCGTATATGAGAGTTTTACTTATATCAAGGCTTAACGCTCGGAAACAAATTTCTTTGGAGTGAACAAAATCAGTTTTAAGTTGTAAAGCACACGGATGTAAATTATATGCACATCTCCGTTTATTTGGAGTTCGAGCACGGTTATAATGTTATATAGTTATATTTTTGATGTATTATTATTTTGAATAACCGATGATAGGACGAACGATGATGCCTTTTATACGGTGATAACGTGACTGAATACATATTTGAATAACATAATAAGTGTCTAAAACACTTTTTTTTATTTAAAAAAAAAATAAATATCTAAAATTATTTAAAAGAAACGAAATCGTATTTTTTTTATAACAAACAGAACATGTAGAATAACCGTTGCAATAAAGTGTTTACAGTGATTTTTCGAAGATTTTGATAAATGCACTGTATGTACAAGCTATCTAAATCGCGTTGATTATTTTTATTATTTAAATATGATAATAATTTGTTACATGGACCATGTTGTTCCGCGTAACAAATTATATCACAATAAATAATACACATAAATATATTATCATTTAAACTTACACCAACAATGTATCAAAAAAAAAAAACCATTAATATCACGTGTATTAGCCACTGTCTCGTTATTGTATGCTGTGTTGCCGCAGCCACTCTTTGAGTATAATGGAAGTCGAGAAAATATTACATTCCAACCGGTCATTAGAGCCTGAGTAAAAATCGCGTCAGTCCATCCGTCGTTTCCGTAATGATCTAATGATTTGAGAAGAGAAAAAGAAAAGAATTAGTTGCCATGCAGCTCATCGTACGCGGCCAGCAAAGATGCAAGAGTAATGATATTCGGTAACATTCGGCCGATCGTCACATTTCACCGGATTCACCCAAAATGTATATATATAAAAGTACATATAGCTGCAGTTATAATAATGATAATTTTTTTTTTCGAAACGGCCAGCATGGAATTTAGTGTATATTCAGCCCACCATAAATACAGTTTTTACTGGAATGCGCGGAAGTTATGATTTAAATATTTAATTCAATCGAAACGGGTTGCCTCCCATTTCAGCGGTATCTTTAATATTATAATAAAATGATATAATAATATAGACATAATATATATTTGTATGCAATACATATTTGTGACATTGTACCACATAAATCTCAACGCTATACGCATACGCTTCTATATAAGCTGCTTCGATTCTTACGTGTTATTATCGCTGTTAATTTCGCATACAATAATAATAATAATAATAATAGTTGATAGTAATCGTAATGTAGGCACGTAGGTATAATTAATAGAGAATACATTTGCATTCGAATAAACCGTTAGCAGTGTCCTTTTACAATCGCCGCATAAATTAATTTCTAGTAAACAGTTGCGTATTATAGACGTGGAACGTATTTTATATGCGTATGAAAGTGCAGCTAGGCTTTATTGTACGTGTATTTTTGACAATCTGTTGTGTAGAATGTTATGGTGTTATGTTTAAGCAGCGGTCAAAATTTAAATGCAAACAACTGTTATGTATATTGTATAAGTACGTATAAGTACTCAACAAGTTATTAGAAAATTTAAAATCTGCAGCCTAAAACTGCCATCACGTACTTAGAGATGTATGTTTTAAAATATATTTTATATACGTTTCATCGTCCTGTTTTTTATCATTATACCCGTATGTATATTATATAGTAGGTACATATACAGTGATGTCCCCATCAATATTGTTGAGAGTATACTGTGTCAACGAATGTTTGAATATGGGCATTTTTACGATTTAGATGGTGGTTATGGTGGTAGTGGAAAACAGTTGTAAATATTAACAAGATATTGAAATGCGTAAAATTTTATTTTTTACAAAAATTAAAATAAATCAAGTAAATTGATACTATCGTAAATGCATAATATACGTCAATAAAAACAACTTCATAGTAATGCACTTATCGTCCGAGGGAAAACTGAACGTTTATTACAAAATAATGCCAAAATTAAAACCTGTAAGATTAATTACATTTAATTCTTCTTCACGAAGTGCCTGAGACTTGGGAGTATACGTAGTGTACTAGTGAGTTTCGAAAATAATGTTAAGGGTATATATTTATTTAGCTGTATAGCAGCTGTAATCTTTAACCTGTCAAAACTCGTATATTCGTTGCCGTGTATACATAGTAAGTTTATATATATAAACCTAATTTACGTGATAAACACCGTAAGCCGTTAAACTCTGATGTAGTGTTTTATATACACAGAAAATGCATTTTGTCAACAACCAATTTACGGCGCGCGCACACACGTATATACGTATAGTATTACGGTAAAATCAACATACAAAACTCGAAGTACGACTAGTTTTGCGTCGTCGTCGGCTACAGCTTCCGACACACCTTTGGGTGACGGCCATAAAAATACAACATTCATGTGCTTCTACGATAATATTATGCCACATGCATTACGCAAAAATTCGATTGACATCGTGAAAAGCAACTCGGTGGTGTATATATATATATATATATATATGATTCAATCTTATACTCAGCATGTGTGATTCGAATAATCAATTAAGAGAAAGTACACCTCCTGGGTACGAAATATATTATACATGTATATTTTATTTTGATCTTAGATTCGTTTTTCGCACTAATACTACTATGGCACAAAAACGAAGTGGTTGGACGAACATTTTAAATTTAAATTCAAACCAATGCGTTATCTTAAGATGTTAAAAGTCTTAACCTGTTATACGAATAATAACACTTCCATCATGTAGTATATTATAAGTACCACTCTTACACTCTATCACCTTAATTTATAAGCGGTATCAATATTATTATAATTTTAATAAAAACTGTATATAAATATTTTCTACGTGCTAATATTTTAAACCAATAGCTCACTATCACTATTTCCATGAGTTTTATTTTTCTACCTGAATGTACACGATAATAATTGCAGGACACTTTGATAACCGTACCAACTACCAGTCATGGTAGAACTAGATTTCTTATAAAGAAGTTCGAGTGTGTCAAAAACGTTTGTAACCGCAATACCAACATGAATCAATGATACCATGCATCATATAACGTAATAAACCTTTTAAGGGCGGACTCCTGATACGTATTCATCAAGGATGATCTTATAAAGTATATTGTCAATGTCAATTTATTAATCAAATATTTAAATTATTGAAAAATAAATCAGATCAATTAATTCGTACTCGATAATATATATATATATATATATATATATATATATATACAATATTATTAATCAATACATTAAAACTGAAGTTTCAAAATAAGCTTGATTATTATTGAAACAGATTCTAAAACAGAATTGTGGCACATAAATTTATATCAGTATGTGTAGAATGTGCATTGGTATTTAACAATTAAGACAGCACTTACCTTTAATGTCTAGAAATGTAATTTGAATAATAGTTACTGGAACATCAGTGATTATAATAAATATAAATCATTAACAAACCGATTAAATAGTGACAAATCCTTGAAAATTAAATGCACTTAAGTTGACTTATTGAGTTTCAAAATAATATTGCTAATAACAAATTTTCTTATTTGTATGTTGTCATAATTTATTAGCTTCAAATCTAATAACAAAGTATAATAACTATGACTTGACCTTCGTGTGTATTATATTTTTATTCAATTTCCATCACGAACAACATTTATCGATAAAGTTAACACCGATCACAGTATTTTCAATATTTTAGAAAGTTGGTAAAATAAATTATAGATAAGTTTCATTATTATCTAATAAATTAATATCATCAAGTTATAAATAGTCGAAAATATAAAATCTATTAATTGGTTTCGATAATATATAACTATGACAAGTTAAAAAAATTAATTTTCTGTATCATTTTTATGGGTTTTAATATTGCGTGTACCTAATTAATAATTTGAAAATAGAAACAGTTGGTGTATTCGCCTCGAGTATAATTTGTGTGCAGTGTCTTTAAAAATGTCGGTCAAGTGAATACGATGGAGCACGGGGCGTGTATAGTTATACACAATATAATACTTATACTACTATCATTAATATTATTATTATTCACTTGGTAGTTATATTACAGAACTTGTGCAGTCAACCCTATACTGGAGAGATAAAAATTGCATTTATCGATTAGTCTGTGTTATTGTTACATTAATTTATATTGTGCCAAGCGAGTAAAATTAAATTCGCTCGAAGTGACATTACGAAACCATATAACGATTGTGTATTGTCTAGTGATAACAACTATAATGATACACATTTTATCCCAACTCGGGGAAGCCTTGGCCCCGGACGAACACAGACCGAGGACAATGTTGCACAACCATACGTACAGTGACACTTTCAGGATAAACTGTAAAAAATAATGTGGCAGTATTAGATTACACGCGAGTAACCTTGACTGCTAAACTTGATCAAATAAACGCATTTGTACAGTGTAAGTTATTTTTATCATCAGTCGAAACAATAATGCGACTTCTTATAATTTTATTTTTTTATTTAATGAATTTTGTAATCGAATACCGTATATATTACAACAGGTTTTAGCATGCTTTTTAAGATTTTAATATCAGTTTTACTACTTAATTTTACCGTAGTTGTTGTCTACAGTGCATAAACTTTAACGGTACATTAAACTTATTTTAAGTCATACATTTTTTGATCAATTAATAAATTTGATCATAACATTCAATTATTTAACAATTAATCATATTTTATTTGTTCAGTTGTTGGCCCTCGTGATTTCCCAAAGGATACCAAGGGGAAAAATACATGGTTTTAATTTGGGCTTGGAGTTTTATTGTCATTATTGAAGTGACACGCTCTTACGGTTTTGTTATACCTTTCGATAAAGTTTATAAAATGTTTTACTATTTATATTATTAGGAAAAGTGATTATATGTCATAGCAGTGTAACTATTTATTTTGAACAAATCAAATAGGCTTTTAAGGGTAAAATTACCATGATTATGATAATAATTATCAAAGCTTACACTTGGATAAAATAAAAAAAATTCTGATTAAATGTTTAGATTGAATTCTCTTTTTATTGGAAAAAAAATATTTCAATCTATGACGAACTTTAAAATTAATATAACTATTACCAATTACAAAACCATCGTATTATAAAAACTCAAAATAATATATTTGTGCTTTTTTATTTGCTGACTGATTGATATGAGGCGTACGCGCTATAACAAAATAGTTATATGATTTTCACCCGCAAAAACATAATTTGATAAATTGCTAAAACCATAATCCGTCAATCGAATAAATGTCACGAAACGATGATAAATATTCGAAAACATTGCTGTTTTGTGGCAACCGTGTCAAGTATCCAAACAACAATATGTATATATTACAATACGTACAATTATACCTAAACATTTCTGTTTATATAACACATACATATTATATACGACGTCGGAGTTTCTTTTCTTATTGACGGACGGAAAATGTGTCAATAATTATTATTATTATTATTATTATTATTATTATTATTATTATCCGGTTAATGTGGACATGAGATTCTTGTAATACCAAATCGTACATTCACTTAAACGTAAACTTTATATATATATATAAAATTGGAAACATCGCAGATGAGATGCATTTATTTTTTTTCCTGCTATTGTTATTGTCCGTCTACTAACGCACGTTACCTACTACGGTGACCATAACAACATAAAAACTCTCTTCCGCGTGATAATATTTAATAAATAATTATTCGCGTGTGCATACAGTTAAAAGTTGTTATGAAATCGACGCTAAACCTTCCTGGCAGCATATGTTACATCGTATTATAGTAGAAGTCGATTCTCCTTATATAATAATAATATAACAAAGCTTTTGAGTACGCATTGCCCTTAGACGACGCACAATATAATAGTAAAATATAAAATGTTCGAATTTAGTGACGAACGTTTTGCGACAATGTAAATATATGTAGAGAATAATTTCCGTACACTTAAAATGAATACATTTATTTGGAACAATTTCAAGGTGCATACAATACTTATCAAAAAAATATATCAACCATCCTAAGATTGCAATTGTTTTTTAGATTATTTTTTAATAACTATTTCCATATCCTAGAGAAAGATACAGATAAAAACAAAACTAAACAACGAATTTTTTGTTTTCAAGCTGAAATATGATTTATTTTTCCGCAGCTTATAATTTAAGAATAGACGAATTCATTTTTATCCTGTGCCGTTAAGCACATATACGTCCGTATATTATCGTACATATATGCCAAATGTAATCCTTTCTATGTGTACACATAATGTACGCTTAAGTCACTCCTTAAGTGCGCGTGGTGCGTTTAATGCGTTCAGTTGCTTGTACATAATAGGAAGACGAATAGTCGGTGAGATGCGAATGTGGGTCGCACGGCTAGCTACGGTAGAGGTTAGGTGTTATTAATTGGCCGGCTCTAAGTTAGTTGTCCGTTAGGTACGAATACATATATAAAATGTTCAAAGAAACAAAATGTGTTTGCCAGCATGGTGTTTCTCTTTATTTTAATTATACTTAATTTTACCTGACTGAGAAAGAAAGTTATTTAAAAATATATTTTTAACAGGTTATTTGAGCTTTTAAAAATCCATCGATTTATTATAAGGAAATTATAAAACATTTATTACAAATCGTTTGAGTTCGCTCGAAACCAATATTTCATCCGTTTCGTTTTTTCCAAATACAACCGAAATAAATAATTCGATTTTACGTATGTATTGATATTAGGAGGTTATCGCTTCCCAATAACATGCAATGTTTATATGTGTATACTACCTGCGGCTTACCACTAGTGTCAATGTGTAGTATGAGCAAATGTGCATCGATGACAGGAGTACGCAGAGGCGCCAGGTTTTGAAAATGTCATGGGGGGCTCACTATTTTATAAAACTACGTCGTGTACAGTTTAACATAAATAATTTAATTTTCCTTAAATTGATCGTTAAACAATTATTAAAATATAGTATTTTGTTGTTTTGTATGTTATAACATTTTAATAGTGTTAGTAAATTAAATTTAAATCATAAAAAACCACAACACAAAAATTAAAAAAATACCAATTTAATTTTGAAAGTTAGATACATGCCTTATATAAAAAATGTATTTTTTCAATTAATTTATTATGAATAAAATTAGTATTTTGAGGACATTTTACAATTTGAGAACCGTGGAGGGCTGAGCTCTACCTTATGAAGCTCATGGGGGCTGCAGCCCCCGAGCCCCCTGTACTCGGCGCCCCTGGGAGTACGTGTGAAATTATCGGTGGTGTGCACATGTATAAAAGTGGATTTAAAATATATATGTAAGATAAAAACCTATCGAAGAAAACATCTACTTTAAATCGTGACCCACTGGTGGTTGCAAGCCCAAGGTCGAAGAGAAATCAGTATTTTTTTCCTAATAACGTTCAGGAATCTTCTGTAAATGGAAATTAATCGTGTTCGGTCTTATTGAATTCTCTGTATGGTGTTTAATATATAGGTAAACATAATATACATATATATGAATGTAAAATATTGGTACACTACTTGTAACCCATGATAACGACGATGACAATCAATTGCAAAACAACTTTTTTCATGTTAATTTCAACTAGTTTTAATATGGTAGAAATATTGTGAACATTAAGAGTGAGTATATAGTATGTGTATTTAGTCTATTAAAGAACATATAATACAATGATTTATTATATATTAACTCAGCAATAGTCATATTATGGGTATAAATACAAATATTTGGTGTGAAATAATCATCTAGATGTTATAATATACCATATACATTTATATGTAAGTAGTTGTTCTATTTTAATTTTAAAGTTGTTTAATAATATGGCAAGATCTTTTTCAAGAAATTAATTGATCATTGGCACAGCAATTGTTTTTATTATATTAAATTAGTACATAACTGATATAGAATGAACGAGTAACTTTTTATCTAAATATTGGTTATATTAAATTTAGGATTAAGCTACAATTAAAATAAAAATGATCTATTTGATATTCAAAAAGTTTTTAAATGTTGAACATGACATTAAAACGCCGTATACAACAATTTTGATTTATATATGGTTCAATTAAAAATCGTGAGTTTTGCATTAATACAAGTAAGCCATGTTTTTCATAATAATTGTAGATTTTCGCGATTTATAAGCGTCCACAAATCAATTTAAAAACTTAATCTCTTACCGGTTATGAAGGATAATTAAGTATAATAATTAATCACCTTAAACTACTTATATGTGAAATAAGTACATTTATTGATAATAATTTGTAAATTAACTGTTAAAATATTATAATTAAGTTAAATAGTATCTAATATAAATTAATACGTGTTTATAACTTTGAAAAATAATTTTTTTTTGGTTTTTTTTTAAACTAAACTAAAATCATACTAAAATTTTTCGATTTAATTCATTTACATGCAAGTATATTCTTCGAGTTTAAAATTAACAAAAGTTTTTTTTAATTTTTTCATTCAATACAAGTTATTTACAAAACAATAGTTAAATCAGTTTAAAATGTACGTGTAATTAAAAATTACATTTTTCTGTGACTCTGTTATTCAAATCAAGGTTAATATATTTCTTTATTCCCTTTGGGTAAGTACAATTATTTATAGTCAAACACCATATTTTTCTTCAATATTTATACTGCACATATCGTCTTTAACAAATTATAAATTTATTTAATTAATAAGACCTCAAACATTATAATAACAGATTAATATTTGTGTTAATTTATGTAATTTTGCGTGTTTTTTTTAATAATAATTTAAAACTACAATAATAATCACGCTGATTCATGATTATCTCATATTAAAAACTATTTATGATTAAGTTATTAAAAAAAAAAGTTATATATTTTTTTATTCTACAGTTAAACATTTATGGAGATATTAATATCTACATATAAACATTTCAGACACATTATTATGATAATATAGTTTAAAATTTTGCTAATCATTAGATTAAGTATTATTATATCTACTTAACTCTATAATCATTTAGAGCTTTATAGATATTGAATAATAATCGTATACACTGAATATTTTTTACTATGGCATAGTTTAAAAGCCAAAAATGTTCTAAACAAATTATATTGAGGTAATAATAATATTTAAAAAACTGTTTCGTTTATGTTTTTAAAATTATAAATTATAATGATTATTATTTTTTAACCAATAACCATGTATAATAAATATATTATATTTATAACACTGTTTATTACAAAACATAATACGTCATCATTGCTGTATAGTATATAGCATACAAAATAATATACAGTCGAATCCGCTTTACATCGGTGATATGTTATCTTGTCCCAATAATCTGAAATACAAAAACGAACATAATATATTATGTTATTATTATATTATAAATTTGTTAAAAAACTGATTTCTTATATATTTTTATTATTACAAATTACATACAATTATAGACATTATTTAATAATACATAAAGAAAAACATTATATTATAATATAATTATTTATAAAAATATATACATACAAAGTATATACGCGTATTTTTAATTTTTTTTAATTATATATTTTATCTGATTTAATAAAACTATGAATATTACTTTGTTTCTTATGAATTATTGATTGTTAACGAATGTAGTCCGAACAAGAATCCAAAGTTAATTTGTCAATTTAATTTCTAATTTATTAAAATTGTATATCTTATATCTTATATCACTATTATATTATATCTTTAAGTACATGAGACATCGTTACTATACGCGATTAACACAACTGATGCACCAAATAAAATTTAACATACTTCACACGTGAACATACGATAAGATAAATTTAATCTAATAATTGATTAATCGATTAGTTTTATATTTCAATGGAAATCAATAAAATGTGTCAACATTATATACTATCCAAATTAAAATAACCGTTGAAAAATGAGAAACTGAAATTGGAAAAACTGAGATTTTAATAAATTATTAGAAGACTAATTTAACCAAATTAGCTTATATCTATATAAAAAAACATGTATCATGTAACAAACACATTAAACCGACTACAGAACATGCCCTCCGTATCACCTTCTCACAAGAGCGATCGTGTATGACTTTTATGGTTCAACATACCCTAGAATTTACTGGACATTATGTACGAGAAGATGTGCTTCATTGCGTCCAAATATCGTATGAAATAAAGAAGTTTCGTTGAAAAAGTCATGTCCTTGAATAACATAATAAGGAGATTTCCACATTTTAACTCGTCTAAAACCGTGCATACTTATACCTATAGCTCATTTATGGACATTAAGGACAAATATTACCATGTAAAAAAAAACCAATAAGAATTCAAAGAATTTATCTATTATAAATATTTTTGATCTGGTGTTCTATTAAATTTTAATCGTACAGAAATAATACTGTCCATTTGAAATGTACATTCTTTTTAATATTTAAATGTTATACAAATCAAATTAATAATTTTCTTTAATAATGACGTAATCGAACTATAACGTATGAACTAAAACACCACATAAAGTTATATAAAATATTACATCAAGATAAATTTAAATTAAAAATTTTCGAGTTAGTATGACCAGTGAACTGGGAAGAAAAAACAAACCTAATACTCCAGTGCTTTCCAAACTACGAAGCGCGCCTCCCTAGGGAGGCGCAAGTCAAATATTTATATTTGTTTACACTGTCATATATTTATTTTTGGATTGTCAGTAATTTTCTTTTATTAAAAAAATAAAAAATTTTGTTTTATTTATTCGTTGGAAAATCGATTAATTTTATTTTTATTTTGGGGATGCTGAACCAAAAAAGTATGGGAACCGCTACAATACAAAATTATAGAACCACTGATATATGTATAATTTCTATAAATAGACAAAAAAGCCTACAAATAATTTCGAAAATGAAAAAAAAGCATAATTTGACAACTGATTTATCAAGAGACATTTATAATCTATAACTTATAACAAATGTATAAGTTATTATTAATTTAAATTGTATACAATATTATATTTATGAGATATGCACTATAATTTTTACAAGTAACCTGACCAACAAATACATTAATTAGACATTTGTAACTGCTGATAATTGTAAATTATTACTCATTGCTCTAACTACGCTAGTGATTATATGATTACATTTTGATATGATAGACGCATTAAATCGTGTTTAAAGATTATTCACATATTAACTATACTGTTACACTGATTTAATCGGACAATTCTGACAGGATACAACCAAATTATTTTGTATACATCTATATAACTGCGAGTTTTAAAAAGCCTTGAAGTATGTTCACTTGTTCATCACATTAGAATAGTTTGTACCGTTTTATCATCATAACCACAAGTTAAGAAAAAAACATTGAATAAAAAAAAATATTAAAAGTATAACGATGAGTTCGTTTTATTTTCACTTAATTTTAATTGATATTATGCGGTTTCAAATCGTTTATGTAGTAACAAAACAATAAGATGTTTCATCAAAACATTAGTACCCGACAAGTTTAAAGATAAACGGAAAAAAATTGACATAATTTGTATGTCGAAAAGCACATCAGTATCTTAATCAGTTTTGAATTTTGATTACATCTCATTTTTAGTTTTAAGCGCATCATTCTGATGTCCGTGACTGAATATCCATGGAATGTAGTACCGGGAAACGAAATCTCTGGGTATACGACAACCGGTTTTGTGAAAGCCACCTCCCATTGCACGTATAATAAAATAATACGAGATAAGCAAAAGACATGAAAATGTTAATAAAATTAAACCAACATCCAATGTATTGAGTGTAATATTTTCTACTGGTGAATCGGGGTAAACATCAATAGTACTAAATATAATTTTACGTCGGTTAAAAAATACAATAATATTATCAACATGATAATACCGTTTGAAGGCCATGGCGAATTTTCATTTGCATTTCATGATTTCTCAATTTACAAAACAGACAAAACAGATATTAACAACTATATGTTTTAACGAAAAATTGAGATTTCCACCATCAAGGTGAAATTATAATATGCGTGCAACACACCACCTGTATGTTGTACCTACTTAATCAGTGTTAATATAGATAATAAAATAAACAATAAAGTCAGGACGTTAACTCTGATTTAATAAAATAAATGAAAAATTGAAAAATAAGCACATAATATTTATAAAAATTTAACTTACATTAAATTGTAAGTTAAATGCATGTATGTTTTTAATAATAGATATAAGGTTAGAGTGTCGTAATGATTTCACTTTAAACTTAATAACTTCTAAACTTCTAAAATTTAAAACATTAGCATCTCAATAATAGTTTTGTTATTATTATAATATGAATATCTATAGAGAACATTTAGATTTTGAGCAGAATAAGGTAACACTGCTGTTACGTATGGTTTACTGTAAATTTACCAACTAAAATTACATTAAAGCTAAATTGTAACTACTAAACATTTTACTAATTACTTAGACTTTCTTGAAAATGTTTTTGCTATAGGATAGATTCTGGAGGTGTATATCACTACATATAAATACAAACTAAAAATACGCCTATCAATAGACAGTGAGATGTTCAGAATAATTATTTGGTGCTAACATTTTATGTAGTATGTATAATGATGTTAAAAATACAACACGAATTTATACTGTCGAAGTGAACGAAACGAGACGACTCAACTTATAAAATCCAGTACCTAAATATCTTGCTCATACTCATTTTTTTCCTTATCCTTATGGTATAATTAGTACGTGTAAAACCTACAAGAAAAATAATTATAAGTATATTTTATAGAAAGTACCTACGATGGTCAAGCTAATTCGTTTCATAAATTCTGAATAATAAATTAATTTTTAGGTTCGTGTATGCGTAATTTAATACTCTTATAATCCACCACTACCATGCACATTTATAACGAAAAATATATGCTTTTTGAAGATGTTGAATTGCATGTATTATATGTGTGAGATTTATTAAAAAGTATTTTATTTTAGATTCTGAACGGAGTGAAGAATGTATTGATTTTACAATGATGTGTGTTTTTTTTTTTTCTGTGTCTATCGACACGATTTGGGGCAGTAAAAATGCTTCGATTTGCTTATGTAGCGACTTTTCTGAAAAGAAAGTGAATCTAGTTGGTACTTTGGAGGGTCAAAAGTAAAAAATTTTCAATAATTTTTAAATGCGACGGGAAAAACCCTAAAAAATTTTGGGAAAAACGGGAGTTTTTACGCAAAACCAGTTTTCGACATAATCAAATTTTTTATTTTGCTATAACTCAAAAACTAATCGATGTAAATACTTACAAGTACCATTTAAGTACCATTAAATTTTCAAAGTATTTTGACTTTTATTGAGCTATTTATAGACAATTGAAATTTTCAATTTTTTTAAGTATTTTTTTTTAAACAACGATAAAATTTTTTTGGCTGCCCAGAAAATCTTGAAAAATTAATACAAGGTTTCTTATAAGTTGTTCCTTAACTGATTAAAAAAAATCTAAAATCGTAAGTCACAAATTTTTTTTATAAGTGCTCAAAGTTCCAATTTATACGAAATATGTAAAAATCACGATAATTTGCAAGTTATTTTGTAGATAAAAATTCATAAAAATTTTTCTGCTCATACTTAAAGTTCAAAAGATCACTAGGTTATCTATAAGCTACTCTTCAAAAATCTTTAAAAAAATTTCTACCGGAATTAGAGGAAAAATTTTATGACTGTTTGAAATTTAAATATTTACGAAATTGCATAAAATAGCCATTTATTCTCAAACGATTTTAAATATTTGTTATAATTCAAAAAGTATAAGTCGCAGATTTTTGAAATTTCTACCAGCTGTTAATATTGGTATTTCCTTTATGTCATATTTTTTTCAAAATATTATATTGATTTTTAAGCCACTTATAGGCATTTAAAATATTCGATTTTTTTACACTTTTTTTTTATAATCAGTGATAAAAAAAATTTGGCTCGTACAAAATACTTGAAAATTCAATAGAAGATTCCATAGAAGTAGTTCTTAAAGTCATTCAAATATTATTAAAATCCATAATCACAATTTTTTTTTATAAGCGTTTGAACAGCGAATATTGACATAAAATTACATGTAAAATATAATATAATGTATTATATTCTAGACTGACAAAGATATCGGTTTTTTTTAAAATGTTCTAACTCAAAAACGGAAAACCGCAACAACTTGAAATTATCACCAAATCTTTATATTGACGTTTTCTATACATGGTTAAGTTTTCAATGTATTTTGACATATTTTGACTTATTTATAGACAATTTAAATTTTCGATTTTTCTAAATTTTTCGTTTCAAAATAAAATATACTTATTACAATATTTATAAATAACAATGTATTATATTCTAGACTAACATATCATCTCCGTTCAGAATCGTTTTACGTATACAATGATACCTATCATTGAATTCAAATTTAACAAATCCATTATAATGACCTATCCTATGAAGAGTCGCACTCCACCTCCAAGTGTACAGCAGAGCGAGGCCCATCCGGTTCTTTTTATTTTAATATTTAACTATAATTATTTGAAGACTACAATATCATAGAAATTATTTTACATAGACGTTTATAATGCTCCTTTACAAGCGTAGAATCTATTCATTTATAAATAATTTGAATAAATTCAATTTTTGAAATATATTAAATTATAATAGATTATTAAGACCAAATGTTCATTAAGTAGCTTTTATATTTTGTTATTTATAGGTAAGACTATCGAAAGTTTTGTTATTATAAGAATTGCTTCAACTAAGAGTATTCCTCGAGTTTCTAAACGGGTATTGTTAGATGTTAATAAATCATTATTTGTGCAAATAAAAATTAAATTTGATTTAATATTTTATTATATATTATTTATTTTATTTTTCCTATTGTCAGGGCATCAAATCAGCATCAAGCATATCAACTACTTTTTGTATTGTTTTAAAATACTATATTGATATTAATTATATTATATTAAATTATTAGAGTATGATGTATAATTTTAAACAGGTTTTTGTTTTAAATTGGTGATGTTTTTATAAAAATATATTTCAACAAATATATCTTTAAATATACCTACTCAAATTCCAACATTTTCATGAAATATTAATAAAAAAAAAAAAATTACTAGTTAAATGCAATAAATTGCATTAAAATACAATTTCATTTTAAAATATCCATATTCATGTTAAAAACCTCAAAATATACGAAAATACAAACTATAATTTCATTTTTGAACATTTTAGTTGTGATATAAATTTGTAGCTCACCAAGCAAATGTTTGATGCACTGAGTAGATATAAAAAAATTTATGAATTTCCGGACTCTAATAATGACTAAACATAGTTAACATCTGAAAAAAAAGTGCTTGGTTAAATAGCTTCATGTGTCTCCCAAACGTCACCCTTGGGTACACGCCTAATTATGACTACGTATTTAAATTTCAAACTTGGTTTTAATCTGTATTTTCTTTTTGATGGTAAAATATCTACAACCGGGGATTTGAGTCGAAATAGTTCAATCTCATTTTTGATTAACTCTAATTGCTTGAAAAAGCATAGAATATTTTATATGATAGAATAAATAAATGAATGAACTGTATGGCAGTTCATTCCATTAAAAGTCATATTATTATTTTTTGATCCAAGTCCCAATTACTATTTTTATCTAATTAAGGGTGAAAGTTAAAACATATCGTTCATTAGTGTACTCAAAACATCAATACACGTTCAATTATTATTATTGACACAATTCAATATTATAAACGTATGAAATTACACACACACACACATATACATATATAATGTGAATATAGTAACACACAATTCGGCTATCATGCATGATGAATTAACGCATTCCAAGTTAGGTAAGGCCGTATAGATATGTGAGCTGCGGCGACAGCCACTTCACGATTGGTGTATATATGTATATATATATATGTGTGTGTGTGTGTGTGTGTGTGTGTGTCTGTAAACAAAAACCGCAAATCATTCCGCCTCTTCGATTCCGCACGGCTTTTTTTTTTCTCGTTTATCTCCCACGGTTGTGTTTATTCTTCCGGTCGGGTGCAGCACAACCATTGACCAAACACCCCAAAGATTTGTGGCAAAAACTGTACGCTTACGTGAAAGGTATTATTTTTTCTCCTGTTCACAAATGCATTTAAAATGGTAACGGTTTGTAATGGTCACCGAGAATCGAATCTAGTTTTCCGTATACCTATGCGGCGTAAACTGCAATCCTTTCGTTCTATTGTTACCGTTATGAAGACTTAACTCGCTGCAACTTATACACGTCGGGTTTGTTTTATAAAATATCGAATTTGCATTATTTCTATAATGGTGCTTGTGATGAACGCATGGGTTCTCGGTGTATACATGCTAGTTTGATTAGAATAATAATTATATGCCGTGAAAAAAAAATTGAAACACATAAACCTATAATATATACGTATCATATATCGACACGGTACAAAATATATTCGAAAAACCAACACAAAAGAAGTCGAAAAACAAATTACTTTTAGAAGAGGTGATATTTGTACGGATTTTCATTCCCAAAAACAATTTAACAGTAAAATGTTATATACTGTAATTATTATCGATCTTATAAGAGGTTATAAGCGATAAAATAAATTATTTATTCATTTTTTTATTTACAATTATTGTAAGACATATTGGTACTAGGTGTACTAGGTTAGCTGAAATTCATCTTACTTATAATCTATTAGTATATAAGTTGACTATTGATGTGTGAA
Source organism: Sipha maydis (assembly GCA_034509805.1). Taxonomy (NCBI): domain Eukaryota; kingdom Metazoa; phylum Arthropoda; class Insecta; order Hemiptera; family Aphididae; genus Sipha; species Sipha maydis. The sequence continues at coordinate 27,204 of JASXSY010001635.1, read as the reverse complement.
ATACACGGTGAAAAACTATGCGAATATTGTTTACTAATCATCGATAGTTATTATAAGGGGATTCTACGAATAATAATATACTTTATACCATTTATCGATAAAAACGACGAGATGAACTTAATTAAAGTCTATAGAAACACTCGTGATCACCAATCCTTTACATGTCTTATCGGTTATATAACCTTCAGTCCTTTTATAGTACTTTTATTATGTTCTGTTCGTTTTAACTAAATGAAAAATTGTTCCTCTGACTATGTTATGTTGATAGTGTAATAATATTTTATGTACAAACACACACATACCACCGCATCCGCTCGGTTCGATATTAGCACATTTTGTTAAGGTAAATGACACCTACTCAATAGTCGATGCCAACCATCTACTTACTTGTAGGTATATTTCAGTCTGCCAAGCCCCTTTAGTTTAAGTATTTTTTCATATCTAATTTGAGTGTCGTCATTAGTGTTACATTACAGCAGTATTAGTTTTTTTTTGAATCCCACATTCGCCAATAGAATTTTCATCGTATATAAATCATAAACTAGTTATTATAAGTTGAAGGTGTAAGCGTACGTACAACAGCGTTCCATACCATAGTATTTTAAACTAATGTTATGCGATTAGATCAAGATTAAATTAAAATAACATTCATTATGAATACGGACAGAATGAGTAATAATGTTTATTGACTAAATTATTTTATTTAGCTACGTTATTATATAACTGACATACTATATTGCAATAATCAACCACCTCAACCCGCTACAACACATGTAGGTTCATAAATATTTAATATGTAAATAAAATCACCCACTGATCTGTTATAAGATAATTAAAACAACAATAAAAAATACTAGTGGTAAAAAATTATTCTATTTTATTATACAGAGAATAATGACCTATAGGTATAATAATTATGGTAATAATTTAAACTATATTAAATATTATTTTCTTGTCTTAATATTATGACGCATGTATAGATTTTAAGATGGATGATTAATTTGTTTTCTTAGGAAATTGTGTAATTTATCATTATAGTTATTCCTTCGATCAACTCGATATTATGATTTAAAAACTCCGTTAAACTACTGAATTGAATTTAAAACCAGAAAACTGTATTGAAAACGATCATTAAGAAAATACAATTAAAGCTAAATATTACGTATTTAACCCTCCCCGGTCCACTGATATGCCTACTACCCAAGACGAGATCGTAATTTACCTGAACTCTATACTAAATGATAATCTTACTCGTAAGTCACCACTTATATTTATAAAAACACCTTCAAGTGTTAGAGTGCAATCTAATCCCCTTATGGGATCTAACGGCTTTATTCTCTCAATTTCAAAAGATTTTTTAAAAATCAAAACTTTAAACCGCAGCTTACATAAAAATATGTTAGGTGATGTTATGAGTTAAGATTTATAATTAATTACACTTTAGTCCAAGAAAAGTAATAGTTCATCATCTGCATCCTTCCACTTCCATTGACGATATCGAAACGACTCTAACTGAATCGGGTTTCATCGTTCAAAACATTGGAAGAAATATTTTGAATAAAATTAGATAACTGTTTTTGTTACTATTTTGTGTTAATATTAATAACAACAAATGTTATTTAAACTGACTAAACTACTTCGTATAAAAGTCATTGTTGAAAACTGAGAAAATTTCGCTAACAGCCACAATTCATGCCAATCATATGGACACACTCAAAAAAGTCGAGTTCAACTTCCACGCTGCGTTCAATTCAACCAGAATTATCTGACTAAAGACTGTGAAAATTCACAAGATTTATTGATAGCATGCATTTTTTGATATGACACATACGCTGCCAATTACAAAAGTTGCCTTATTTTAAAATCGTCATTTTGGCTTACGACAAGAAATATCTTCTCGATTTATACAGTTACAGAATAAATGAACAACTTAAAATTATAACAAGTGATAAATAAGTATAATAGTTTTATCAACTATTATTTTTTAGAGGGCAACTAAAAACCAAATTATTATCTGTTGTAATACATTTTTTTCAAACAATTTAGTGTCAATAGCTTAATTTATTTCACACTAACTAGACTTAAATGTTGTGTTTTTTAGATCATAAAATAAAATAATTTTTGTATTTGTTTGAAATTTTGTATTATAATTAATTATATTTTATAAAAATAATAACTATTACTTATTTTATAAAATTAATAAAAGTTAAATCAAAAAAAAAATTTTAACTCGGAATATTCTCAACGATTATGATTATTGATTAAATAGTGTAGTATAATAATTAGGGAATGGATTTGAATGCAAATTGCATTTTATACTGAATATCCGAAAACATTGCTTTACAAATACAAAGTTCATTTAGGTGCGTTATCCCAGCACTCGTACTTTCGAAATCATGAATTGTAATCAAGCAGTATTATGTACTTTATTTTGTACAATTTTGTACAACCCCCAAATCCCTCCGAAATCCAATTTCATCTTACGGGTGCTGCGGTAACGTTACCCCAGCACCCGGATCAGTTATTTTTCACAGTGAAACTGAAATGATACAACGCTCAATAGATGCCGTCTTGACGCATAAAAATAGACAATAATAAATAATAATATCGGCAATGGAATATAGATAAAAATACCCTGGACGACCGCGCGGAGCCCGAGGCTATGATATTATCGTTCGACGGCGATCGGCGTCGAATTTATCAGTTAATTGATAATTTTAGCCACCGTTACAATTGTAAAGGGCCCCATACACGATCAGTTTTGAATGACAATCAACGTTACTGACATTCATGACTGACCATGTATGAGTATGACTGATATTGACTGACAATCAAATTTTATGATTGACGAAATTCTAACATGTTTGAATTTTTATCATCAGTCAAGATGGTTGACATTCATGATTGCTCGTGTATGTACATGAATGTCAGTCGAACGAACCGAAAAATGCACCACGCATGAGTGCACTTGTTTATCAAAATAATAAACAAGTATCTATATTATTAATTTAAGTACTATATTTTATATTATACTTTAAATTATGTATTAATTAAAAAAAATTATTCAATTTAAACGTAATTTATAACAAATACAAGGAATAATGAATAATTTTGACGTGACTTTATTAATTTATACCGTAGTTAAGTTCAGATCTTCATTCAATCTATGATAGTCATCAAACGAATTTATCTCAGGAAAAGCTTCAGGTAATCTACAAACAGCAAAATTTGCTAAGCTTGATGCTTGACAACATTTGAAACACAGTTTAAGAACAGAGAGAGATGTCCCCCTTGAGGCAAGCCAGAAGGAACGGCAGTGACAGGATTGAATGCCATGGACTTTTACTGTTTCCGATTTGACAAGTACGAGCCAAACTAAGACAGTAAGGGCTCTCCGAATCCAGAGTGTTTCAAGACACCTAACTAGATTTTGTGGTTGACCATATCAAAAGCTTTAGTGAAGTCTAAGTCAAAAGTTGATTAAAGAAAAATTGATGTGATATTGAGAATGGGTGTGATAAACAATAGTATTATATATTTAAAATAATTTTTCTTAGAAGAAAATTTGATTTTACATACTTTTAACAAAAACTTATTATGAACAATGGTATGTGAAAAAATCAAACTATAGATTTATACCTAGTAGGTTTCTTAAAAAAGTGTGATTAGATATAGACATATCAGAGAGAGAGGTGGAGAGGGATTTTGATGGCAGCGATGGTCCTAAATGGACGGCTAAGCTGATAAAGAAGAAGAAGAAGAAGATATAGACTTTGGATGAAGAACTAGGGAACGTTCCTCAATTTTTGGTGACGTTAGTCCCCCCTCAACATTTTTCCCACATTAACCACTGGGTATACCTAAGGCATGACAAATATAAAACGATGTTTATTTTTTCTTCTTATCAGAAAATAAATCATCTGTTAACAAATGAAAAAATGTAATATGGTATTAATATATAAATATATGAATGAATAAATTTAACTATTATTAAAATAATGCACTTACTTAATATAATTGACATAATTTTAAAAATTGATATCTGAGTACCTACCTACCTAATATCTTCTTTTGATAACTACTTATTGAATTATTCAAATTAGTCAACAACAACTATTCCTACCTAAAAGGAAGTGCAGTATCTTAGATACAATATTGATACAAGATACTCGATAGCACCCGTAAGATGAAATTCTGGGGCGTTTGGGGGTTGTACACAGTTGTACAAAATAAAGTACATAATACTGTACGATTTAAAGTTGAAATTTGTGAAAAATAACTGATCCTGGTGCTGGAGTAACGTTACCGCAGCACCCTTAAGATGAAATTGGATTTCGGAGGGGTTTGGGGGTTGTACAAAATTGTACAAAATAAAGTACATAATACTGCTTGATGACAATTCATGATTTCGAAAGTACGGATGCTGGGGTAACGCACCTAGTTCATTTCATACATCAAGGAATTGAAATATATGACTTTAATCTTGCATTTTTAATTTTTTTTGCTTTTTTAAGCATTTTTTGATATTTTTAGTGCATTTTTATGTTTAAAGTCATTTTTATATATATTTCTTACTTGGAATTATAAAAGTTTCAAAAATATACATTAAATATAAATTGTTTAAAATTTATCATTTTGTCTCGAAAATTAATTTTTTAATTCTAATTAGTGTCTAATTTAAAACAATAAGTACATATGAGTTCCGAAAAATGTGTAGGTACACAATGAATAAAACAAAATGTACTGTACGGTTATTAATATAGGAATGACTTTAGTTTATTTTCAAAAAATTGACGGCGAACAATGACTTCTGCTCGTAATATAATGTAATTTCAGTACACAAAAAATTAAAAAATTAAAAATAAAATACATCTGTATAAATGTTTATAATCTGGCGCCCTGAGCGTATTTTCGTCGAGTGAGAAAAACATGGCAATGAAACGTCGTCTTCGCGTTCATGTTCGTACCCTTGTCGGTCCGGTGATTGTATCAGCTCTGACCACGCGCACGCACTCCTGTCTGTTCTTCGAACTTAGCGGAGTATACACGTTGGGAATGCATTTTGTACTAGCACAACATAATATACGTTTAAGATATAATATAAAATAAAAAAATCCGCCACGGTTTGCGCAATTTGCACTGCTCGCAAAACCTGTTTCGATTCTAGGCAAGTACCCAGATCTGTCTGGATCACTTATCTCGTTTACCCAAACTTTATTGGACAACTATAATAATTTAATGTATTCGGTAAGCATAACAAGAATGGTTTTCGTACACAAAATAATACAAGTCTGGTAGCCGAAATAAATATTGACAATATATATTATACCTCTCGAAATCAGAATTATAATCGAAAAATAAAAAAATAAAAAACATAATTGTCGTATTTGATCATTCATATTATTATTCTACATCGAGTTTTCTTTGATTTAAATTCCGTGCGTATGTTCCGCGCCCATGTGTCCGTGACTGGGGTCTTTTAAATTGTAATATCATTTTAACGGCGACAGACGCTTAGGATAAACACGAAAGCAAGGAATATAGATTTTTATTTGGTATACACGTAACGTATTTTATGGATGTGTGTGTGTGTGTGTGTGTGTAATAAATAAGTTATGAAAAATAACGTTATTATCAAGTAGAGTATGTATGGAATATTTATGAAATAATCTATTCATTAAGTAAGTTACTTAAAGCTATGGAAGTAAGATACATATTATGATAAAAAGACGCATAAATACGAGTATTTATATTTTTTTAATTTCTTATTATTTAACAATAATATTTTTATTTATGTTTACCCGGCATCTTTTATGTATTTAAACAGAAAATTTTTATCACCGGAAAATAGTGAGTCATAATGTATAGTATTTATATACTAAACATAAATGTTTAGTCATACGTTGACATGTATGACCATCATATTTTTCTTGGTAAATTGTATATCATAATGATTTCGAACAAAATAGTTAAATAAATGGACACATTTTAAAACAATAGCGGCTCGTACTATGGTGCACAGGAGCACGTGAATCACCCAAAAAAAATTAAAACAAAATGATTACGTACCTGTAGTAAATTATAATTGGTTATTCTGCACTAATCTGTAATTAACAAAAATATTTATTGAAAAAAAAGTTTTTGCAGCCTTTCGTGTTGAAAAGTCTGTCTAGCGGTTAAATAATTAGCGAAGCACACATTTGATGAGTTTCAGGCGGTCGTACAAAAATTAGTTTCATGCGTAGACACGTCGATTAGTAATGTATAGTAGGTTGGAGTAGTGTTTCCCAACAGTATACCAACAGTAGGTATCTTTGTAGGAACCTTATCGTTTTTGCGGAACCCTTTTTCTACGATAAGGTTAATGAGACATTAAATATCTCGAGCGACGGCTAAAACAAATATTATAACAATTACATAACAAATATTTTACGATAAGATAAAGTAACGACGAGGATCAGCTCTCGTTCATAATTTGAGTCCTTGTTCAAATTGAAAATGTTATTTATTTTTTTCCCAATTCCTCACGGAACCTATGCGTTCCGTGGAACACTAGTTGAGAAACACTATAAGTTTGGAGCACAATAATTATGTGTATCGGACTTATTTTTATCGCTCCACGTATCATATCGATCGTAAAAATAAAAATGTTGTATTTATGTTTCATACATAATAAGTTAGTTTTTTCTAATTTATTTTATTTTACCGTGACGAAAAGCTTATTGAGCTAAAAAAAATAAATGTACCTATATCTATAAAAGAATTAATAATTTTTTAGCCGCCTATATGAGTATCTTACAATTTAATTGTGCACCATTATATGTACCAGGAGCTGTCACTGTTTTGGAACACTTCGTAATGATTTTACCCGCTGCACTTATATTCAATATAATGTAAAAAAACAACTTTTTTCATTCATAATTAGTACACCTTTAATGATTTAGGAATCTGTATCTAGTTTTTAGAATTTATAAAAATTTAATTCAAAAAATAAAATTAAAAAATATAAAATTTGAAATATAAAATTAACTCTCTATTATTAAATTTTTACTCCGAATTTTAATAACTATTGAAGAATTAATTTTTTTATTGTTATGCAAGTTATAAATAAACTGAAATAATGTGTTAATTTGATCATTTTCACAGTTTATTATAAACTTTATGTTGTAAAATGAGTGTTTTCAAAACTACTATTCATAACATTTTTCCAAATATTTCGGCCTAGAATTTAATTTTTTCCATTATTTGTTTTCTCTTTTCGATTATATCTATTTAACTAAATTTGAATTATATTTTAAAATAAGTTTAGAAAGAGAAAATAAAACAATATTTTTTTTCTAAATTATTAAAAAAAAAAATTTCAATCTCTTTAAAAATTAAAGTTAAATTACGTTTTTAATATGTTGTTAGGTCCTTCTATTTTCATTTTTCTCGTTCCATTATAATCATATGAAATTAATTTTGTGAATAATTATTCAGTGAATGTATGCTTATAGTTGGACTTAGCTTCTATTTGTATAAATAATATAGATAATTATATTGACATATAAACAATTATAATAAACAATAATAATTTATTTTAAAGTTTTTTTGTCGTCTCTATCTCGTATGAAAATGCAAATATTACTGTATTTAATATAATATGTGTGTGTATATATTTAAACTACAACAACATTTATTGCATACTAAAAAAGAACATTTTTTATATCAATTATTTCCTTCCAAATTAAAATCGTCTAAAATCTTTGTTTATTTTTAAATCAATCTGGTGGATATATATTTGTATATTATTTCAAATAAACTATATACATATGTATATATTTAATTCATGTAATAATACTGATAGTAACAGTATATTGTTAGTTGTATAAGCCCAGTATTCATTCCTATTATCATTTAAATTAATTCACATACAATCGTTGCTTGCATCTATATAATTATTTTATGAAATATCTAATAAAAATAAAAAAATATTTTTATATTTTATATTTTATTTTATTAGAATATACGTTATACAGTTTTTGATAATAATCATAATAATCATTTAGTCATATCTATTACTTATCAGTAATTTTAATGGAATGTATAGCCTAATAGGGATTTTACACAGTGTACCAAATCGTATGATAACTCTTTCCGTCATAATCCAAGTGGAAGTAGTAAAATGTATTCGTAATATACCGATACAATCTTTGTGATTTCTTGTACGGTTTTTTTAAAAAGTAGGACTTCAGCTTTCCACGTACAGAAAATGGTCGCAACAAACGTCGTGCTATCTCCACGACTGAACGATTTTCGTTTTCATCGTTATGACGGATTTAGGTGTAGACGCGTTATGTGTCTACATATACACACATACACACACACACACACACACACACACACACACACACACACACACACACACACACACACATATATATATATATATATATATATACTTTTGAATATATTTATCTCGTAGTATTTATTATACGTATATCGAGTCGTGACGGTGGCCAAGGCAAGTTGTTAAACGCCCAAGATGTTTGACCCGAATTCCGATTGACCGTCGTGCTCGGTCGTATCGGACCGAAAATCCCGTCCATAGGTATTGTGAAGGTAAATACAGTATATTCTCAGAACAATAAAACATATCAATTGCTATATAAATGTATTATACGATTACGAATCCGATGACCTTGTAAGGGTCTAAACACAGCACACGCACGTAAATCAAGTGAAAAATCACCGAATTGCAGTAGAATAATACGTACGTCTAGTAAGTAGATACACACTTGCGGAATAATTGACAAAATAATAAGGGCGATACGTGTACATAATAATAATTAGCGATGTGATTAGATCTAAGTCGTGTTTTTGTGTGGCAAAATGGACGCTTTAACAACGGAAAATCTGAAAATCATATTTTTTTCATAAATGTATACATGTATACATGTTATGTGCGTATACCGTATATGTAATAAACGTGTTCGTGCACAATACTGTACTGCATAATTTTAAAATTATTCGAGAAAGTACACGACATTATTCCGAAATGAATGAAAAACAATAAATACTATTTTATATTTTTGTTAATACCATATACTAGCTATATTTAGTACCCTACGCTGCAGTATTATATATATATATATATATATATATATATATATATATATATAAAGTGATATACCTATACCGTTTAGTCACGATTATAGAAAACTATAAGCGATTTTTATACCTATTCGAAGAATATTTGCTTAATACAAATTACGTATTCAAAGCAAATTATATAATACGGTTATAGTAATAAAGCGCAACTTGCTGGTAACCTGAATACCTACATGCAGTTATATCGCCTGTCTTTAAGATAAACAAAACATTTTTAATGTCTTATCTTAATGATTGTTATTAATTGCTTAGTGTAATTTTATTCGCAATCCAAAACAATGGAATTGTTTAATTTGTAGTCATATATTTTTATATCAATTAATTTAAAAAATGACACCTTCAATTCCGAAATATACGCACAAAAAGATTAATTGCATGTATTATTATCCGCACGTTGTGTTGTCGAACTTTCACTATAGTCAGTCTTAAGATTTTTAAATGGAAAATAAATATTTCGTTTCACTTATACAATCGTGGTAGTCCAACAATAAAAAGAAGAATTATAATTATTAAAAAACTTATGTTGTAGAAAGTATTAAATAATATAAGTGATAAAAATACTTCTTTTCGAACTTATTTGCTAATGAAAACTTAACGACTTTTTTCTCCTTTTTATAGTCGTACACACGCCGAATATATTATTTTATAATGTTTCAGTTATTTAATTATTATATATATTATTTTTGTTTATGTTTTAGAATGGATCAGTGGCGGTTTATAGCTACGTGGACTCCGCTACTGTTCCTATTCCTCTTGAACAAAGGATACCGACATGGCGTTTCGGCTAAAACAAGTAATTTGATTACGAGATTATAATAATTATTGTAGAATATATGACATTCATCTAGATAGTATGATTGAATGCAGTTATGTTTTCCATTATGATGTAGCTACTTAATATTTATTTTCTAGCAAGATAGACACCTATAACTTAACCTATGTACTATTAATAGAAAGCATATATAGCATTAAGTATTCAACATAGCTATAATTATTCATTATTTAAATTTTTTTTATGTTTAATATTAATACACCAATTCTCACAAAATAAAACGAACACTATTATAGCAACCCCAAATAAATTGCTTGACGTTATCAAACTGTTTATAACTCTACCTCCTATTGCTACGTAAATTTAAAAACTAATTATTATATGGTGACAATTTTCTCCATTCCCAAATAATAATAATTTTAAACGAGTTTGTTTACTTACATATAATTCAATTCAAAAATATATTAATTCAAAAATTATCATACGCTAATACCATTGATTATAAATACTATAGTATTTATAATCAATGCTATTACTTTATCGAAATGAGTTAATAAGTTAGATCCGTGGGCTTATGTAATTGATTGTTGCTTCATATGTAATAATATATACAACCTTTGTATAATATTATGAACAACATTTATGGGGAATTGATGACCGGTTTATACCTATAGGAGGGTCGTAGAACTCGTGTGAAAACCATTTACGTATTATATTATATACAAAACTACGGATCTAATAACAAAACTTCTTAACAAAAAATGTAAATGTAGATATATGTTTAAGGATAATAACCATTAATTTAATGGTTAATCAACAATCTCATCACTTTATTTTTATTTGTTGAAGTATGAGTATTTCCATAATACAAATTAACAAGTGCATTTAATTTACTTAAAATATGATAAATTACAACTATGTTTCTTATTAATAAAATAATGAAATTACGGCTTATATTTCGAAACTATTTATACATGTTTTTGCTATTTTAAGGTACCTATAGAATAAAAATTATGATCAAAGTATAGTTTTTCCTATTTAGCTATGCATGGTCTTACAAATTTTCTTGAGTTCTTCATATAAATGTTTTATTTTATTTTAGGACTATGCGAGACGGAAACTGGCCAGTCAAACATTGTACTGGACATTGAAGAAAGCCGAGGGTCCCGTAAGTATTTTTTTAATATAATTCAATTTGTTATGGCAATAAAAGGATTCACTTTTTTCTGCGTGACGATTGTTGATTGGATATATTATATACATTATATATCAACGGGGCAATAGATTTGTTCAAGTTGGAAAAGAAAAAGGCTACGTGTGTGTGAATAAAAATCACAGACAGCTTTGTTTTAATATAACTAAGGCCATAAATTATAACTAACATTTTACATAGGATATTAACACCTATAATTATTATATTGAATGTAATATGTATTATTAATGTTATATAATTATATATTTACATAATTTAGTTAAAATTATAAAGACTATTAAATATTAAAATATAACGATAACATTAAAAGTTTTCATAAACATTAATCGTAAATATTTTAAAAATATTTTGTTTTTGAAGTCGTTTCTGAATGTGAAATTTTAACTAACGATTTTAAAATTTCAAAATTAATTGATAAAATCTAAACCGTGCGAACTTGGTCTAAATACTTAGTCATGCCTTATAATTGTCACCATCATATATTATAACAACAACGTATCTGATTTACTCATCACAACAATAATTGTACCGTTATCCTCAAGCTATTGGTAGTTATTCCATGAGATATATGATGCTAACATTAAACGTGCCACCTTATACAATAAACAATCGCTACAATCACTTTTTATGATTTTGGTACTTGACCTGATAACTTACATTAGTCAATAATTTAGAACACATTTAACCGTAATTTTGAGACTTTAATAATTTCATAACTTTTTCTAAAATGTTATCAATGTTCTGTTAAATATTTTTTTTTTTTTTTTGTAATTAAATAAACAGCTTATATTTTTATCAGACGTGTTCATAATATGTCTATAGTTATTTAAATTAATGATCCGTTGAAACGATTCCCACAAACACTATATAGTGTGATTCTTTATGCATCTAAATGTTTACGAAACTGTTTAGAATATTTAAAACCTCAGAATATCCGAGGTTTACGATTTTTCACATGATTGGATGACTTGTATTTCTGTAACAAAATTTACATAATCGTTTTTGTACGAGTGATCACGTGCGTCCGAGTTTTATAAAAATGTCTTTACTTAATTTTGCACAATAATTATGCTCTATTACAGCGGTTCCCAACCTTTTTCGCCGGTGGTGCCCTTTTGTTTGTACAAATGTTGTTAGGTGCTCTTTTATGAATATCACGAGGAACGCGATAAAAATAAAATATAAAATAAATATTTAATATTAGATATACAGATAGTATTCCAAGTAATTTTGTACGTAAAACAATTTTTTGTCTATTTAACTACAATAAATTGTAAATTTTTAATATATAATTTAATAATTTTTTTCATTCTTCGATGAGTCATGGTGCCCCTTAAATGAGTTCGCGGTGGTCTAAGGGCACTGCGGTGCACAGGTTGGGAACCGCTGCTCTATTATATCGCCTAAGGAGTTAATGCGTTTATATTAATCTTTGTCCAGTATATATGCTTTTATATTTATGCTACATTATAATAACTCTACCTTCTATTAACATAATTTCATAAAATTTAATTATTATGTTTACAGAAATTAATCAGCCAATTAGACCGGCTGAGTTACCGATCATAGGAGATCCTTATACTGACATATCTTTGGATTTAATATTTTCAACAAATAACGCAACATTCACACTAATTGGGAAAACGATTCAATTAACTCAGCCACTGGATAGAGACGCTGAAAATTTGTCCCATATTGTATTTCAAGTAATTAGAAACATTTCTAATCTTATCGCTTCAAATACTTCATAATTAATTTGTATTTAGGTTACGTGCGTGGTGAGGTCTACTCTCAAAAAGAGAACTATTCCTATAATTGTTCGAACAACTGACATTAATGATAACGCACCAGTGTTTTTGAACACACCGTATCAAGTATCAGTTCCTGAGGTATGTATGGCGTACACTTGATAACCATTATTTATATTCATTCAATTCAGTTTGTTCTGTTCATTAGACTACACTAATAAATGTATATATTTGCAGTTGACACCAGTCGGAACATCTGTAGCAACTGTGAAAACAGTAGACGCAGACACTGGCGTTAACGCTCTAGTCGAGTACTCAGTGATTCCTGGAAATGTACCTGAAGAAGAACTCCAAAAAGGCCGAGTTGGCGATGGTATTAAACATTTTAAGATGAAATCATCTAATTCTGGTGAAATAGTACTGCAAAGTGGCTTGGACTTTGAAAAAGTTCAAAAATATTTCGTAACAGTACAAGCAATGGTATGTTTAAAAAATCCATTATTGTTTTAAATTTTTGATGAGCAACAAATTTTAATTACATCTTTAATTTATTTTTTGCCAATTCCAATATGTAAGACTAAAATACATCTTTAGAACTATTATTATACAACCTTTTTATCTGTTAAAATAATATTACGCGTTAACGATACGGTAGGGTATTATAAAATAACGAGACCAAAGTGGAAATGTCCAATTTAAGCAAGCCGCTCTAGTTCCACTGGTATTTTTTGCAGACCGGTTGTACTTTTCTTTCTCACTCACGCATTTTATCCGATGCCCATGCGATGTGTCCTTTCTTTAACGTATAGAACTATATAGAAAGAGGGACCTATAGAAATACCTATCAAAAAGTATTACATATCCATGTATTGCATAAACAAACCTACGCTCACTAACTGATTTAGGTATGCACGCACTTATCTGTTATCTCCTATGGGTAAATTGTTCACAAATATGACTCATCAATCCCACACTTTAAAATGTTAATAATACTGAAGATTTATTCCAGTAGAAATTATTATTGAGCATTGAAGTTATCTAAAATTTGAACGTAGTGATATACACACGTGTATTGTCATAAATTAAAATAGATTATTCAAGTTACATGCATTGAACGTACAAACGTTTATAGCATAGGCGTGCGCACGTGTGCAGCGGAAGGTTCATGTGCTGCATCTGCCACATTTTTTGGGCCAATTGGTTGGTCTATGGGCCGGTCGGGCCAATTCATTATTTAATAATTTAATATAAATCATAAGTAATTTTTATTTAATTAAGAAAAATAAATAAATAAATTGACTAATTATTCTATGATTTTATGTTATACAACTAATGTCTAATAGTAATTGTAAATTGGTGTTTTCAAAAGCAGTGAATAAACGTAAGGAAGTATGTTTACATTTGTCAATTGTTAAAAAAAAAAAAATATTACACTATTATAGCCACTTTGGTAACAATAACACAACCTATAAATAAGGCGATCAATCATTTTAACTGTTCATCAATAATTTGGCCGATTGTTAAAAATGGGCTGTTTAATTGTATTTGTCGCGTCTGCAATTAAAGTCTGCGCACGCCTATGGTTTATACATAATTTTATATACTTGTAGTATTGACGTTGTATTATAAATATTTAACTGATTCGGAGAAATTTTTATATTTAATACATTAGTGAAGTTCATGTATTGATGTTTAACAATAATATTAGCGAATTATTAGATTTGTTCGGTTGTATAAGTTATATCGTCAAAATAAATCCTTAAAGCAGACCTTTAGAGTTTTGACCTTGAAATTAATTCTATTTCTATAAAAATATTTTGGTATTTCACTCCTATTAGTTTATTAACACAGTATTAACCCACTGAGTGGTTAATTCTATAGAGAATATTTAGTATAGAATTTTGTAACATCAACTTTTTTATTAAACGTAACCAAATTTCAAAACATTTTTGCACACATTATTATTTATAAACTGTACTTCAATCTTCACGATATTTTTTGAATAAGTATGACTGAATCGTAATTACTATCAAATAAATAAAAACATTATTTTGTGTATAATTAATATTTTATTATATACTGAATTATAATATTATAATTACTATTCTATTATTCTCATTATGTGTCAAATAATTAGAACATTTGAATATTGATAAACGGCGTGATGTCGTTGGTAGGTAATAGCTGCGGTTAATGTTTATATTTGAATATTACACGCATCCAAATGCACGAGCACACCACACATACGTACACACGCGCGCGCGCACGCACACTCACGTATAACTTACTACTCGTAATTTACAAATACACTCATTACATATGGTACATCTATAACAAACCAACAACGATCGCAGAGATAGACACGTTTCAAATGCGTGGATTTTGTATAAATATTCTTAAATGTTTCGCAATGAATCGTTATTGTGTTGTACTTAGTTGGTATTTTTCTTACGCCTTGGGACAGACAATGGAGTTTGATGTCGGCCCTATTTATTTGTACCCATACCCGGTCTGTATACCATTTAATTTTGCCCTATAATATAATGCTTACATAGTTATAATCGCACAAATAATGGAAAAAATCAACATAATTTCAGGATCGAGCCAAAAACGTAGACGATAGACTCACTTCAACTACGACACTTACAGTGATGGTAAAAGATGAAGACGATCAAGATCCGTCGTTCAACTATCAAGGATGTACTGTTCAAGATGGAGCTTGTATAAATCCAGAATACTACACCACTGTGAGTAATTATTATTAGATATTGACGACAATCGTGTAAAGCTTTTAACCAATTATTTATTATCTAAATAATCTAAAATAATGTTCAGTTATGTTAATTCATTATTTTCTGCTCTAAAAATTAAAATGACCAATATAATATATTAACATACCTACTACGTACTGGTTATTTCATTCATAGGAGAGAGTTGTGCATTTAACGCTTAACCGGTTTTCCGGTTGCCTGCAGGTTTCATTCAAACCATAATACAACTCGTCTATAGGGAATAGATAGTAGCAATGTCAATAAAAATAGTTTTTTTCGATTGTGATTTATTGTGGAATTTTTAAAATATTTGTAGCTTATAGTAATAAATGCTAATATATAAACGTTTGTATATTATCATAGACCTAGTTATGTAGTTCTCACTGTAATTTAAAAATCTTTCGAATTTAAAATGAAAACAAAATTTAAAAAAAGTAGTTATTTAGTTAATTTTTATAATTACTTGTAATTAGTTCTGACTTGAAGCGGTTTATTAACTTAAAACTACTTATACATTTTTTTACTTAGTTAATAATAAAAAATAATTAAGCTGTATATGTATATATATAAATATTTATATTGATAACCTAAGATAGTGAAACCAATTATCATGATCAATTTGTCTCGACTTTTTAATCTACCATTGTCCATCAATATATTTATTTAAACAAGCATAATTTTGATCTATATTAAAAAGAAAATAATAAATATTTTAAAATTATTTTATCTGTGATTATTGTAAATAATCTTTGTATTTTATTATATCTACAAAAAAAAGTGAAAATAAATAATCGTAAATTTTCAATGTTGGTTTTATTGATGTACTATGAATAAACTTCAATAAAGTGATTATTTATGTTTCTTTAAAGGTTGCTAGTGGTGTGAATTCTGGAGTTCTTACAATAAGACCAGAAAAAATACAAGCTGTAGATATGGATTCATTAAATTATCCAATCAAGTATTCGTTTATTGACGGCTCACCATCGTATTACGCTGAATATTTCACTATCGATCCTCAGTTTGGTACTGTGAAACAAATCAAAGCAGTAGATACAAGTTTAACGAAAAGGTTTTCAATTACTGTCAAGGTGAGTCATAAAAATCTTATTTATATAAAACATTAATGCCTATATAAAAATCAATGTTCATGTTAAAGGCTGAAGAAGAATCGTCAAATCATAGATCAACTACGGCTAAACTATACATAGATGTAAAACCTGTCGATAT
Source organism: Sipha maydis (assembly GCA_034509805.1). Lineage (NCBI taxonomy): Eukaryota > Metazoa > Arthropoda > Insecta > Hemiptera > Aphididae > Sipha > Sipha maydis. The sequence goes on along the minus strand of JASXSY010001635.1, from coordinate 10,323 downwards.
CAATCCACCTGTAATTCATAGTTCTGCTGTCGATGAAGGATATGGATTTGTTGAAGAAAATTCACCTATTGGTACAAAGGTCTTAGATAAAAACGGACAACCAATCGTTTTAACGATAACCGATGACGATTTAGTAAGTAAAACCCGAAATTTCTTATTAATTCATATTAGTAATTAGTAATTAATTTGTACTGCTTGGTTACAAATTAGTTGTACTTAAATATTGCGTGATTTTAACAGGGTCCAAATGATCCTAAAGTATCTTACACATTTGAACTTACTACTAATTCTTTCAATGTGGATTCCGATGGATATATATATGTAAACGAAGACAAATTAGATAGAGATCCGCCAAATCCTGGAAAATACCGTTTTCAGGTAAGCATACATTTAATTATATAAATATCGAACATTTTTTGGTAAAATCTGATATCTTGTACAAAACAAATTACATTATATATTTTGTAATACAATTTAATGTAAATCATTTTTAGATCGTAGCTAGAGAAATAAATGGACATGCTGGTAGTATTCCGTACTCAATGACAGTATTCCTGAAAGATGTAAACGATAATCCTCCACGTATGCCAATGCTCTCTCCGATCACTATACAAGCAGGAAATTCTAGAAGACAACTTGTCCAAGTATGTTTACGATTTATTGACTGATTTAATTAGTTCATACTGATTGTAAACTTTTTGTAAAGATTAAAGCAGTAGACAATGATGAAGGTCAGAACGCTAATGTGTCTTACAGTATATATCACGTTTCCAATCAAGGTCATACTAAATTCCATATTGATCCATTAACCGGATGGATTGAGACTACCGGTCGAATGATGGCTGGAGATCAATACAGTATAACTGTTCAAGCAACTGACTCTGGAGGTTTATATACTCAAAGTATTGTTGAAGTTATGGTCATAGCTGGGCCTAACACTAAATCTCCGGTGTTTTCACAATCTTCATACGAAGTGACTGTTAGTGAAGGATCGCCAATTAATACAACAGTAATTCCCTTGAAAGCCATTGACCCAGAAAACGACCCCATCACTTATTCAATCTTATCGGGCAATGACTTGAGGCAGTTTTCTATTGGTGAAAAAAGTGGAATAGTCAGTGTAATAAGAAAATTAGACCGTGAAGAACTCACGCGTTATCAGTTGGTAAGTTTTTTTTTGTCAAAAGATTAAAATTTTTATCTTTAGAATAGACAGTAAAAATAAATAATTTATAGTTAATCAAAGCACAAGATGAAGGTGGACTTTCCAGTACAACAACATTAAATATCAAAATTAGTGACATTAATGATAAAAACCCGGAATTTATTGGAGCTCCGTATGAGTTTTCAGTGAATGAAGGTATTGATGGAGCACCAGTTGGCCAAGTTGAAGCTGTAGATGGAGATGAGGGAATAAATGCAATAGTACATTATTCATTGCCCGATGATCTACCGTTTTTAATTGATGCTAACACAGGACATATACGTACTGCAAAAGCATTGGACTATGAAAAGAACAATGTAAGTGGACATTTTATTTTTATTTTTTATTTTTAAAAGTTTTTTATTCAAAATAAAACAATAAGAAAGATTGGTCAAAATAAATAGATGTATATATATAAATAATAATGAAAATAAAATTACAGATTAGACAGAGTTTAGAGGCCTCCCATTGGAAGTACTACGCTATGAAAAAATTAATTAGTTAGGTTAGTTGGTCACGACGCCGCTGAATTTTAAGTCTTTTGATTGGTTTGTCTGGGATAGTAATAGATAATAATTTGGATATCAAGGATTTTTCATGATGAGCTAAGCATTTATTAAAACGTTAGTAGTGGATTTAGGCTAGTTCAGAGACCTATGGAATTTTGAGTTCCGAGTAGCGAATATGATTTGTAAGATAGAATGGCGTTTAGTAATTGTCTGTAGTTTTAGATTAGACTCTTCAGATGTGGATGATGTCAGAAATGTTGGCAACGCCCCAGAGTTGAGTTCCATTTGTCCATATAAATCTAAGTAAGAACAAGAGTTTATTGGGAAGTTTTATGTGGTTAGAGGTTAAAAGTAGTCGGAGGAGTCTAAAATAGTAATTTAGTATTCAGGTTTTGTTAATTAAGTGTAATTGCTAGCTGAGCCAGTGGTCTATAAGAATACCAAGATATCATACGCATTAAGCAGGGGTCAGCGGTTGATTATTGAAGAAAACTATTGGGCATATTTCGTGGTAAAAGGATTAGATTAGGTACTACAAGTGGATTAAGTTTTATTAATGTTAACTCCCCATGTTTCGTATAATGTGACAAAGGTTTTTAAATTATCTTGTATGAAAAAAGAGGTCAGGACAAGATCTGGACTAATTGTTAGTATGGTTTTGTCGTCGGCAAAGTCATCAACTAGTGTATGGATAAAGGTCGACATTACGTCGTTTACTCGGAAACTTACAAATTGAAAAGAAAAGGAACAATTACTGCGCCTTGGAGTATATCTGCTTTTATTTCTGTTGGAGAAGAGAAGGAAAAAACCTACGCGTACGAAGAAGAAGCGATCTTTGATGTAGGATTTAAGTATAAAATAATAATTGCTATGAAGGAAACGTTTTAGTATGTAGTGAAGCCTTGAATGCCAAACTTTTTCAAATGCTTGTGGAACATCTAGGAATACATAGGTGCAGTATAGTTCTTTCTCCAGGATTCTCTAAACCTAGTGGATTGTTGAATAAGTTTTGTAAAAACTAAATTGAAACAGGTAATATTTTGACTTCCTCAACTATTGATAGTATTCGTTTGAGAAGGAGTTTTTCAAATAGTTTGGAGGGGGTTGGGAAAATAATTATTATAGGTTTGTATGAAAAGGGACAGTGAGGATATTCCTATGGTTTTGATATGAGCGTTTAAAAATATAAGTATTTCCATAATATAGAGAAAAAAAAAATTAAAAAAATGTAGCGTAGCATTATAAATTTTGGTTAGGAAAATTGTTGTTTTTTTTTGGTAGGTATTTCACCAAATCTCTTGTAATTAACTCAAAACCAAGAGACTATTTGGAAAAGTTTTTTTTTAAGTTAAATTTTATTTCACTAGGATGATAATCTTGAAAGCAAGCTAAAATAATAGTTATTTTACAGAAGTACAAATTTGTAGTGACTGCTAAAGATGGAGCACCTGATCCACGTATTGGAACTGCTTCTGTAACTGTTTCCGTTAATGATATTGAAGATGAAATTCCAATTTTTCATAAAACGGTGTATGAAGCCAAAGTACCAGAAAATGCTCCTGATTTTCTAGTTACTCAAGTACATGTGAGTAATTTTACAACATTATTTTAGACTTAATAATTTACCTTTAAAATAGTTACAGCATATTTAATAAAATGAAGAATCATCTTTTATAGATAAAATATGATTATAATTGAGATACTGTTTTTTTTTTATTAGTAAATTAATTTTCCTTTCTTTTAAATATATTTGCAATCTATAGATTTTTAGTACAGTTATTAAAGTTTATTAAGACTAAATTACAATTTTACGTTATTTGAAAGCTAAAAAAAATGCAACATTTATTATTTTTTTTTTATTTAATTTATTAATGTAATGAGATTAGTTACATTGCATTAGTTACATTATGATTGGAGGTTAGCCCTTGAAGAAAAGGGATTGAAAATTAGTAGAAATAAAACAGAGTATATAGAGTATGATTTTGGACAAAGAGACCAAGAAGTTGAAGGAATGAGGAGACCAATGACAATAGATGGTGATGTGATAGGTGAAGTTGAGAGCTTTAAATATGTAGGATCTTTTGTTCAATAGGACGGGGGCTTTGACATGGATGTAAAACATAGGATTAAGTGCGGGTGGATGAAATGGAGAGAAGCATCGGGCGTGTTATGCGATAAGAGAATTCCAATGAAGCTGAAAGGTAAATTTTATAAAAGTGTAGTGAGACCAACTATGCTGTATGGTTCAGAGTGTTGGGCGGTTAACAGGAGAATAGAACAAAGTATGAGTGCCACGGAAATGAGAATGCTTAGATGGTTGAATGGAGTGACAAGAGAAGATAGAATAAGGAACGAATACGTGAGAGGTAGTGTTGGTGTAGCGCCTATTGTGGACAAGATGAGAGAAAATAGGCTGAGATGGTTTGGGCATGTGATGAGGCGAGAGGAAACGAATGCAGTAAGAGTGGTTATGAAGATGGACGTCGAAGGAAAAAGAGGAAGAGGAAGACCAAAAAAGAGATGGTTGGAGACTATGGAGAATGACATGAGGGCTGTCGGTGTGTGCATAGGAAATGTGATTGACCGAGTGAAGTGGAGGCGTAGGACAAGGGTGGCCGACCCCAAATAGTTGGGAGGAAGGCGAGGCAGAAGAAGAAGAAGAAGAATGAGATTAGTTACGATTGATTTTATAATGTAACCAGCAATTTTATAGTTGAAAGTTTAATTTTCTACAGGCTGATGATCCTGATACAGTAAAACGAGTGACATATATGATAAAACAAGGGCCTTCGGATTTATTTAGTATTGATCCAAATACTGGAACGATAAAGACACTCCGAGGTCTAGATTATGAGAAAGACAGTCAACATACCTTAATTATTGGTACATTAGAAAATCCTAATCATACACCTGGTGCCACAACGAAAGTTATTGTAAACGTTGAAGATCGAAATGATATACCACCGGTATTTCTCACAATACCATCACCAGTAACACTTGACGACGATGTAGCTATTGGAACTAAAGTAACAACACTTATAGCTACAGATTCTGATGGGACATCTCCTGGAAATAAGGTTAGTTTACATGTACTGTTTGATTTTCTGAGTTATATCGAAAATTAAAATGTCAGGTTCGTTACGAGTTAAGCGGCCGTGGAAAAGCAACCAAATATTTCCATATAGACCCCGATCTTGGTGTTTTATACGTACGCGGAGATCTACAGAAAGAACCTGATAATGAATACCAGGTAAATTCATTGATATTATTTAATAATACCTAGTTAAAAAAAATATCTACATATTTTATATACATTGAAGTTTATGCAATATGTTTTTGTTAGTATTCATTAGATGTGTAATTATTCTGTTTACTTTAAAATAAATCATGGAAAATAGACATAAATAATTTTAATTTAATTAACAATTTTCATGCCTAATATTATTCTACTTCTACAATTTACATGCAGTTATATGGTACGCACATAAAAAACCAAACATAATTATAATTTAGCGTTGAATTACCCGTATACTTTAAAAATTTTAATGTAATGTAATGTATTTTACATTTTTAACTCCAAGTAATATTTTATCCATTTTCTATTCGTGTAGTTATAGAAAATATAATTCTACCAATTTTTAATATTATGATAATCATTCAAACTATTTTAAATAGACTGAGATCAGTTAGGTTCTGCTAAAGAATAGTAAAATTAAATTTCATTAGTCCGCAATTAGTTTAATACCCTGTGTAATAAATCTTTTTTAAATATAAAATATTCGAATAAATAGTATGTGCTGTTACATGTAAATCATGAAATTTTTTAGGTGGATGTAAAAGCGTATGATTTGGGTGAGCCACAGCTTTCTTCGGTAACTTCAGTGACAATATTTGTTCGACGTGTCACGACTCCGATACCAGAATTAGGAATGGGATTCTCTGATGACTCATACAACGCTCGAGTCTTAGAATCGGCTGTTGCTGGTACCTTGGTTAAAGTTCTCACAGTCGTGCACCCAAGACCATCACAGCCATATCCTCTAGTCTGTACAATAGTTTCCGGGAATTCAGAAGGTAAAATACTTTAGAAATGTAAATAGTAAGCTTAACGTTCTCGTGTAATATCCGTTCTAACAACATAAATATTTACTTTCTAATACATTTTTATCCCCTCGTTTCATACTGATGCAATACAATTGCATGTACCACATCAGTATAATACGTAATCAGGCGCGTCCATGAGGGGGGGGGGGCGATCATCCCCCATACGTCGGGCGATGTTCTAGTTTTGTTTTACAAAATACCCATAATTCTTAAGTACATTTTTTTTAAAAAATTGTCTTTAGTTTTTTGATATATTTGTATATGTGTATATTATGCTGTTTGAGCCAATACAATTTTTTTTTATTTCCGCCCCCCCTCCCCCCATAGCCAAGGTTTGGAGACGCCCCTGTACGTAATGTTAACTGAAAACATACTATTTGTTAGAATTATCATAAATATTAAATTCATAGTATAAAAATAGTATGCGAGTATACCTACTGATGCTAATTTTGTTTAATGAATATACACAGATGTGTTTACAATTAACGTTACGACTGAGAAAAATTGCGAAGTGCGTTTAAAAGATACAAAATTAGATCACGAACACGCAGAGAGTTATCAACTGAAAATACGTCTTGATACACTTGCTGGAGTCGTTAACCCGACTAAAAGTACTACTATGGTAAGTAATAGTTTATGTGCCGATTATCCCCCGTTTCGGAGGCCCTGGCGGACAATAATTACAGTAATATGGTGTTCGTTATCTGATACAGCTGAACATACAAGTAATCGACATCAACGACAATGTGCCTACGTTTGTGTACCCGGAAAGTAGCAAACGATACGCCAAAAATGCGTACTTCGGAGCCATTGCTAGTGACAAGGAAATAGGCAGCATGGTTTTGCAAGTAAAGGCAGAGGATTTGGACGGTGGTAAACTGGGTGACGTGAGGTATGAACTGACCGACGACGAGGATCAAAATTCGACGGAAGGTCCATATTTCGTGGTCGATTCGAAAACAGGGATCATAAGAACTCTGAGGACATTAACCGACGTCCCGCCGCGGGATTTGCCGTTCAGACTTGTAGTAGCTGCTCGTGACAACCCAGGGGCCACAAATCCTAGCGATTTCAATACGGCTCAAGCACACGTAGTCGTGAGTATACAATATTTTCTATATAATCAACCTGCATATTATAATTTCGACTTACAAGCTTCCCAAACCGTAATTATATATTACTATAATCATATTATAAACGTTTAGATTAACGTGATCAAAGAAGAAAACCGCATGGTGATGGCGATCGAAGGCACTCGTCCAGACGCCGTTAAGTCGTCTGAAAACAAATTGATTGACGTGTTGGAAAAAAAATTGCAGCTCATCGTAGGCAGCGAAAAAGTTTCTGCAAAACAGTACCGACGAAAAGATAATCTTACCATCGAGACAGATTCTGGCTCGACCGATTTCTGGTTTTATGTTATAGATCCAGCCAGCGAAACGATTTTAGATCGAAACAATACCAGAGTGACCAGGTAATTAAATAACGGTGTACCTATGTGTAAGCGTGAATATACACACATGCATTATTTACGTTTAACAACACATTATTAGGAAATAGAAATGTACTCAGTTTGGTCGTCGTGGTTTCTGCGTGAATAAAACATTTTCGCGCATCTGAAACGATAATGACATCATCACAGCAGCGTTTCGAATACCTACCTAATATAAATGATTATTGTTGTAAACGAATATAAACTGAGGTTTCGTGACCAATTTATTTTTATTTTTTATAGATCAATACTGAACAAAGATTCCGTCACAAACATTACGATGGCAATCGCCGACAAACTATCAATTACTGCGTCAGATATTCATTCACCTCTGCAACAACTGAATTTCGTCACTCGAACTCACGCCGCGGGAGTTAACATCCAATGGACCGTGTTCCCGTACACTTTGATCCTGATGGCAGCCCTCATACTGGTCCTGGGCATCGCTGGTATAATTTACTTAAGCGTGTCGTGGTCGAGGTAATGTTAAAATCCTTGGAGTAGCTAAATATTAAATAAAATTATAAATCGTACTAACGCAATAATCGACCAATTTCTAGGTATAAGGCGTACAAAGAAAGGATGGCCAGGATGTACGTAACGCAACGTTACGACCCGGTGTTCATCGAGCCAAACATGAAGGAATACGAGGTACAGGTAAGATTTGGATTTGGTCAATTCGCCTCCAGCGATGAGATCATCACTAACTTGATCTCGCGACTGTTTGTTTTGCATACAGGTTCTTCAAATGAGCGTGCCAATTGACGACAACGACAGCTACAACGATTTGCAACTAGATTTTAGTCGCAAGAATCATACGTTCAGTTTAGATAACGTCGGGTACATAACCAAAGAAAACGTCGACAGCATCGGTAATAATATATAACATTATACATATCCGCGCGAAGTAGGGTTTCTCGTTCATCAACATCGCGAGTATTTGAGATCATATTGTTAGCCGTGCAAAAGTTTAGAGATGTCATGAGAACAAGAGCATATTAGTTAATCTGTATAATCCACAAACCACAGTTCTCAATTGCTACCATATAACGGTTATTCATTTAACCATTTACTTAGACAGGAATTAGTGACAAAGCGTTTAGTGCATAGTCGACGGCAGATTCGGTCGGTTATAAAATAAAATTGTTATACTAAAAAAATATCATATATACATTTGTGTACGGGCGTACGGTCGGTCAATCGTTAACGTTTAAAAATACGCTGGCATTTACTAAAATAGCCCGTCGGTCGATCGACGGTCCTCGTCAACGCGACGTAGCTGATTTGATTAATTAACCCAGATTTTACATTGTAAAATAAACATATTACAATTTATTCAAATTATAAAATAAAATTACTATAAGCCCGATTCCAGCATTCAAGTTGGTCTCATTAAAAATAAAATTATAATTTGAAGTTTAATTTTATTATTATTATTCTTAAAAGTACATCAATAAAAAAACTTATACAACCCATATTTTTGAACTGGCATTTTTTTTATTTACCTAGAGTCATAATTTTCAGCCAGCCAATATCTATCGTATGAAAGGAGATTAATTTTTAACGCAAAAATTGATTTGATTAATTAATAAATTAATACGAATTAGTATGAATTTATATTTACTTAAAATGAAAACCATATCTGCATATTTAAAGTTAATAATGTTAATTAATGTTAGTTAATGTTACAGTGGCAACCAAAAACCTGATAAAAGTTACATTATTTCAAACACAAATAATTTAAGTTTGTAATATTAAATATTTTTTATATTTAAGGTTAACCCTATTATTAGTTATATTTATATATATATATTGGTTATTAGTTAACCCTAACTTTTTTTTATTATTTAATCATTTTTTTAGTTGACCATGTAAGATTGAGTTAATTAATCAAATTATATATTAATTAACAACAAATAAATGTCACTATCGTTTATTTCGTAGAATTTTCATACAAATCGGTATGTCACACCCTATTTTGATTCTGGCTATTCGGGCGTGAAAATCGCAAGACAAATCTAAAATCGATGTCACTTATCGATTCACATAAGAAATTAGCAAAAAATCTCGTAAAATACGGTGTCCAATGAGCAACCTGTCGCCATGACTGGTCGAGCTCTACCGTTTATTTGCGTTTCCCATTGAGTGGTGCCCCATTCAAGATTGTAACGCGCGACAGATTTGTCGTCGCGACCCGCGAAAATACCGCGACGAACGCCAAAGCTTGATATAATATATAGTTATTTTGTATGTTTTATTTGTACCACTCACAAAAAAACAATTCGTTTAAACTCTAATTTAAGGACGGGGATGGGGAAATTAAATTTAAGTAAAATTACAAGGGGGGCAGAATAAAAAAGGTTGGGAATATGTTCCAATTCATTTTTAGTAAGTTTAGAATTGAAAACGCAGAATAACTCATTATCAGACATTTTGGTACGTCCCTTGTTCACCCTTCAATAGACATCGGCGTACTACTGACGAAATTTAGAACCGAGTAACTACGATCGGTTGCGCATTAAACACTAGTCGGTTAGCAGCGACCAAAAAATGTAACTATCTGCCGCGCACTGAAAACCGTACCTTTACAATTATTCATTTTTATATGTATACTGTTCTAAAGATAGTTAGATAAAACCCATGTTTTGAAGATGGAAAAAATTTCAAAAGAATCTTAATTTAGCTGCTCAAGAGAGTACGCGAATACTAGTGTCCTCAACCATTTCAGAAATTCGCAGGAAATAACTACAGAAACACTTATAACTTTAATTACCTAAAATCATGTAGTGTAATAATTGGTTATTGCAAAATTTCCAAACAAAAAAAAAAAAAAAATGTAATGATCAATTAATTATGTACTCCAGTATTTTAAACGCTGGTTTTTTTACATTTTTATATATTTATAATAACATAAAAAAACATTAGTCTTCAATTTTTTCCATTCACTGCATACTGTCAAATTATATGAAAATTTGTCAAAAATTATACATGTAATTACAAACAAAAACGATAAT